>NW_021026969.1:21911-86746 GCF_004153795.1 Camellia sinensis | reverse complement strand
CGTATCGAAGACTTGAATTGAAGTTCCCACGGGGACGATTTTGCGCCGAAAAGTGTACTTTTCTTGTACTTTCTTGAGAGCCGAGGACTCTGATCATCACCAAAACACACAGGGAGAACAATGGAGCCTTGGAGACCATCCAGGAGGGTGGCTGACCACCTAGAATGCTGGCTGACCAGTTGTTGATCACCAAAGTGGTCAGCCGACCAGAAAAATTGGCTGACCGACCAGTTTACTGAACTGCTTTACCAGATACAGAGTCGCCACCTAAATATTTTATTTTGGGGGAATTTAGAAAACCCTGACTCGTGCCTAAGGCCACGTGTCCGTCATCACCAAAGTTGCCTCGGCTCGGAAACTTGGGTACGAGAAGGGAAGGTCATACAATGAGCATCCCCGCTCGCCCGATCAAAGATCGGCCTTTACTAAGCATGATATGTTGTTTTTGAAAACATATGTGCTCTTATTCCGGTTATTAACCTAGAATTACTATGTGATGCGCACAGTATACAAGTATAGACTAGATCGCCTAATTTGGAACAAAACATTGCATGTTCGTTTGTGAAAATGATTTGAAGTTTGCTACTCGCAAGTCGGCTAAATCGGGGATTTGAATGAATTGTTCCAATTCAAGCAATCCAACCTTCACCCACAGGCATTCAAGCAGTTAATCACTTAAGCAGTTAGCCTCTTGGCAAGCATGCTAACATGGCAATCAATAACACACATGCAGTATGCTAAAGCGTAAACACTCACAGTGTACTCCGAGCCAAAATAGAGAACTAGTTAGAAATCATGCATGATCCTAGTCCATGTTAAGATGGCTAATGCAACACGTGCGAGAATGCAATTAAAATAGGCTCGACTATTCTAATCATGTCATGTGAAATGCAACTTGATACATGTATTCGACTTGGAATTGAAATACAATGCAGTTAGTATGATGCGCCGAGCCCGGTGCATGCAAGACAGATGAATGGATGCACGCATGCAAAGCATAAGGTATGCTAATCGAAATATGCCCAAAAACTAACCATCGTAAGTAGTTAAGCAAAAGGGAGAAAAAATGGGGGTTGGAAGACATGCATCACACACACGCATGCTTATTACAACAGTTGGACCTCTCGACGGAGGGTCCGAATAAGAAACTAACTAGCTAATCTAAGCTAATTAAACTAATTATTACATCACAAATTAAATAACTAGTTACAACTAATTATTACAACACAAATTGAATAGCTAACGCATTAACTAATTAAGTACATAACCAAAGCATAACCTAGCTAAGAAAATTAGCTAAGTAAAGCAATAAATCAATGTCCTCAGAGGGAGAAGAATGCACGCATGCTCGGTCGCCTCGTTCAGAAATCCGTCGCGATGCCCCTATTTGTCTCTGTTTGCAACTGTTCTCCAAACCTTGCACCAAGCTCCAGAAAGCTTCTAACACACCTTGAGGACTTGTGGGAGGGCTGCCGACCAGTTGTTGGTGGTTCTAGCCACTAGCCGACCACCTATCTTTGTTGCAGACCAGAAAAAGTGGTCGGCCAGCTAGTTTTTTTGACTGGCCGACCAGTTGTTGCAGCACTTCTCCAGTTTGTTGCAACAGAGAGTAAGAAAGGGCATGACAATGTATTTGCAAGATATGTATGCATAACCACCCTCCCTATCATTTCATAATCTCAAGGGAGTGCGGTTCTCAACCCTCGGGCTACCAATTGCACATCTCAATGCATGATGGCCGAGAAGCCAAATTGCACAATTCAATGTAAAATGAATGCACACATAAACACATAAAGCCTAGAACTCTATCATGTATGATCAAGAGCGTCGGTGACCGAGAATTGAGGCACGTTTTATCACTTCAAGTATGAAACGTCCCTCGTTCCTCGCGTTTGGACTAACACCTATTCCAAACAAAATGCAACAAATAACATTCATAACACAATGCAATGCAATATCAAGCATGCAAACATGCAATGCAAGGGACAAGTATGCAACAACATGTAATGAAACACGGCATACTCAATGCGATAAATAACATGGCATACTCAATGCAATGTGACATGATCAACTTAACAAAGCTAATGTCATGCAAAATTGCTAATGCATGCATACTCAATGCAAGGCAACAAAAGCATGCAACAACATGAGGCAATGTAACAATATTCTCATAACATGCTCAATGGACTTAAACCAAAATAGACAAATGTCAGTCATGCCCAAATCAGTGGCCATAATGCTAAAATAAAGGCATGAAATGAAAAACAAAGCGTGCACATGCATTAGCCAATCAACTAGGCCTAAGAGCACAACTCTCAAGAGTGCTCAAGGAGTGACAAACATGGAAGTGTAACAACACAATAAGGCTAGTTCATGGAAGCTCTGAAATATGGTGAGAAATGATGCCAAATCATTTAAACAACACAAGCATAGCATACTAGAGTCCTTAAGGCATAAGGCTAGTAAATAGGATTACAAAGGGGGCATGCAATACATGGCACAAATGCATGAACCGACCATGGACAAAGCTCAAATAGGTCTAAACAAAGACCAAAACATGCTAGAATAATGATCAAAAGCATGATACACATTAGGCTAGTTCATGGAATTGCACTACAAGTGCATGGAGCATGCATGGACCAACCAAACCAAACCTTAACAGAGGTATAACATGGCAAAACATCACAAAAAACATGCTGAAATGGAGTCAACATAAGCTAGAAAGACATGCTACTTCATGAAGCATACAAGACTAGTTTATGAAATTTACATTACAAGTGTATAAGGCATGCATGGAATGACCAAACCAAGTCAAAATAGATCTGAGGCATGCTAAAATAACCCCAAATACATCCTAAGAACAAGCCAACACAAGCTTAATAAACATTCTCAAACATGAGACATATGAAGCAAGTATTCAAAATACAAGGAGAAGGGATGTCTCTCTCCTATTTGGGACCCCAAAGCCACCTTTCCACCACTAAAAATCCTTTGGATTTTAGTGGTGACAAGGCCATGCAAAGGCTAAAACAAGAGCCAAAAGGGATGGCTCAAAACAAGGCCTAACAAGGCCTAAGAGGGGGTAGACCACCCCCAACAAAAAAGTGACCTTAAACAAACACTTTAAGCATGCAAAAATAGAACTTTTTGCAGTAGGAAGTTAAGCTTAAATCAACATGCAAATAGGTCTAAAAGCTTAAACAAAATCAAGGGATTTAAGGGTTAGAAGCTCACCCTTGATGAACACCTTCAAAACCACAACTCCAGCAGGTTTTCAAAGCTCAAACCAATCCAACAACACCAAAACCAGCTCCTAAGCACCTCAGCAACAAAAGGATGGTGTTTGAGTGTGTGTTTGTGTGTTAAAGTATGATAAAACTACATTTTAAGGCACAAAAATGAAGAACAAGAGCAAGATAGATACAAAGGTGTATATGTATAGCTCAAGGCACACCAAACTGAACCTAGAGGAGGAGGGGGGATGTTCTCTCTTATAGAGAACCAAACTCAAGCTTGTTGGACAAGCTTAGGGTTCAAGGCCATCCCTCCATACACGTGTATGGAGGATAGCTTTAGTGCCTTCCAGCTGTGCCAGCTGGATGAAAATATTTCCAAAAAGGTGACAAAAAGCAGCCGACTACTTGAAGTGGTCGGTTGACCACCACAAGTGGTCTCCCAAGAAATAAACTGGTCGACCATGGTGGGAGAGGGTCTAGAGCATGGAAACAATGCAGTGGTGTGGTGGCCGACCAGAAAAGGTGGTCCAAAGACGAAGAACACCAGTTGGCTTACCAGAAAATTGGCTGGCGGGAGGAAAAGTGGTCTCCAAGGGGAAGAACTGGTCTCCCACCCTTGTACCACATTCCAAACAAGGAAAACAAGGTTTGTACCAAAAACAAACCAAAACGGATGCAAGACGAAAGCTCGAGAGGCAAGGCACGCGGCCGGGAGCCTCGAAAACTAGTCTATGGGCATCAAAAGTGGTCTACGACCACAAAAGTGGTCTCCCAGACCACAGTGTTCCTCTAGGCAGAGGCAACAAGGTGTGGTTCAAAAATCACGCCAAACGGAGAACGTTAAGCGGTCCCGAGCCAAGGCGCGCGACCGAAGGCTCCGAAAACTGGAAACTGGTCTCCAAATGAGAAAAGTGGTCTTCGACCACGAAAAGTAGTCTACGACCACAAAGAGGTGGTCTAACAGACCACTCCCTCCCTCTAGGGAAGAGAAACAAGGTTCGGTCCGTAAACCGAGCCAAAGCACAAAGAGTTTAGAGGCCTGAAGGCAAGGCTCTCAGCCAAAACTCCGAAACCTCAAAACAAGCACGACATGCACTATCACCGAGCGCTCAATCGATGACGTTTGAGTCTTAAGGTCGGTCAAAAATGGGGTGTCTATAGTTGCTTCTCTTTGACAGAACTCAGAAGTCATAAGTGACGGGAGTGAATGTTAAAGCCCAGAGATGACCTATTTTTGACGAGGCCGAAGACTTAGACAAACAGGCAAGATAACAAAGAGATGTGCCCGCAGGTAGGGGCAAGATGCAAATGACATGCACAATGCCGAACATAACTTATGATCATGCAAAGAAAGCAATAATGAAGCAAGTATGCAAAATAAATGCAATAGTTTAAGCAAGTGAATAAAACCAAACTACATCTCATGCAGAAAGGATGTAAGAGAATTATACAATTCTCGCTACGTCTCACGCGGAGTAAATACAATATCGTCTGGTCGCACCAGCCTCAAATGAACTGTACATACAATATCGTGCCTGCAAAAGAAAGAAACTCGACAGGTACAATATAGTTAGAAGCACATGCTCAACATTACATCAAGATGCAATTCCAATGCGAGATAAACGCGTGCATACACAATGCCGATGGAAGCATGCATAGCAATGCAAGTGAAAAGTGCATAACAATGCAAGTAGAACATGCGTGACAACGCAAGTAAAGAGTGTGCATGACAATGCAACCTAAGATGTGCACATAACAATGCAGGTGAAGGGCTGCATGACAATGCAACCTAAGTATGCGCGTAACAATGCGGATTGAGGGGTGCATGACAATGCAACCTAAGTGTGACGCATAACAATGTGAGGGGAAGGGGTGCATGACCATGCAACCTAAGTGTGACGCATAATAATGCGATGGAATGCATTACAGTGCAAAAGGAATGTGCAAAACAATGCGAGCAAAATGTGTGTGACAACGCAAATAAAGTGTGCCTGACAATACGAGAGAAACGCGCATAACAATGCGACGAGTGGTGTGCATAACAATGGAAGAAGTGATGTGCATTACAATGCCAGAGAAATGAGCATAACAATGCATTTTAGTGCAACTTCAAAAGCATGTTTGAAACAAAACACTGAAAAAGGAGATACAAGTCTTAATGCGAGCAATTCAACCTAAACCTCCGAGTTACCTCTCGCAGGGGTCAAAAAGTACTCAAAAGGATACACCTTGCTCTTGACGAGTAATTGATGAGCCGCGTATCGAAGACTTGAATTGAAGTTCCCACGGGGACGATTTTGCGCCGAAAAGTGTACTTTTCTTGTACTTTCTTGAGAGCCGAGGACTCTGATCATCACCAAAACACACAGGGAGAACAATGGAGCCTTGGAGACCATCCAGGAGGGTGGCTGACCACCTAGAATGCTGGCTGACCAGTTGTTGATCACCAAAGTGGTCAGCCGACCAGAAAAATTGGCTGACCGACCAGTTTACTGAAATAGGGACAGATTGGTCTTTTCAAGGCCGGATCTTTAAGCATACACATCCAAATCACTTTTGCTCACACCTCTAAGGCCGAAATCAACTTCTCTTCCTCCCTAGACCATTTTCTCTCTCAGATCTGCACTTTATACGCGTTTTCCAACGCCCCACGTGAAATTATTTCATGAAAACTTTCAATTCTCTTCATTTCGAACCAATTAGAATTTGTTTTCGTAGCTTTTTTCTCCATTTTCACCACTTGACGTATGTTTGTCTAAAAGTTTAGCACCTTTTCTCGGGCGTTGACTTTTGTTGACTTTTTACAATTTTGGCTCATCATGCTCATTTTTGCTCATTTTTGCAGATTTCTTTAGATGGCTGACGATATTCCGTATGGCAGAGGCTCCCCGAGAGTAGAGGATGAGCCCGACATTATACTGTTGCCTCCGAGGATTCGGCCGTTCGACTCGGAGAGGTACCACCCGCAAGAGCATATCCTTCCTCCTTGCACCTTCTATCATTTTACTGACTTCACGCAACGGGAGCCCGCAGACTTGCTGCTACAGGAGCTGGAGTATCATCTATCTCATCATGCGCGTGAGGTGCGTACTTCACTTTGGAATTCTCTGCGATGCATTTTGCATTTCTTGCACATTTCATGCTTTCACTATGTATTCTATCTGCTTATTTTGAACACATTCTCATACACAGTATTTCTGCATGTTCTGAACATAACTTGCACACAGCATTTTGTCCACTTGGCACGCAGCTCATAACATAGGACACTGTTCATTGGGTACATAGCTCAAAACACAATATTCTGTTCATTGGGCACATAGCTCATTTTGGGTACACAGCACATTTGGGCACACAGCACATTTTGGGCACACAGCTCACTTTGGGCACACAGTACATTTTGGGCACATAGCTCATTTTGGGCACATAGCTCATTTTGGGGCACACAACTCATTTTGGGCACACAGCTCATTTTGGGGCACACGGCTTATTTTGGGCACACAGCTCACTTTGGGCACACAACACATTTTGGGCACACAGCTCACTTTGGGAGACAGCACATTTTGGGCACACAGCTCATTTTAGGCACACAACTCATTTTGGGGGCACATAACTCATTTTAGGCACACAGCTCATTTTAGGGCACACAGTTCATTTTGGGTACACAGCTCATAATACAATATTCTGCTCAATCTGAACACACAGTTCAGAACGCAGTTTCTGCTCAATCTGAACACACAGTTCATAACACAGTTTTTGCTCAATTTGAACACAGTTCATAACACAGGGTTGCTCAATCTGAACACACACTTCATAACGCAGTTTTTGCTCAATCAGAACACACAGTTCATAACGCAGTTTTTGCTCAATCTGAACACGCAGTTCATAATGCAGGGTTTGCTTAATCTGAACACGCAGTTCATAACACAGTTTTTGCTCAATCTGAACACACAATTCATAACGCAGTTTTTGCTCAATCTAAACATACAGGGTTGCTCAACTTGAACACACAGTTCATAACGCAGTTTTTGCTCAATCTGAACACACAGTTGATAACGCAGTTTTTGCTCAATTTGAACACGTAGTTCATAATGCAGGGTTTGCTCAATCTGAACACGCAGTTCATAATGCAGTTTTTGCTCAATCTTAACACACAATTTGTAACGCAGTATTTGCTCAATCTGAACACATAGTTCATAACGCAGTCTTTGCTCAATCTGAGCATGCAATTCATAACGCAGTTTTTGCTCAATCTGAACACGCAGCTCATCATGCAGTTTTTGCTCAATCTGAACACACAATTCATAACGCAGTTTTTGCTCAATCTGAACACACAGTTCATAACGCAGTTTTTTCTTAATCTGAACACGCAGTTCATAACGCAGTTTTTTCTCAATCTGAACACGCAGTTCATAACGCAGTTTTTTTTTTTTCAATTTGCACACGGCTCACAACACTGCTCAATCTGAACACACAGTTCATAACACAACATTCTTTTCAATTTGCACACGGCTCATAACACTGCTCAATCTGAACACGCAGTCCATAACACAACATTCTTTTCAATTTGCACACGGCTCATAACACTGCTCAATCTGAACACACAGTTCACAACACAGCATTCTTTTTAATTTACACACGGCTCATAACACTGCTCAATTTGAATACACAGTCCATAACACAGCACTCTTTTCAATTTGCACCCGGCTTAGAACACTGCTTAATCTGAACACACAGTTCATAACACAGCATTATTTTCAATTTGCACACGGCTTAGAACACTGCTCAATCTGAACACACAATTCATAACACAATATTCTTTTAACTTTGCACATGGCTCATAACATTACTCAATCTGAACACATAGTCCATAACACAACATTCTATTTAATTTGGAAACTAAATACATCTGTTCATTCTACATGCAGGTATCGTCCCGTTTCACATGGGGTTACGGGTCGATCATTGCTAGGGAGTGGTATATGGAGCTCCCAGATGTTGTCCAACACATCGTAGATGAGGCTGGGTTTGGCCCATTTTGTGCAGGATTGTCGCGTCATCCAGCGAGCAGGACCCTTTTGGGTGCACTTGTAGAGAGATGGTGGGGCACCACCAACTCCTTCCATTTTTCCGCCGTAGGGGACATGACGATGACCCCGTATGAATTCTCCATACTGACGGGTCTCGACGTGGCGGACAGGCCGATTCCATACGATGCAGATATGGGTGAGTGGGAGGCGGCTTGGACTTATCTGCTCGGAGGCCATCCGCCGATCGACAGATCATCAGGCAGGATCAGGTACACCTGGTTCACCGAGCAGTATATGAGGACTATGCCCAAGACTGTTGAGGAGATAGAGCAGTATGCCCGGGGGTTTCTGATGTTCCTACTTGGGACCACTCTGTTCTTCGACAGGGGGAACATAGTCGGGCTTTATCTGCTCAGTGCTCTGGTAGGCCTGTCACAGGTCTGGCACTTTGATTGGGGTGGCGCTGGCCTCGCTACCCTTTATTGCTACATGAGTGCGACCTCCCGTGAGCGGGGGACCATAGTAGGTGGCTACTGGCTAGCCTAGGAGGTACATTCTGCCCTCTTGATTTACATTTCTGCTTTTCATTATCTGTACACTGCACACGGTACACATTGCACATATTACATTCTTTACTCTGTATTCTGCATTCAACATTCTGCATTTTCTGTACATTCTATATTTTGACAGCCACTGTCTTGCTTTTCATAACTGTGGGTTTAAGCCTATTTCCCGACACTCGCCCCTGAGCTCGAGGTTGAGGCACCTCTCGAGATCCCTTATTCACGCAGATTTGAGGGTAGGTGCCGGTCCAGGCCCCGGGAGACTCTGCTATATCTTCAGTAGTACTTTGACATGGTGTGGGCGACCGAGGTAAACCAGAACTCTCAGTTCTTCATGCTTTCAGCTTTGATTCATCTTGCATATTTATGACATCTAAACAGTTTATGCACTTACTATCTGTAGATCGCTTGGCAGCCTTGGCTGGAGATGCCCGGATATGCTCGGTTCTAGTTCCCTGGGGCATGAGGCGCTTCCCGATACAAGGTTTTGTTTGAGGGACCAACCGACAAAGCCTGGTTTCTCAGGGATCGCTTCATGCGTCAGACGATGGGTAATGCCACTCAAGAGATCCCCTCGCTGCCTCCATTGGGCATGCGATCCACAGAGCGTCTCACTTCTCGAGAGGTTGACGACCTTATGCTGGGTGTCGACGTAGTTCTATTCTTGGAGGAGGGGGAGTACGCGACATACCGCCATACATACTTGATGCCTCCACTGACAGTTGTCCGTACTCCTACGAGGAGGGCTGTTGATATTCCATCATCGAGTCGCGCTCGAGCTGCAGACATCCCTTTCACTAGCAGAGCTAGCACATCGAGGGGTGGGGCTAGAGGGATGCCCTCGACGTGCCAGTATGCCGGATGGCCAGATCTTCCGACCGAGTTGACGGGCTGACAGTATGGGACATCTTACCCGATTCCACTAGAGCCTCCACTGCCGGATCATCGATACGTCAGCGACCCTGACTCACCACCGGTATGCTCCGCAGTTTTCATTTATCACTCAGATATTTAGACATCTATTCATTTACTCCTGACTTGAACTTGCATCTGCAGCCTCCCAGAGAGTATACAGAAGGGTTGCTCGGGGTGGTGGCCTCACTCGAGAGCATGGTCTTGCGAAGGGAGACGATGCTGTACGCTGCCGACATTCTGGTACTTTTCAATTTTCTTGTATTTATCATACTTCTGATGACATATTGAAACTGAATATTTCACTGCATTGATTCCTTGCATGTGTAGAGCACATCTAACACATCACATTCACATACTATATCTGTATGCACACAGTCCATGCATCATACTTGCATCTGATATACATACTCTGGCTGATGTATTCAAACTGCCCTTTTTAGGTTCCACTGTCACGGCCCGGGCCATCCAGGCCTTCTCGAGCAGTTAGGAGAGGGGACTCGACTCACAGCCGAGGAGGATGTAGAGCACCTGTCAGATATGACGAGGAGTCCAGCGACGAGGAGGAGTCAGCACATCCACAGTCAGAGACATCTGTATGCAGGGATGATGACTCTGGTTTCGGTTCTGAGGACAGAGGTGGTGCCGAGGAGGATTCCAAGGATGGCGACTCCGATTCAGATAGGGGTGCTAGCGGTGGTGGTGCAGAGGCTGCTCAGCCGAAGAGGGTAAAGAGGTCCTCTCGATCTTGAGCTTGATAGCACTGATGCAGATGTTCTTGCTTTATTTTTCTTTTCACGTGTAGTTGTAGCACATTGTACAGCTTAGGCAATTTTATTCTCTTCAAAACTCGTAGCCTGTTGTAAAATGTTGTAAAAAGAAGCTATGATGGAATAAAAAATGACTTTTTGTTCAAAAAGTGTTGTATTTTACGTTCTTAGCATCGCATCGCACCATTTTGCACAAAAATGAGATTGAATGGAAATTGAACATCGTGTATTGCCAAGTCAGATAGTGAACCAACACAACAAACTAAACAACTTAACTCATTAAGAATCAACAAAACCTTAGCAAGTTTACAACTTGATAAGCAACGAGCAATAACTCGATAAGCAAAACTTAACAACTCGATAAGCAAATGCATTTCGGACAATCAAGGCGACAGAACGCATCCGAAACAGAGGTAAACTCGGACCTCGAGCACTCCCAGCACACAGGAAGGCCAGGGACTCTCTTCTGGAGACAAGAAAAAGCTAGAGACCACTTGTTTGCACATGGCCGACCACCATAAGAGCCTGCCGACCACTTTGCCTGGGGACCTCCAATTTTCTGACACATGTCCTCCAAACAGTGCCTTATCCTTCATAAAGGTTCCAGCTTCGTGGTTCCCTTATTCTAAATCAGTTTTGCACCAAAATGGAGACATTTCTTGTCCAAAATCTCACAAATTGGATTGCTACCTTGGATGGCTCGGAAAAGTTGAATTTCTGGGGCTTCGGCATAAATGCACTATTCACGTTGAGTCACACTCTGCTGTATTTTCCGTTCCTTCATGCCGTGGCAAGATGTTGGAATCCAGTAACTCATGTCTTTAGCTTTGGCGGACAAGAGATATGCCCCACTTTTGAAGATTTCCAAGTTTTGATGGAATCCAAACGCAACGAAGAAATTGTGCCCCAGTTCCGCTTCGGCCACGTCCAAGCCTTAAGACGGATATGTGGCCTTACTTTGCACCATGACACTCGGTCTTTGATTTGTGGCGGAGTGCTTGACATTCTGAGCTTGGTTCATCGGTTTTCTGATGCCGATGACCGCAACGACCATGACTAGCAAGGTTTCCGGCGAGATGCACTTTGCTTGTGTATGTTGTCACATTTCTTGCTTCCTCCAGGCTCCGGTGGGTTTAGCGCCTGTTTGATTGAGATTACTGAGGGCTTGAAAGAGGGCAAGAGCTGTATCACCATGACACTAGCTGAGACATTGATGGGTTTGGACGCTTTCCATCGCCGAGAAACGGCTAGATTCGCGAGGAGTCCACTATTGCTGTAGGTAATGTTTTCCACCCTATCTCACATATATTTCTCACATCACTCGGCCCTCAGGCTCAGTTTTTCTCTCAAAACCCTTTTCTCACTTTTCTCTCAATGTACACCTCTCTATTCTTTAATCTCTTATTTTTCATCCGTCCCCAGATATGGTTGATGGATAAGTTGAAGGTTGTGGACTCATGCCCAGCATATTCAGCTCGTAACTATTTCTTCTGGCAACGTTTAGTCGATGCCTCTGACGAGGGATGGTGGTACGAATGGATGTGCAGTTTGACTGCTCTTAACATTGCTTGGCGCTGCCTCTGGCTTAATCTGCCGGTGATGAGCTACAACATGACTCGCCAGCCCAGGATTCAGTTGATTGGGTTGACACACTGTGTACTTTACTTCCCGTTCCGACTCCGGCGTCAGTTTGGTCATGATCAGACTTGCCCGGAGGAAGGGATAGAGTACCCTGCTGCATTTCTAGTCTGAGGCGCACAACTAGCTCCAGCATGGTATGCCACAGCATGGAGGTCGAGAGAGCTTCTGGACCCCACTCCCGCTTTCAGTTGCATCCTCTCTGATGAGTGCATAGCTTGGCTTGATGAAGAGGCACAGGTTGGGCCTACTTTGGCATCAGAGGCTTCAACCAGCTCTGGGAGGGGACGTAGGAACACCTGACTATGCCCTGAATTTATTTGTTTTAATCAGTACTTTCAAGTTTTCTTTATGAATGGAATAAAAAGCAACTTCAATTTGTATTTAAGAGTAGGAGAACTCTGTACTGAAATCAATGTAATTGAAGGTTGTGGGTATTGAAAATTTTCCGTTTGGTCCAAAAATGGTCTAAGTTGTAAAAAGATTAATTTGAGCAAAATCAACTTTTGTTAAAACTTTTCAAAACCATTTTCGATATTGATCACAACTGGACACACCCGATATCTATCACTGAGATGTACAACCCCGGATCTCATCAATTGGAAAGTTGCCCCTAGTCTGAATAGCACTGCACTGGAGATCACAACCGAGCTCTTAAATGTAGGATCGACAAAGATGACCAGACAAGATCACACGGACAAAGTTGATCAGGGAAGTGTTTATGGTTGGACTTCAGAATGAAGTTGCCTACGTATCCCAAAGATGGGAATCAAGCCTTACGTAATTCGGCTCGGGTTCACTTGTGTATTAACACTCTCCTTTTACGCTCTAACTTTTGCGAAGGCCGTCTTTTCTGGTTTTTCAGCCTTAGGAGCTCAGTTTTTATTATTTCAAATTTTTCATGCTCTAACTTTTGCCTAGGTCGCCCTTTCGGGTTTTCGGCCTAGCGAGCCTCTCAGGGATAGTATTTCTTGAACTTGTCCATGTTGATCGGCTGGGAGAACTCTAGGCCATCTAGGTCCATCAGAACGACAGCTCCACTCGACCAAATTGACTTGATGATGTAAGGGCCAGTCCAATTAGGTCTGAACTTGCCCCTAGGGTCGTGGATGGGAGCTCGGTTGTCCTTCAGCACAAGATCCCCTTCTTTCAAATTCCTGGACTTAACCTTCTTGTTGAAAGCCCTGGCAATTCTTCGTTGATAATCCTGAACATGGTACAGTGCTTTCAGCCTTCTCTCGTCAAAGAACATGAGTTCTTCGAACCTGCTCTGCTGCCAATTTACCTAAACTATCTGACACTCGGCCAATACCCGCAATAATGGAACCTCAACTTTGATAGGGAGAACAGCCTCTATCCCATAAACCAAGGAATATGAAGTTGCCCCAGTAGAAGTTCGAACTGAAGTCTGGTCGCCCCACAGAGCAAATAACAACTTATCTGGCCAGTCCCGGTAGGTTTCCACCATCTTCTGCAGTATGTGCTTGATGTTCTTGTTGGTGGCCTCAACTGCTGCGTTGGTCTGCGGCCGATATGTAGATGACTTATGAAAAGCCACGTTGTATTTCTCCAACAAATCGATCACCTCCTTCTTGAAGTGGGAACCATTATCCGAAATAATCTCATTCGGAACCCCGTAGCGACAGATGATGTTGTTCCTAATGAACTTAGCAACATGCGATGCCTTCAACTCCGCGTAAGTTGGGCCTCGACCCATTTCGTGAAGTAGTCTATTGCTACCAGAATGTACTCATGCCCATTGGACCCTTTTGCAGTGACAGCTCCAATCATATCAATCCTCCAGACTGAAAATGGCCATGGCGAAGTCATGTTGTACAGCTTCGACGGCGGAATGTTCATGTGGTTTGCATGGATCTGACATTTGTGGCATCGCCGGACAAAGCCAATACAATCCTCCTCCATGGTGGACCAATAATAACCCTGTCTAAGGATCTTTCGAGCTAACATCACCCCGTTCATGTGTGCTCCGCACTCTCCTCCATGGATGGCCTCCATCAGGTGCTTGGATTCTTCAGCATCAACACACAGCTTATGCATCCCGAGATGACCTCTCTTGTATAGTTTATCCCCGTAGACGATGAACTGAGCAACCATTCTTTGAATTGCCCTCTTATCTTTGGCATTTGCCCCTGGTGGATACGTCTCTTTTTCTAAGAAGTTCCAGACATCATAATACTAGGGATTCTCATCTTGTACCTCATCTATGGCAGCAATCAGCTTATAGGCCGGCACGAATTTCTGTTCGATGATGATCGGACGCATCCGGACTCCGAAAGGGATGTCTATCATGGAAGATAGAGTTGCTAATGAATCCGCGAACCTGTTGTTCTCTCTTAACAGATGAGCGAAGTTCAATTTCTCAAATCGAGGAATCGGCACGTCCAAGGTCTAGTGATAGATTCTTATATTTTCTTCTTTAATTTTCTAATCTCTGTTAGCTTGAGACACAACAAGGTTCGAGTCCCCAATGACATCTAACCGTTTCGCCCCTAGTTCTAGGGCAACTTCTAAACTGACAATACACGCCTCATACTCTGCCTCATTATTCGATACTCTGAACTGGAGTTTGAATGCTAGAGGTATACAGGAATTGTGGGTTGCTCTCAGCAACACCCCTATCCCATACCTATATTGGTTTGACGTTTCGTCAAAGTACATTGTCCAAGTCTTTTCTTTGACATGTAGAATAGCCTCGTATGGAAATAAATACTCGACTACTTCATCCTCGTCCACTAGGTGATCAGCTAGGAACTCCGCTACTGCTCTCCCTTTCACTGACTTGCGCATCATGTACTTCAGATTGAATTCAGAAAGCAGAAGCAACCAACGGGCTAGCCTACCCGTAAGTGCTGGTTTCTCGAAGAGATATTTGATGGGATCTAATCTCGAAACCAGTATTACGGTGTGAGCTAACAAGTAGTGTCGTAGCTTTCTGGTAGCGCATACTAAGGCCAAACAAGCTTTCTCCAGCGAAGTGTAGCGGGTCTCGTAATCCAGCATTTTCTTACTCATGTAGTAGATAGCTCTCTCCACTTTGTCCTTAAACTCCTGTGCAAGCATGCAACCCATCGTAGTTTCAGTCACTGAAAGGTACAGAATCAACGGTTTCCCCGGCTCAAGGGGTGACAACACAGGTGAGTTTTGTAAATATTGCTTGATCTGTTCAAAAGCAGCATGGCATCGGCCGTCCCATTGGAACTTCGTTCCTTTCTTCAGGAGACCAAAGATTGGTTCACAAGTCAAGGTTAATTTTGCAATAAACCGTCTTATGAATTGTACTTTTCCCAGAAAGCCTCGCATCTCCTTTTTAGTCCTCGGTGGTGGCATTTCTAAGATGGCCTTGATTTTAGAAGGATCGACCTCGATACCTCTCTGTGTGATCAAGAACCCCAGCATTTTCCCTGCTGTAACACCAGACGTACAATTCTGAGGATTCAGCCGCAACCGATACTCTTTGATCCGTTGGAAGAATTTCTGCAAGGCGGTGTAGTGGCCCTCTCTTTCCTTAGACTTAACAATTATGTCGTCCACATACACCTCAACCTCTTTATGGATCATGTTATGCAAAATTGTGGTCGCAGCCCATTGATACGTAGCTCCAGCGTTCTTCAACCCAAACGGCATCACCCTATAACAATAGGTTCCCTACGGGGTGGTGAAAGCAGTCCTCTCCCGGTCTTCGGGTGCCATCAGAATCTGATTGTAGCCAGAAAATCCATCCATGAATGAAAGCAACGCATGCCCAGCAGTAAAGTCCACTAGTTCATCGATATGCGGCAGAGGAAAGTCGTCCTTCGGACTAGCTTTATTCAAAACCCTGAAGTCCACAGATACCCGAATTCTGCCGTCCTTCTTTGGCACCGGAACTATGTTAGCCAACCAAGTTGGGTATTCAGATACCAGCAGGAACCCCAATTTGCTTGGTGACCTCTTCTTTGATCTTGAGAGCCCAGTCCGGGTAGATCCTTCTAAGCTTCTGCTTAACAGGTTGGGCCTTTGGGTCAAGAGGAATCCGGTGCTGTACAATCTCAAGATCGATTTCAGGCATGTCTTCGTAGGACCACGCGAAAACATCTTTGAAATTTTTTAACAAAGCGACTAAGCACTCGCACTCCTCCGAAGACAACATGGACCCAATCTGGACCAGCCACGGGTCCTTCTCAGTACGAACATTAATTTGGGTGATTTCATCAACCAAGGGTTTTACAAACCTCTCCTGCTCTTGATCAAGCAAATATTTCAAAACCAGAGGAATTTCTTCCTCGTCGCTTTCATCGAAATTTTGAAAGTCTTAATTAATACAATAAATCAAAGGCACAAAAAAGTACTCGAAGGCCACAGCTGCACAATTCTTATTAATCACTTCCAAGTCGCCTGATTCCTCTGTTACGACAGACTCAAAGGAAAAAGAAAAAGATGACCTAGACAGGACTGTGGCATCCGGGTTGTCACCCCCAAGAATACCGGAGTCAGACTCAGGCGAGCTGGAACCTAATTCTGACCCCACAGACTCAGTGGAATCAGATTCTAGCTCAATACCTGACCTGGTGCTGCTCGATAAGAATCCCTCCTCGTATTGCCATACGAGGGAGGGTGCGATGGATACATCCAGAATGTTTGAAGATGGGCTCGCAGCCGTTTCATTCCCGATCATGGACACCGAGAAGCTATCTCCCAAGCATCATGTACGATCGGAGGATCTGAAAGTAGACAAGCCAGTGCTACCCCCATTTCAATCTCTGCGCCCTCAGAATCCTCCACCTTGCATTATTCAACCTCAGCAGGTGGGTCTGTTTACTCCTCAGCAACATCATCCCCAGACAATTGCAAATCAAAGAAAATCTCGAACCCCGGCAACCGCTGCCTCTCTGCATTTAACCATGGCTCCTGGAAGCCGCAGAACAGAAAGTCTTCCCCCTCCCGGACGAAGCGTCTGTTCAGGGTACCCTGGATGGCCGGTGCACCAATTCATAATGCTTCCCGGTTTGCTTTTCTCTGACCCTTCCGGCCATCTCTTTTCCTTTCCTCACCCAGTCCTCCTCGGTAGGCAGATAACCTAAACCAAAGGTATGTGGGTTATGCGACACTTCGGCCGATGCTACAATGCCTTTCCGTCCACTTCTCCCTAATCCCATCACGGGGATATGCTGGAGCTTGTTCATGAGGTACACAGACTGTGCACTAACATATAATCCCTTATCAACAACCAGTATGTTCTGTACAACCTGGGCCTTGGCTAGGGTAAATCCTGACAGGAACACATCCTCAGCGCCATGTTCAATCTCCAGAACTGGCGTAGAAACCTCTGGCGGTGGATGGATTGACGAATTCCCAAAAACTATGGCTACCCCTTCCCGTGGGGGTACTTCAACACCTGGTACAGGGTGGAAGAGACTGCCTTTACCTGGTGCAGCCACGGGTGCCCTAGGAGTAGACTAAAGGTTGCGGGAACGTCCAAGACATGAAAGTCAATATCGTGTTGTCCTGGACCAACCTGAGTCTGAATTTGTACAGTCTCCATCACTTCTTTGCTGGTATTGTCATATGCCCTTATCACCTGGGCAGTAGCTACAAAATCCACGGGCTTCAACCCGATTGCATATGGCGTCCTCGACAGACACACGTTGATGGCAGATCCTGTGTCAACAAGAACTACTGGTATCCATTTATCTCTACATTCCACAGAGATATAGAGTGGTTTGTTGTGATCTGAGCCGTCAGGCGACAGTTCTTTGTCAGTAAAGGTCAACGTCGGGGAAGCTCCTCCCAGAAAGACCAGTCCCACCAACTGCTCAGGCATGGTATCGATTGATAGCTTGACCCTGTCCATCGCAGAAAGGACAGCCTGTCTATGAACTCTTGAGGCCATGAGCAGTCCCCAGATGAAGATGTCTACCTGTATCTTCATATGCTGTTTCAGCACAGCTTCCTCTTTGAGTAACTTTTCTTTCTGCCTCTCTGCCTCCTTGTCCTTCCCAGACGCCTCTAGTTAATCTAGGTATGGGGGATTGAAATACCGCCCACTCCTAGTCATGTGGTCCACCTCTCTCACATACCAGGTATCATCCGGTTGGGTCTCCCCCCAATCTTTATCGGTGTGGGCAAGACATAGGTCATCATCTTTCCACCACATACCGTCGGCCATTGACAAGCAGCTATATGGTTCCGTTACGACTGTTTCTGTGCACACAGCACCTTCCATCCCCTCAGGGGCTTTGGCCTTTCTAACCCTTTCCAGATCTTTGATCTTTTCCCGCTCAAACTGCTTCAGTGTAGTCTGTTGTTCAACATCTTCTATACTCAAAATGCTTTGATCCCGAGCAAAATTCTTAACACCAGTGCTCTCCGACAGTCCATTCTGATCCCCGGCCAATCCAGCCACTGCTGATGTCCCCGTGTTTGACGGACCTCATTCTGGCTGAGACTGCTCAATAGCATACGGCTCGTCGCTAAGCCACCCAGTAGCTTCTGCTGACCCTTCCAGATCAAACAAGTTGACAATCACGTCTCCTAGATCCTGTTCATTGAAGAATTACAGATTCGCGATATCCTTCTCCAGTTCTGTTAGGTCATCTAATCCCTGATTAGGTCCATCCTCTCGAACTGCTAAGATCTCTGCCCCCACTGGCAATTCCACCCTTGGCTTAGGCTGATCCCTTGGTGTGATTTAACTGCTCGAGTTGTACTCAAAACTAGCAAACCCCTCAGGCTCTGAATTCTCATTACCATTTGCCTCAGCAGTCATCTCAATTCTATCTTCGATAGGAACCACCACCAGTTCAGGTTGGACTTGGGAGATGTCCATCATGCACAAATCAGCGTTGTCAGGAATGAACACCTCCGGCTTGGGTAGGTGAGAAGGGGTGATATATATGCTAGGGTCGTATGACACAATCCCAGTTTGGATCAGGTTAATGCATTTGGGAGGTAGAGCTTGGTTATGTGGTGAGAGAGGGTTGGTTGTGACATTCGGCTTCTCCGAAGGCATAATCACCCTGTTGTCGATGAGATCCTGAATCTCATGACGCAATCGAAAGCACTGGTCGGTTTCGTGACCATACTGTTGGTGATAGGAACAGTACTTTGCTGGGTTATGGGAGGAAGGAAGCTTTTCTGGTAAGGGTCGTGGTTCTAGGGGCTTCAGGTGCCCTTTCTTGATCAAAACCCCCAAAGCCTTGGACAAAGACATGTATAGTGGGCTGAAGGTTCTTTGGCCTCGGGGGGCATATCTGGCTGTTTGCGAGCTACTTCCAGATGCATCGGTAAAGGGTGTAGCTGCAAGGGTTTTTGGAGTGGTGGTGGTGACCATTCCCACATCTAAAGATCTGGTAGCTACAGCACCACTTGTGCCTGCATTCGTACTACGGTTGAATGCCCTCTTGGGCTGCTCTCTCTCATGGTCAATCAGACCTTGTTTCATTGAGTCCTCGATCTACACCCTAATCTTATGTAGATCCGCAAAGGTGGGTAGGGGGAGGACAATCATCTTTTCCATGAGCTTGGGCTGGAGGTTGCGCACAACCATCCATATTTGGTCCTTGTCAACCGGTTTGATGGTCATCATCGAGGCTTTAGCTCTCCAGCGGGTCACAAAATCAGAGAAGCTCTCCTTCGATTCTTGCCTGGTGTTATAGGAGTATTGAGCTATGAAGGCCTCAGTCATCTCCTCCCAATTCCTCTTAACAGAGTCCTCCAGTTTTGCATACCAAATAGCTGCTACACTCGACAGGGTCCGGCCAAACAGGGGAAGCTTCTGCAAGCTGGAGAGGCCCATCGACCTTAGGTTATCTAAAAACAGCCGCAAATGAACCATAGGATCTCCAGACCTGTCAAAACGGTCGATGTACGGCATTTTAAACCGGTTCGGCAGCGTCACGGCTGAGTCGGTATATCCATCCTCTATATCCGAAATGGATTTCACACCTCGAGCCTTCTTAAAAAGCTTTTCCAACTTGCTCACTTTTAGTGCTGTTGGATCCACCTCTAATTCAAACGGTGAATCCACTAGGCTGGTGGGCGTTTTGGATAGTTGGGGTAGGATTGAGGGCAGAGTTGGCCCCGTTGGCACGTCCGTATTTTCCTGGATGTTTAGTGTCTCCCCAAGTATTGGAACTCTGGGTGGGGGAGGGGGTGTGTGCGAAGCAGATGCCCCGATTTGCTGCTGTAGCCTGGCGATTAACTCTGCCTGTTGGGCCACTACTTCCGTTTGACGAGTAGCATCCCGTTGCATGTTTTGCATAGTCTCCTAGAGTTGATGCATCATCTCTTCCATGCCTGCCATACTGTACTGATCTATCTGAATAACCGATATATCTGTCTCTACAGTAGACTCGAAAATCTCAACCCAACTACTCAAGGACCACTAATCTGGCAACCGTTGTACTAATGCACTGCGCCTAGCTGATCTCCGTCTAATAACCGGGGGTAATGGGTGGTACACTGGTTGTCCGTCTATCAGATCCTCGGATCGATGAAGTCTGCGACCTCTAACCCAGAGTGCTTGGGAAATATCTGCCTGGACGGATGCAATCGTGCTAAACTACCTTGCAAAAAGATAAATAAAGCATAATAAGGAAACAATGAACCGAAAAGTGGACAGCATAACGGTTTAAATAAAGACAACACACAGTTGGCATAATAACACTCAGTTGGCATTTGTAAGCTGAAACACACTGTTCTCAAACACTAACCACTGTTTATTGTGCCCAAATCGTTGCTCCAAATCTGATACCCTCAGGTAAAACTGATTCTCTAAATACTGATGCCCTCAGGGCTGATACCCAGACTTGTAAACTGATACATGCATTCCTGTAGAGGCACACTCTAAAAGCACATAGCAAGCAAATGAGAGCCAAAACATTCATATATTGGGGTAGGGTTTCCCTGTCCTATTTTGTCAGGGGCTAGGGTTTCACTATGCACACAGTGGTTTTAAAACAACCTACAATTGGGTAAACAACCTGTCCTAGCTTGGAATGGTCACTATGGATTTCGAATATGCACTAGGTCAAATGATCAAAAAGGGTGCCTCGATAAAAACCGAGGTTTGTGTTCCCATCGTGGCAGAGCCCGCAGTCAGTCAGCCTTATGGCATGCTTTTCCAAGCGAGCCGCCGGCAAACCGTTCAGGAATAGCATACGGCAAACACGGTGTCCTAGGCGCACCAATGCAAATGCAATGCAAAGAGACACATAAGTGTAAACAAAACAAGATATCATGAGTTCGAGTCAAGCTCTCTAAACTCCCCAGCAGAGTCACCAGAAACTGTAGACGTGCCTTGAGAACTCCGCGGGCTCCGCGCCTGCGAGGGTGCGAATTCCGTCTTGTTCTTTAGGCTACTACAGTTCGGACTCGTGTCACGGTTCCGAATCTAATCTCACAATTTTTTATGTGAGACCAATAAATCACCAAAGATTCCAAATCTGACAAATCGTTTTGGAAAACTGATTTTAATAAAGAAGTGCCAAACATAGACTGCTTTGCCAGATACAGAGTCGCCACCTAAATATTTTATTTTGGGGAAATTTAGGAGACCCTGACTCATGTCTAAGGCCACGTGTCCGTCATCACCAAAGTTGTCTCAGCTCGGGAACTTGGGTACGAGAGGGGAAGGTCATGCAATGAGCACCCCCGCTCACCCGATCAAAGATCGGCCTTTACTAACCATGATATGTTGTTTTTGAAGACACATGTGCTCGTATTCCTGTTATTAACCTAGAATTACTATGTGATGTGCACAACATACAAGTATAGACTAGATCGCCTAATTTGGAACAAAACATTGCATGTTCGTTTGTGAAAATGATTTGAAGTTTACTACTCGCAAGTAGGCTAAATCGGGGATTTGAATGAATTGTTCCAATTCAAGCAATCTAACCTTCATCCAAAGGCATTCAAGCAGCTAATCACTTAAGCAGTTAGTTTCATGGCAAGCATGCTAACATGGCAATCAATAACACACATGTAGTACGCTAAAGCGTAAACACTCACAGTGTACTCCGAGCCAAAATAGACAACTAGTAAGAAATCATGCATGATCCTAGTCCATGTTAAGATGGCTAATGCAACATATGCGAGAATGCAATTAAAATAGGCTCGGCTATTCTAATCATGTCATGTGAAATGCAACTTGATACATGTATTCGACTTGGAATTGAAATACAATGCAATTAGTATGATGTGTCGAGCCCGATGCATGCAAGACAGATGAATGGATGCACGCATGCAAAGCATAAGGTATGCTAATCGAAATATGCCCAAAAACTAACCATCATAAGCGGTTAAGTAAAAGGGAGAAAGAAATGGGGGTTGGAAGACATGCATCACACACACGCATGCTTATTACAACAGTTGGCCCTCTCGACGGAGGGTCCGAATAAGAAACTAACTAGCTAATCTAAGCTAATTAAACTAATTATTGCATCACAAATTAAATAACTAGCTACAACTAATTATTACAACACAAATTGAATAGCTAACACATTAACTAATTAAGTACATAACCAAAGCATAAACTAGCTAAGCAAATTAGCTAAGTAAAACGATAAATCAATATCCTCAGAGGGAGAAGAATGCACACATGCTCGGTCGCCTCGTTTGGAAATCCATCGCGATGCCCCGATTTGCCTCTATTTGCAACTGTTCTCAAAACCTTGCACTAAGCTCCAGAAAGCTTCTAACACACCTTGAGGACTTGTGGGAGGGCTGCCGACCAGTTGTTGGTGTTTCTAGCCACTGGCCGACCACCTATCTTTGTTGCAGACCAAAAAAAGTGGTCGGCCAGCTAGTTTTTCTGGCTGGCCAACCAGTTGTTGCTACACTTCTCCAGTTTGCTGCAACAGAGAGCAAGAAAGGGCATGGCAATGTATTTGCAAGATATGTATGCACAACCACCCTCCCTATCATTTCATAATCTCAAGGGAGTGCGGTTTTCGACCCTCGTGCCACCAATCGTGCATCCCAAGGCATGATGGCCGAGAAGCCAAATTGCACCATTCAATGTAAAATGAATGCACACATAAACACATAAGCCTAGAACTCTATCATGTATGATCAAGAGCGTCGGCGACCGAGAATTGAGGCACGTTTCATCACTTCAAGTATGAAACGTCCCTCATTCCTCGTGTTTGGACTAACACCTATTCCGAACAAAATGCAACAAATAACATTCATAACACAATGCAATGCAATATCAAGCATGCAAACATTCAATGCCTCTCAAGCATGCAAACATGCACTGCAAGGGACAAGTATGCAACAACATGCAATGCAACACGACATACTCAATGCGATGAATAACATGACATACTCAATGCAATGTGACATGATCAACTTAACAAAGCTAATGTCATGCAAAATTGCTAATGCATGCATACTCAATGCAAGGCAACAAAAGCACGCAACAACATGAGGCAATGTAACAATATTCTCATAACATGCTCGATGGACTTAAACCAAAATAGACAGACCTCAGTCATGCCTAAATCAGTGGCCATAATGCTAAAATAAAGGCATGAAATGCAAAACAAAGCATGGACATGCATTGGCCCATCGACTAGGCCTAAGAGCACAACTCTCAAGAGTGCTCAAGGAGTGACAAACATGGAAGTGTAACAACACAATAAGGCTAGTTCATGGAAGCTCTGAAATATGGTGAGAAATGATGCCAAATCATTCAAACAACACAAGTATAGCATACTAGAGTCCTTAAGGCATAAGGCTAGTAAAAAGGATTACAAAAGGAGCATGCAATACATGGCACAAATGCATGAACTAGCCATGGATAGAGCTCAAATAGGTCTAAACAAAGACCAAAACATGCTAGAATGATGATCAAAAGCATGATACACATTAGGCTAGTTCATGGAATTGCACTACAAGTGCATGAAGCATGCATGGACCAACCAAACCAAACCTTAACAGAGGTATGACATGGCAAAACATCACCAAAAACATGCTGAAATGGAGTCAACATAAGCTACAAAGACATGCTACTTCATGAAGCATACAAGACTAGTTTATGAAATTTACATTACAAGTGCATAAGGCATGCATGGAATGACCAAACCAAGTCAAAATAGATCTGAGGCATGCTGAAATAACCTCAAATACATGCTAAGAACAAGCCAACACACAAGCTTAATAAGCATGCTCAAACATGAGGCATATGAAGCAAGTATTCAAAATATAAGGAGAAGGGATAACCCTCTCCTATTTGGGACCCCAAAGCCACATTTCCACCACTGAAAATCCTTTGGATTTCAGTGGTGAGAAGGCCATGTAAAGGCTAAAACAAGAGCCAAAAGGGATGGCTCAAAACAAGGCCTAACAAGGCCTAAGAGGGGGTAGACCACCCCCAACAAAAAAGTGACCTTAAACAAACACTTTAAGCATGCAAAAATTGAACTTTTTGCAGTAGGAAGTTAAGCTTAAATTAGCATGAAAATAGGTCTTAAAGCTTAAGAAAAATAAAGGGATTTAAGGGTCAGAAGCTCACCCTTGATGAACACCTTCAAAACCATAACTCCAGCAGGTTTTCCAAGCTCAAACCAATCCAACAACACCAAAACCAACTCCTAAGCACCTCAGCAACAAAAGGATGGTGTTTGAGTATGTGTTTGTGTGTTAAAGTATGATAAATCTATACTTTAAGGCACAAAAATGAAGAACAAGAGCAAGATAGATACAAAGGTGTATATGTATAGCTCAAGGCACACCAAACTGAACCTGGGGGTGGAGGGGGGAGGTTCTCACTTATAGAAAACCAAACTCAGGCTTGTTAGACAAGCTTAGGGTTCAAGGCCATCCTTCCATACACGTGTATAGAGGATGGCTTTAGTGCCTTCCAACTGTGCCAGTCGGATAAAAATATCTCCAAAAAGGTAACAAAAAGCAGCTTACCATTTGAAGTGGTCGGCCAGTTACTTGAAGTGGTCGACCGACCACCACAAGTGGTTTCCCAAGAAATAAATTGGTCGGCCATGGTGGGAGAGGGTCTAGAGCATGAAAACAATGCAGTGGTGTGGTGGCTGACAAGAAAAGGTGGTCCAAAGACCAAGAGCACCAGTTGGCCAACTAGAAAACTGGTTGGCGGAAGGAAAAAGTGTTCTCCAAGGGGAAGAACTGGTCTGCCACCCTTGTACCACCTTCCAAACAAGGAAAACAAGGTTTGTACCAAAAACAAACCAAAACGGATGCAAGACGAATGTTCGAGAGGCAAAGCACGTAGCCGGGAGCCTTGAAAACTAGTCTATGGGAATCAAAAGTGGTCTCTCGGACCACAATGTCCCTCTAGGAGGAGGCAACAAGGTGTGGTTCAAAAATCACGTAAAACGGAGAACGTTAAGCGGTCCCGAGCCAAGGCACGCGGCCGAAGGCTCTGAAAATCGAAAACTGGTCTCCAAATGAAAAAGGTGGTCTTCGACAACGAAAAGTGGTCTATGACCACAAAGAGGTGGTCTAACAGACCACTCCCTCCCTCCAGGGAAGAGAAACAAGGTTCGGTCCGCAAACCGAGCCAAAGCAAAAAGAGTTCAGAGGCCTGGAGGCAAGGCTCTCAGCCAAAACTCTGAAACCTCAAAACGAGCACGACATGCACTATCACCGAGCGCTTAA
This sequence comes from Camellia sinensis, assembly GCF_004153795.1. Classification (NCBI taxonomy): domain Eukaryota; kingdom Viridiplantae; phylum Streptophyta; class Magnoliopsida; order Ericales; family Theaceae; genus Camellia; species Camellia sinensis. Next base: position 60,965 of record NW_021026969.1, on the reverse strand, counting down.
TCGATGACGTCTGAGTCTTAAGGTCGGTCAAAAATGGGGTGTCTGCAAGCGTGTTCCCGGCTTCAAAATCTTCTTCGATCTATAGTTACAAGACAGTGATGCCGAGAAAAAGGCTGAGCCAACTGTTGAAGTTGAACAGGGCATAGAAAGTGATTCGGACAATAACGAGCTCAGAGTAGGGGCAGCACTGGCATGTCTCATTTTAGATCCTCCGGCTGACTCAGAGAGCTTGGGGCATAACCTGACCATCTCCATGAGCGGGGACCAACTGGGTGTGAACCCTTCTAGCAACATTTTGGATGCATCTGAAGCACCATCTCTCGTTTGGCAACTAGAGGAGGGCTACATGTCTAGTAGTTCTGAGTCGGGTAGTGAGCCAGAATCTGATTCCACTGAGTCTGTGGGGGTCGGAATCAGATTCTAGTTCTTCTGAGTTTGAGTCTGGTATTCCTAGGGGTGATAACTTGGATGCCAAGGTCTTGTCTAGGTCCTCTTTTTCTTTTGCTTTTTAGTCGGTTGTAACCAAAGAGCTGGATGAGCTGGACTTTATGAATACAAATGCCACTGCTGATTCTGAGTATTTCTTTGTGCCACTTGTTTATTGCATTGATTAGGATTTTCAAAGTTTTAATGAAAACGAAGAGGAAGGAATTTCTCTAGTTTTGAAAAATTTGATTATTCGAGAGAATGAGAGGTTTGCAAAACCACTTGCTGATGAAATCATTGCTTTTAATATGGGTACTGAGAAGGATCCGTGTCTAGTCCAGATTAGGTCCACGTTGTCTTCGAAGGAACGCGAGCGCTTAGTCTCTTTATTAAAGATTTCAAAGATGTTTTGGTGTGGTCCTATGAAGACATGCCTGGAATCGATCCTGAGATTGTACAATATTGGATCCCTCTTGACCCTAAGGCCCGACCCATCAAGCAAAAGTTATGGAGAATACGTTCAGATTGGGCTTTGAAGATTAAGGAAGAAGTTACCAAACAGATGAAGGCGGGGTTCTTGCTCGTGTCTAAGTATCTAACTTGGTTGGCCAACATTGTTCCAGTCCCAAATAAGGATGGTACCAAGGCAAGATAGATACAAAGCTATAATCAGGGATTTGAATGAATTGTTCCAATTCAAGCAATCTAACCTTCACCCACAGGCATTCAAGCAGTTAATCACTTAAGCAGTTAGTCTCATGGCAAGCATGCTAACATGGCAATCAATAACACACATGCAGTATGCTAACACGTAAACATTCACAGTGTACTCCGAGCCAAAACAGAGAACTAGTTAGAAATCATGCATGATCCTAGTCCATGTTAAGATGGCTAATGCAACACATGCGAGAATGCAATTAAAATAGGCTCGGCTATTCTAATCATGTCATGTGAAATGCAACTTGATACATGTATTCGACTTGGAATTGAAATACAATGCAGTTAGTATGATGCGTCGAGCCCGATGCATGCAAGACAGATGAATGGATGCACGCATGCAAAGCATAAGGTATACTAATCGAAATATGCCCAAAAACTAACCATCGTAAGCGGTTAAGTAAAAGGGAGAAAGAAATGGGGGTTGGAAGACATACATCACACACACGCATGCTTATTACAACAGTTGGCCCTCTCGACAGAGGGTCCGAATAAGAAACTAACTAGCTAATCTAAGCTAATTAAACTAATTATTACATCACAAATTAAATAACTAGCTACAACTAATTATTACAACACAAATTGAATAGCTAACACATTAACTAATTAAGTACATAACCAAAGCATAAACTAGCTAAGTAAATTAGCTAAGTAAAGCGATAAATCAATGTCCTCAGAGGGAGAAGAATGCACACATGCTCGGTCGCCTCGTTCAGAAATCCATCGCGATGCCCCGATTTGTCTCTGTTTGCAATTGTTCTCAAAACCTTGCACCAAGCTCCAGAAAGCTTCTAACACACCTTGAGGACTTGTGGGAGGGCTACCGACCAGTTGTTGGTGTTTCTAGCCACTGGCCGACCACCTATCTTTGTTGCAGGCCAGAAAAAGTGGTCAGCCAGCTAGTTTTTCTGGCTGGCCAACTAGTTGTTGCTGCACTTCTCCAGTTTGCTGCAACGGAGAGCAAGAAAGGGCATGGCAATGTATTTGCAAGATATGTATGCACAACCACCCTCCCTATCATTTCATAATCTCAAGGGAGTGCAGTTCTCGACTCTCGGGCCACCAATCGCGCATCCCAAGGCATGATGGCCGAGAAGTCAAATTGCACAATTCAATGTAAAATGAATGCACACATAAACACATAAAGCCTAGAACTCTATCGTGTATGATCAAGAGCATTGGTGGCGTCCGAGAATTGAGGCACGTTTCATCACTTCAAGTGTGAAACGTCCCTCGTTCCTCGTGTTTGGACTAACACCTATTCCAAACAAAATGCAACAAATAACATTCATAACACAATGCAATGCAAGGGACAAGTATGCAACAACAAGCAATGCAACACGACATACTTAATGCGATGAATAACATGACATACTCAATGCAATATGACATGATCAACTTAACAAAGCTAATGTCATGCAAAATTGCTAATGCATGCATACTCAATGTAAGGCAACAAAAGCATGCAACAACATGAGGCAATGTAACAATATTCTCATAACATGCTCGATGGACTTAAACCAAAATAGACAGACCTCAGTCATGCCTAAATCAGTGGCCATACTACTAAAATAAAGGCATGAAATGCAAAACAAAGCATGCACATGCATTGGCCCATCAACTAGGCCTAAGAGCACAACTCTCAAGAGTGCTCAAGGAGTGACAAACATGGAAGTGTAACAACATTATAAGCTCTGAAATATGGTGAGAAATGATGCCAAATCATTCAAACAACACAAGCATAGCGTACTAAAGTCCTTAAGGCATAAGGCTAGTAAAGAGGATTACAAAGGGGGCATGCAATACATGGCACAAATGCATGAACTGGCCATGGATAGAGCTCAAATAGGTCTAAACAAAGACCAAAACATGCTAGAATGATGATCAAAAGCATGATACACATTAGGCTAGTTCATGGAATTGCACTACAAGTGCATGGAGCATGCATGGACCAACCAAACCAAACCTTAACAAAGGTATGACATGGCAAAACATCACCAAAAACATGCTGAAATGGAGTCAACATAAGCTACAAAGACATGCTACTTCATGAAGCATACAAGACTAGTTTATCAAATTTACACTATAAGTGCATAAGGCATGCATGGAATGACCAAACCAAGTCAAAACGGATCTGAGGCATGCTGAAATAACCCCAAATACATGCTAAGAACAAGCCAACACACAAGCTTAATAAACATGCTCAAACATGAGGCATATGAAGCAAGTATTCAAAATATAAGGAGAAGGGATGACCCTCTCCTATTTGGGACCCCAAAACCACATTTCCACCACTGAAAATCCTTTGGATTTCAGTGGTGAGAAGGCCATGCAAAGGCTAAAACAAGAGCCAAAAGGGATGGCTCAAAACAAGGCCTAACAAGGCCTAAGAGGGGGTAGACCACCCCCAACAAAAAAGTGACCTTAAACAAACACTTTAAGCATGCAAAAATAGAACTTTTTGTAGTAGGAAGTTAAGCAAAATCAAGGGATTTAAGGGTTAGAAGCTCACCCTTGATGAACACCTTCAAAACCACAACTCCAGTAGGTTTTCCAAGCTCAAACCAATCCAACAACACCAAAACCAGTCCTAAGCACCTCAGCAACAAAAGGATGGTGTTTGAGTGTGTGTTTGTGTGTTAAAGTATGATAAAACTACACTTTAAGGCACAAAAATGAAGAACAAGAGCAAGATAGATACAAAGGTGTATATGTATAGCTCAAGGCACACCAAACTGAACCTGGAGGAGGAGGAAGGGGGAGGTTATCTCTTATAGAGAACCAAACTCAAGCTTGTTAGACAAGCTTAGGGTTCAAGGCCATCCCTCCATACACGTGTATAGAGGATGGCTTTAGTGCCTTCCAACTGTGCCAGTCGGATGAAAATATCTCCAAAAAGGTGACAAAAAGTAGCCGACCTCTTCCAGTTACTTGAAGTGGTCGGCCGACCACCACAAGTGGTCTCCTAAGAAATAAACTGGTCGGCCATGGTGGGAGAGGGTCTAGAGCATGAAAACAATGTAGTGGTGTGGTGGCTGACAAGAAAAGGTGGTCCAAAGACCAAGAACACCAGTTGGCCAACCTAAAAACTGGCTGGCGGAAGGAAAAGTGGTCTCCAAGGGGAAGAACTGGTCTCCCACCCTTGTACCACCTTCCAAACAAGGAAAACAAGGTTTGTACCAAAAACAAACCAAAACGGATGCAAGACGAATGTTCGAGAGGCAAGGCACACAGTCGGGAGACTCAAAAACTAGTCTATGGGCATCAAAAGTGGTCTCCCGGACCACAATGTCCCTCTAGGATAAGGCAACAAGGTGTGGTTCAAAAACCACGCCAAACGGAGAACGTTAAGCGGTCCTGAGCCAAGGCGCGCGGCCGAAGGCTCCGAAAACCGAAAACTGGTCTCCAAACGAAAAAAGTGGTCTTCGACAATGAAAAGTGGTCTACGACCACAAAGAGGTGGTCTAACAGACCACTCCCTCCCTCCAAGGAAGGGAAACAAGGTTCGGTCCGCAGACCGAGCAAAAGCAGAAAGAGTTCAGAGGCCTGGAGGCAAGGCTCTAAGCCAAAACTCCAAAACCTCAAAATGAGCACGACATGCACTATCACCGAGCGCTCAATCGATGACGTCTGAGTCGTAAGGTCGATAAAAAATAGGGTGTCTACAAGCGTGTTTCCGGCTTCAAAATCTTCTTCAATCTACAGTTGCAAGATAGTGATGCCGAGAAAAAGGCTGAGCCAACTGCTGAAGTTGAACAGGGCATAGAAAGTGACTTGGACAATAGCGAGCTCGGAGTAGGGACAGCACTGGCATGTCTTATTTTAGATCCTCCGGCTGACTCAGAGAGCTTGGGGGATAACCTGACCATCTCCATAATCGGGGACCAACCGGGTGTGAACCCTTCTAGCAACATTTTGGATGCATCTGAAGCACCATCTCTCGTTTGGCGTTAACTGGAGGAGGGCTACATGTCTAGTAGTTCTGAATCGGGTAGTGAGCCAAAATCTGATTCCACTGAGTCTGTGGGGTCGAAATCAAATTCTAGTTCTTCTGAGTTTGAGTCTTGTATTCCTAGGGGTGATAACTTGGATGCCAAGGTCTTGTCTAGGTCCTCTTTTTCTTTTGCTTTTTAGTCGGTTGTAACCAAAGAGCTGGATGAGCTGGACTTTATGAATAAGAATGCCACTGCTGATTCTGAGTATTTCTTTGTGCCACTTGTTTAGTGCATTGATTAGGATTTTCAAAGTTTTAATGAAAACGAAGAGGAAGGAATTTCTCTAGTTTTGAAAATTTTGATTATTCGAGAGAATGAGAGGTTTGCAAAACCACTTGCTGATGAAATCATTACTTTTAATATGGGTACTGAGAAGGATCCGCGTCTGGTCCAGATTGGGTCCACGTTGTTTTCGAAGGAACGCGAGTGCTTAGTCTCTTTATTAAAGATTTGAAAGATGTTTTGGCGTGGTCCTATGAAGACATGCCTAGAATCGATCCTGAGATTGTATAATATTGGATCCCTCTTGACCCCGAGGCCCGACCCGTCAAGAAAAAGTTATGGAGAATACGTTCAGATTGGGCTTTGAAGATTAAGGAAGAAGTTACCAAACAGATGAAGGCGGGGTTCTTGCTCGTGTCTAAGTATCTAACTTGGTTGGCCAACATTGTTCCAGTCCCAAATAAGGATGGTAGAATCAGAGTCAGTGTCGATTTTGGGGATCTGAATAAAGCTAGTTCGAAAGATGATTTTCCCCTGCCACATATTGATGAGTTGGTAGACTTCACTGCAGGTCATGCATTGCTCTCCTTCATGGACGGATTCTCCGAGTATAACCAGATTCTGATGGCACCCGAGGACAAAGAGAAAATCACATTTACTGCGCTGTGGGGTACCTACTGCTATCAGGTGATGCCGTTTGGACTAAAAAATGCTGGGGTTACCTATCAAAGGGCTGTGACCACTATCCTGCATGATATGATCCACAAAGAGGTCGAGGTGTATGTAGACGACATGATTGTCAAGTCCAAAGAAAGAGAGGGCCACTACACCGCCTTGAAGAAATTCTTTCAACAGATCAGAGAATACAGACTGCGGTTAAACCCATAGAAGTGTACTTTTGGTGTAACAGTAGGGAAAATGCTAGGCTTCTTGATCACACAGAGAGGCATCGAGGTAGATTCTTCCAAGATCAAGGCCATCCTAGAAATGCAACAACAAGGACTGAAAATGAGGTGCTAGGCTTTCTGGGTAAAGTGCAATTCATAAGACGGTTTATTTTTAAATTAACCTTAACTTGTGAACCACTACTTGGTCTCCTGAAGAAAGGAAAGAAATTCTGAGGGGATGATCGATGTCAATTCGCTTTTGAGAAAATTAAGCAATATCTTCATAATCCGCCTGTGTTGTTACCGCCGGAGCCGATGAGGCCTTTGATTTTGTATCTGTCAGTCATGGACACCACAGTGGGATGCATGCTTGCTCAGGAATCTAAGGATAGGGTGGAGAAAGCCATCTATTATTTGAGCAAGAAAATACTCGATTATGAGACCCGTCACACTCCTTTGGAGAAAGCTTGCTTAGCCTTGGTATGGGATACCAGCAAGTTGAGGCACTACTTGTTAGCTTCTCCGTAATTCTGGTTTCAAGATTAGATCCTATCAAATATCTCTTTGAGAAACCAGCGCTTATGGGTAGTCTAGCCCGTTGGTTGTTTCTTCTCTCCGAATTTGATCTAAAGTATGTAACTCGCAAGTCGATCAAGGGGAAAGCTGTGGCGGAGTTCTTCGTAGATCACCCAGTAGAAGGGAATAAAGTGGTAGAATACGTATTCCCAGATGAAGCTATTTTGCAAGTCGAGGAGGAGACTTGGACAATGTACTTTGACGTCGCGTCCAATCAATATGGTTATGGGATAGGTGTGTTGCTAAAAGTACCCGACAACTCCTATATACCTTTAGCCTTCAAACTCCAGTTCAAGGTGTCCAATAACGAAGCAGAATATGAGGCGTGTATTGTTGGTTTGGAACCCGCCTTGGAACTAGGGGCAAAAAGGTTGGGCGTTATCTGGGACTTGAACCCAATTGTCTCTCAAGAAAATGCAGATTGGAAAGTCAAAGAAGAAAAGATAAAGATGTATCACCAGACCCTAGACGTTCTGATTCCTAGGTTTGAAAAGCCCACTTTCACGCATCTACTCAGAGAGAACAACAGGTTCACTGATGCCGTATTAACTCTATCTTCTATGATAAACATCCCACTGGGAGTCCAAATGTGTCCGATCATCATTAAGCAAAAGTACACGCCGACATATGAAACTATCACCGCAATAGATGAAACGCAAGATCAAAACCCTTGGTACTATGATATCTGGAACTTCTTGGAAAATGAGGTTTATCCACCAAGGGCAAATGCCAAAGACAAAAGGGCAATATGGCGGATAGCCGTTCAATTTATCATTTGCAGAGGTAAATTGTACAAAAGAGGTCATCTAGGAATGTACAAGTTGTGTGTCGAAGCAAAGGAATCAAAGCGCCTGATGGAGGCCATTCATGGGGGAGAGTGCGGAGCGCACATGAACGACGTAATGTTAGCCTGAAAGATTTTCAGGCAAGATTACTACTGGTCCACTATAGAGAAGGATTGTATGGTTTTGTTCGGCGATGCCACAAATGCCAAATTCATGTGAATCGCATGAATATCCCGCCGTCGAAGCTGTACAATATAACTTCACCATGGCCTTTCTTGGTCTGGAGAATCGATGTCATCGACACAGTCACACCAAAAGGGTCGAATGGGCATGAATACATTCTGGTGGCAATTGATTACTTCACAAAGTGGGTAGAAGTTCAGTCCTATGCAGTGTTGAAAGCAGCGCATGTGGCTAAGTTCATTAGAAACAACTTCATTTGCCGATATGGAGTCCCAAACGAGATCATTTCAGATAATTGCTCACACTTCAAGAAAGAAGTGATCGACTTGTTAGAGAAATACAATGTGGCTTTTCATAAGTCATCTACATATAGGCTGCAAACCAACGGAGCTGCTGAGGCCGCCAACAAGAACATCAAGCATATTCTGCAGAAGATGGTTGAGACCTACAAGGACTAGCTAGATAAATTGTCATTTGCACTCTGGGGCTATAGAACTTCAATCCAGACATCTACAGGGGCAACTCCTTATTCTCTTGTCTATGGGATGGAAGCTATTCTGCTAATCAAAATAGAAGTCCTGTCACTGCGGGTTATGGCTGAGTGTCAAATAGTAGAGGCAGAATGGCAATAGAGCAGGTTTGATGAGCTGATGCTGTTTGATGAGAGAAGGCTGAAAGCATTGTACCATGTTCCGGGTTATCAACGCAGGATTACTAGGGGTTTTAATAGGAAGGTTAAGTCCTGGAATCTCAAAGAGGGGGATTTGGTGTTGAAAGACAACCGAGCTCCCATCCATGACCCTAGAGGCAAGTTCAGACCCAATTGGACTGGTCCTTACATCATCAGAACTATCTGGTCGGGTGGAGCTGTTATTCTCATGGACCTGGATGGCCTGGAATTTTTCCAACCGATCAACATGGACAAGTTGAAGAAATACTATCCCTGAGAGGCTCGCTAGGCCGAAGACTCGGAAGGGTGACCTAGGCAAACGTTAGAGCATAGAAAATTAGAAATAAAAAAAAATGAGCTCGTAAGGTTGAAAACCCTGAAAAGGCGGTCTTGGCAAAAGTTAGAGTGCAAAAGAAGAGAGTTAATACTTGAGTGAACCTGAACCGAACTACGTAAGGCATGATTCCCATCTTCGGGATACGTAGGCAACTTTATCCTGAAGTTCGACCATAAACACCTCCAACTCAACTGTCATGTCCATATGTTTGATCAGGTCATCTTTGTCTGTTCTTTACCCAAGGGTTCGTTTGTGATCTTTACTTTGAGAGAAGAGTTGGTTACAATGCTGAGCAGTGATGTTCAAACAAGGGGCAATTTGTGATCTTTTGATTCGGGGTTGCACATTTCGTGGATTGATTCCATTTGTGTCAAGTGGTGATCCTTTTCGAAATGGTTTTGGAAAGTCTTAATAAAAGTTGATTTTTCTTAGATTTTTCCTTTTACAACTTAGACTATTTTTGGACCAAAAGGGAAACTTTCAGTGCTCATAACTTTAATTTCATTGATTTCAAGACAAAGTTCTCTAACTCTTTGATACAAATCAAAGTTGCTTTTATTACATTGAAAAAACTTGAAAAGAAAGATCAAAGCAATAAGCTAGGGGTATAGATGAGTCAGGTGCTCTTGCGTTCTCCACTCATGCTTGTGGAAGCTTCTGATGCCAAAGTGGGCCCGATTTGTGCCTCATCCTCGAGCCAGGCTAAACATTCACCAAAAAGGGCGCAACTAAAACTAGGGGCAGGGGCTAGAAGCTCCCTCATCCTCCAAGTAGTGAGGTATCTAGCCAAGTGTGAACCTCTGATGGGGAATGAAACTAGGTACTCTACCCCTTCCTTCGGCCGGATCTGATCATGCCCAAGATGACCTCTAAACAGAAACGGGAAGTAAAATACACAGTGTGTCAAGCCAATCAGCTGTATCCCAGGTTACCGAGTCATGCTGTAGCTCATTTTGGTCAGATTAAGCCAGGGCAACGCCAGGCTGTGTTAGCAATAAACCTGTTGCACATTCACCTGCACCACTACCCTTCATTCGAGAAATCCACTAGTTGGTGGTGGAAGAAATAGCCTCGAGCTGAGTATGTAGGTAAGAGTCCATTACCTTCAGCTTATCGATAAGCCACACCTAGGAAGGGATGAAAGAAAAGAGAGATTAAAGAATAGAGATGTACGTTGAGAGAAAAATGAGAAAAAGGGACTTTGAGAAAAAAAAACAAAGCACGAGGGCCGAGCGATGTGAGAAATACATATAAGAAAGGGTGGGAAACATTACTTGAAGAAGTAGTGGACTTCCTGTAAATCTAGTAGTCTCTCGCCGATGGAAGGCATCTAAGCCCATCAAAGTCTCGGCTAGCGCCAAAGCAATACAACTCTTGTCTTCTTTCAGGCCTTGCGCCACTATGATTAAGCGAATGCTTGATCCGCCAAAACTAGGGCCAAGAAGGAAATGAGCTAGCATGCATAAGCAGAGGGCATGTTGCTGAAAACCCTGCCAAAGACGATTGTCGCGGTCACCAACGTTGGAAAATTGACGAATCAAGCTGGGAATATCGAATTCTCCGTTGTGGGCTAGAGATCGAGCCTCATGCATAATGAGCCCACACATCCGTCCCAAAGCTTGGGCGTGACCAAAACGGGGCTGAGGTATGATTTCCTCATCGCGTTGGGATTCCATTAACGCCTGAAACTCTTCAATTGTTGGGCACATTTCTTGTCCCCCAAAACTAAAGATGTGTGTTATCAGGTCCCAGCATCTAGCCGCAGCATGAAAAAAAAAGAAAAAAAAAGAAAAAAGAAAAAAAAAAGGAGTTCGGCTTAACGGAAAAAATGCATTTATGCCAAAACCCTGGAAATTCACCTTTTTTGAGCTATCTAAAGTTACAATCCAATACGAGAGTCTTTCGGTGAAAAAATGGCTCCATTTGTGAAGAATTTACAATTGAAATGAAGAATCCCCGAAGTTCTACTTTTTGTAGAAGATAAGGCAGTGAGTGGAAGCCAGCTATCAACAATCAAGAGGTTCTACACATTGATGGCTGGCAGGTGGCCGACAAATTCCTCTTCTAGCTAGCACCCTTTGTCACGACCCAAACCCGCCCCTATGGGTTTAGCACCGTAACCGGCCAGTAATCTGAGATTACCAAAGGCCTACTTAACAGTCATACAACAATACAGAGTACAGGGGCATGGCGAAAGCCAAAACAGTAAATAAACAGTGTCCAATGAACTGTAGCAGTCTGTATACAAAAAGATTTTTCATACGTATATACATGAACAGTACAAAACAGTATGTACAACATTTACAATCGATCAGAATAGGGACCTAATCCCTGTTAGACAGTACAGTACAGTGCTATCAGTCTATACAGTTATTACAAAACAGATACAGAGACAGACAGGGGAAATTAAAACACCCCTAAGCCATAGCTTGGTAGGCTCGGAACCTCACAGTGAGGCACAGCGGTTGGCTTGACAAAAAGGGAGTCTAACCCATGCACCTAGCTCCGGTCTGGTGCTTGTATACCTACGTATATATATATAAACAGTGAGCTAAAGCCCAATGACTAACATAATGTGTAAAGAGGTTAAGAATGAATGTCCTTACAATATTGAAAACAATTATTTCAATTAGTATATCAGTTATTCAGTCATTACAGTCATATGTGGTGCATCCATTAGCATAGCAGTACAGTAAATAGTAGGTCTTAAGAGACCGAACAGTCAATGATGGCCATCATATCAGTAAACAGTAGTGGTTCCAACATGGGAACCAACAGAGATCTCTGTAACAGTAGCAGTAACAGTAATAGTAACAGTAGTTGCTAATTATGCCACAATACAGTTCACAATTAGGACATCATTCATTCAGCAACAGTATCATTTCAGAAAACAGTACAGTTCAATTGTTCAGAAAGTAATCATATTTGAACATATCTTTACACAATTGTTACTCACAGAGTTCTAGGCTACAGTTGAGCTAGAGCGCGTCCTCAGATACCAACCCTACATAGTTTACAGGATGAACTCACACTAAGTTCACATTTGGGAAACAAAGACTTAGTCCCTACTTAGACTCGGTGTGGTTCTACATCTATATCCTCATTAAGATGCCTTAAACTAGGCCTAAGGATGCCTATGATGAAATGAGGATGCAAAGATGCACTTTAAAAGCATTTTTAGAAAACAGGGGTCCCGCTCGAGCGTAGATTACTCCGCTTGAGCGGACATGCAGACAAAGGTTTCCGCTCGAGCGTATAATTACCCGCTCGAGCGTTATTCAAAACAGTTAAAAGTGCTGGATAGGTGAAATTCATGCTCGATTGGGCGCTCGACACCCGCTTGAGCGTAAGACACAAGGTCCCGCTCGAGCATCAATTCTCCCGCTCGAGCGCACATCAAAACAGTGTAAAGTACTGGAAGCACGAATTTCCCGCTCGAGCTCCACTTTCCCTGCTCGAGCGGGAGTTCAAAATCTGGAATTTCCAGATTTGAACTTCCAAGCTCAAATCAACCTTAGATGCATCAAAACCATACTTTTTGGGCCAATTCTCCAAAAAACATTCCAAAACTCAAAGTTTAACATGATTCAAGCTCAAATGTAAAATCAAAGCCCCAAAGGAAGATCAATTGAGCCCAAATTGAAACTAAATTTCATGAATATGAAGAACATGCAGACATGCATGAATTTAACCAATTCAAAGCTTCCAACACTTGCTCTAATGAGGCAATTCTTACAAAATCAAGATGAAATCATGGTCTACTCTCAAAACATGGACATGCATGTGAGGAATTATGAACTACAACCTCATAACTTCAATATATGTACATGCATGCAACAATTAAGCTTCAACACAACAATTTGAGCCATAAATTGGCTCTAGTCTTCAACTTTGCTCTAAACCATGCAAGAATCAATTTAAACACAAGAATGAGAAGATAAATTTCTACCTTAAGTCTTGAATTATAGGCAAGGAAGCTTAATTTTGCAATTCACTCCTTAATTCCCTTAATCTTCAAGCCAAATTGAGATGAAATGAAGCTATCTCTCTATACTCTCTCTCTAGTCGGCAACAACAATGAAATTGGCTAAGGAAATGTTTTGTTTGAAGGTAATAAGGCTCAAGTATAGTCTTAGGTAGTGGCCCACTAGTGGTGGCAAAAAGGTAATTAGCCTAGTTCATGACATTACACAATTTAATCTAATTTAATCATACCAAATCAATGTTCAATTCAATACACCATAAAATCACATTAATTCTACTGATCTTAAGACACTAACCAATTTCAGATTCGACCGCCGATAAGGCCTTCAATTAGCAGTTTAAACACAAAGACATGAACAGATAATTTGGCAGGCAAACAGATAGAGTTGCAATTTAACTAATATACTCAATCAATTCGGCTTCAGTTTTCAGTCAGTCAGTCAATTAACATATTTACCTCAGTTTGACAGTAATCACTGGCTTATCAGTAAACAGTTGTGAGGGTCATTATAGTCTCCCCTCCTTATAAAGAATTACCTTCGTTCTGGAAGAAAACAGGATTCAGTGAAAACAGTTCAGGATATCTTTTAGCCATGTCATCTTCCCTTTCCTAAGTGGCATACAAGCAACTATGGTTTTGCCAGTCAACTTTCACTAACGGGATCTCTTTGTTTCTCAACTTCTTGATCCGTCTGTTTACAATCTGAATAGGTCGTTCCTTATAAGTGTAGTCATCACTCAGCACTACACGAGTAGGCTCTATCACATGGAAAGGATCCCGGAGGTAGTCCCTGAACATAGAAACATGGAAGACGTTATGCATATGCTCCATTTCAGGAGGAAGCACAACTTGATACGCCACCGGATTGATTTTCTCAATAATTTCATAGGGTCCGACGTATCTCGGCGCCAGCTTGCCTTTGACTCCAAAACGAGTCTGGCCTTTCATCGGTGTCACTTTCACAAAAACGTGATCACCCACTTCATACTCTCTGTCCCGTCTTCTGACATCCGCATAACTTTTCTGTCGGCTCTGTGTAGTTTTTAGTCTCTGTTGTATCAGTTTTACTTTCTCAGTCGTTTTATATACAATCTCGGGCCCAAGCAAAGGCCCATCTCCAACTTCTGCCCAGCAAATCAGAGATCTACATTTCCTGCCATACAATGCCTCGAAGGGCGTCATACCAATAATAGAATGGAAGTTGTTGTTGTAGGCGAATTCAGCCAATGGCAAATGGCTTTCCCAGTTTTCTTGAAAATCAAGGACACACATTCTCAGTAAATCCTCCAGAGTCTGGATGGTTCTTTCTGACTGGCTATCTGTTTGAGGATGATAGGCACTACTCAGTCTCAGTTTAGTACCCAATGCAGTCTGTAAGCTTTGCCAGAATCTCGATGTAAACTTCGAGTCCCTATCAGAAACAATGGACACAGGCACTTCATGCAATCTAACAATCTCGTCAATATAGAGTATAGCCAATTTGTCCGCATTATAGATTGTTTTGACAGGTAAGAAGTGAGCAGATTTAGTCAGTCTATCAACTATAACCCAAATTTAGTCCATACCTTTACTGGAACGAGGCAATCCCACAATAAAATCCATGGTAATATGTTTCCATTTCCACTCCGGTATAGGTAAAGGTTGCAGTAAACCCTTGCGGTCGTTGATGTTCCGCTTTGACTTGTTGGCAATGAAGACATTTCGATACAAAATCAGCAATTTCTTTCTTCATTCCTGGCCACCAGAAATTCAATTTCAAATCTTGGTACATTTTTGTATTTCCTGGATGGATAGACAGTTTCGAATTGTGGCCCTCTTGCAGAACTCTTCTTTTCAGTTCAGCATCATTCGGTACACACAGTCTTCCCTAAAATTTCAGTACATTATTTTCAAATTTGAAACCCGGTCTCAGTTTAGATTCCTGTTCTTCGATGATCTTCTTCAAGAAGTCATCCTGTTACTGTTTCTCTTTAATCTCTTCAATCAGTGCCGGTTGAGCAGAAATAATAGTTATTTTTCCACCTTGTTCTCGCAAAACAATTTCAATTTCAGACTTTCTAAGGTCACATAGCAACTCTTTCTGTCCGGTGAGTAAACAGGCTAAGTTGCCAATCGATTTCAGACTCAACGCATCGGCAATAGTGTTGGCTCTCCCCGGATGGTACAGAATCTGTAGGTCATAGTCTTTAATCAATTCTAGCCATCTCCGCTGTCTCATGTTCAGTTCTTTCTGTGTGAAAAGTACTTCAAACTTTTGTGGTCAGTATATACTTCACATGTAGCCCCATAAAGGTAGTGACGCCAGATTTTTGAGGCAAACACCACTGCAGCAAGTTCCAAGTCATGGGTCGGGTAGTTCTTTTCGTGCGGTCTCAGTTGTCGGGAAGCATAGGCAATTACTGTCCCATTCTGCATTAAAACGCACCCCAAACCCTTATGAGAAGCATCACTAAAAATGGTAAAACCATCCGTACCAGAAGGTAGGGTAAGAACAGGTGCAGTTATTAGTCGAGTTTTCAACTCTTGGAAAGCTGATTCTCTTTGGTCAATCTAGTGAAATGATATCCCCTTCTGAGTTAATTGAGTCAACGGTAAGGTAATTTTGGAGAAATCTTTGACAAATCTTCTGTAGTACCCGGCTAATCCCAAAAAGTTTCGGACTTCTATCACATTTGTTGGTCTAGGCCAGTTTACTACTGCTTCAACTTTCTATGGATCAACTGAAATTCCATCCTTACTAATAACATGTCCCAAAAACATAATATGATCAAGCCAAAATTCACATTTAGACAGTTTAGCATAGAGTTTCTGTTCTCTTAGGGTCTGTAGGGCAAGTCTCAGATGATGTTCATGTTCTTCTCTAGTCTTAGAATAAACCAGAATGTCATCAATGAATACAACAATAAAGTCATCGAGGAATGGTTTAAAGATTCTGTTCATGAGGTCCATAAATGCAGCAGGTGCATTATAACTCCGAAAGGCATAACTAAAAATTCGTAATGTCCATACCTCGTTTGGAAAGTAGTTTTATTAATATCCACTGGTTTAACTTTCAGCTGATGATATCCGGATTTGAGATCAATCTTAGAGAAAACTTGAGCACCCTGTAACTGATCAAATAAATCATCAATACGTGGTAATAGATATTTATTTTTCACAGTTACCTTGTTCAGTTCACGGTAGTCGATACAGAGTCTTAGTGAGCCGTCTTTCTTTTTCACAAATAAGACAGGTGCGCCCTACGGTGAAGTACTAGGCCTGATGAACTTTTTGTCTAACAGTTCTTGCAGCTGGACTTTCAGTTCTTTCAATTCGGTAGGTGCCATTATGTATGGAGCTTTAGATACTGGCTGTGTACCCGAAATTGCATCAACAGTGAACTCAATCTCCCTGTCAATCAAATCCCCCGGCAGATCATCTGGAAAAATATCTGGGAATTCTCTGACTATAGGAATACATTTCACATCAGTTTTAACATCAGTATGTATAGTCAATACAGAACACAGATATCCCTTACACCCCTTCTTAATCAGTTTAAAGGCTTTCATGGAGGAAATCAGATATGGAGGAGGTATTACTCCAACCCCATTAAACACAAATTTAGGTAAACCCGGTGGACGAAAAACTACTTGTTTTGTTACACAGTCTATGGTAGCATGACATTTCGTTAACCAGTCCATCCCCAATATAACATCAAAATGATCTATGTTCAGAGGCAGTAAGTCAATATATAGATGCATATCCCCAACAATAATTTCACATGCAAGGTACATATAAGCACAAGTCATAGATCACCCAACAGGTGAAGATATGGCTAAAAGATAATTCATGGGTTCTAATGGTCTACTCAATTTTTGCGAAAAAGCATGCGATACATATGAATGTGTAGACCCCAAATCAATCAGAACTAGCGATTATACTGAGTAAACAAGAGAGAGGAATACTGACACAACTGGTCTCGGATTCTGACATTCCCCGGGACTCCACATAAAGTACGAGTGCGAAAACTCGGCCTGCTACACTTAGGCGCTTTCCGGAGTTAGCTTTGGGGTTAGGCTTTGGTGTAACGGTTGATGCTGCTACGCTAGGTGCAGCTTTACTATTGGCCTGCGGAGCAGAGGGGCTGTCTTTAACCATGTGGCCCACCTTGGCACACCTGTAACAAGCTCCAGATATTTTGTAACAAACCCTTTTGTGCTTCTTGCCACGCTCAGAACAGGGTGGTATGGAACCACTCCCCTGGCTGGGGCTAATTATTGAGCCCGTATTCTGTTTCTTGTTCAATGGGTTATTTTTGCTTTTCTTGAACTTAAAACCCTGTCTTTTACCACGCCATTCAGACGCTGGTGCTTCAGTTTGTTTCAGTGCTTCGATGTTCGACTCAGCCATTAATGCTCGGTCAAGAACATTTACATAGTTCGGTAGCTTTAAAACATTTATTCTGTCCAGTATCGCAACATTAAGGTCGCCCTCAAACTTTATGGCCTTCTTGTTGTCAGCGTCCACCATATGTGGTGCATATCTAGCAAGTTCGGTGAACTTTGTTTCATATTTAGCAACGGACATGGTACCCTGTTTCAGCTGTTCAAACTCAGTCACTTTTCTGTCCCTGACACACTGAGGGAAATGCTTTTCGAAGAAGGACTCCTTGAATTGAGCCCAAGTCATAATAGTGTTGGTGTCGCGGACTAACATCCACCACCTTCTGGCCTCTTCTTGTAGTGTAAAGGTGGCCAATAGCACTTTGTGTGCTTCAGAACATGGAAAAACTTCGAACAATTTTTCTGTCTCAAGGACCCAAGCTTCAGCCTTTAGCAGTTCGAGGCCTCCCTGAAAGGATGGCGGTTTCATTTTGCTGAACTTCTGGCTGAGAGCAATTATATTCCCATCATTAATATTCGGTTCCTGCTGTACCGGAGGAGGAGGTGGGGGTTGTTGGTTCTGTTATTGTTCTAGTCTTGCAGTTAATAGTTCCACCATTCTTTCCAACCTCGCCATTCTTGCCTCAGAGGATTCAGTTTCATTAGTGGTGCTTGCATTATCCATTTCACTATATGCAACATTATAACAATAAACATAGGAAGTTACATACTTTAAACATTTAAACATAAGCAGTTATATGTTTCAACACATTAACACATACATGTCATGTCCACACACACTTTTCATGCTCATGTGATGCCCTAATTACTTTCCTCGGACATCCTATAGCTCATTTGGACACGTGTGTGCGGTATAACTCGTGGTTAAGTATCGCTCTGATACCACTCTGTCACGACCCAAACCCGCCCCTATGGGTTTAGCACCGTAACCGGTCAGTAATCCGAGATTACCAAAGGGCTGCTTAACAGTCAGACAACAATACAGAGTACAGGGGCATGGCGGAAGCCAAAACAGTAAATAAACAGTGTCCAATGAGCTGTGACAGTCTGTATGCAAAAAGATTTTCATACTTATATACATGAACAGTACAAAACAGTATATACAACATTTACAATCGATCAGAATAGGGACCTAATCCCTGTTAGACAGTACAGTACAGTGCTATCAGTCTATACAGTTATTACAAAACAGATACAGAGACAGACAGGGGAAATTAAAACACCCCTAAGCCATAGCTTGGTAGGCTCGGAACCTCACAGTGAGGCACAGCGGTTGGCTTGACAAAAAGGGAGTCTAACCCATGCACCTAGCTCCGGTCTGGTGCTTGTATACCTACGTATATATATATAAACAGTGAGCTAAAGCCCAATGACTAACATAATGTGTAAAGAGGTTAAGAATGAATGTCCTTACAATATTGAAAACAATTATTTCAATTAGTATATCAGTTATTCAGTCATTACAGTCATATGTGGTGCATCCATTAGCATAGCAGTACAGTAAATAGTAGGTCTTAAGAGACCGAACAGTCAATGATGGCCATCATATCAGTAAACAGTAGTGGTTCCAACATGGGAACCGACAGAGATCTCTGTAACAGTAGCAGTAACAGTAACAGTAACAGTAGTTGCTAAGGATGCCACGATACAGTTCACAATTAGGACATCATTCATTCAGCAACAATATCATTTTAGAAAACAGTACGGTTCAATTGTTTAGAAGGTAATCATATTTGAAAATATCTTTACACAGTTGTTACTCACAGAGTTCTGGGCTACAGTTACGCTACAGCGCGTCGTCAGATGCCAACCCTACACAGTTTACAGGATGAACACACACTAAGTTCACATTCGGGAAACAAAGACTTAGTCCCTACTTAGACTCGGTGTGGTTCTACATCTATATCCTCATTAAGATACCTTAAACTAGGCCTAAGGATGCCTATGATGAAATGAGGATACGAAGATGCACTTTAAAAGCATTTTCAGAAAACAGGGGTCCCACTCGAGTGTAGATTACTCTGCTCGAGCGGACATGCAAACAAAGGTTTCCGCTCGAGCGTATAATTACCCGCTCGAGCATTATGCAAAACAGTCAAAAATAATGGATAGGTGAAATTCACGGTCGATTGGGCACTCAACACCCGCTCGAGCGTAAGACACAAGGTCCCGCTCGAGTGTCAATTCTCCAGCTCGAGTGGACATCAAAACAGTGTAAAGTACTGGGAGCACGAATTTCTCGCTCGAGCGCCACTTTCCCCGCTCAAGCGGGAGTTCAAAATCTGGAATTTCCAGATTTGAACTTCCAAGCTCAAATCAACCTTAGATGCATCAAAACCATACTTTTTGGGCCAATTCTCCAGAAAACATTCCAAAACTCAAAGTTTAACATGATTCAAGCTCAAATGTAAAATCAAAGCCCCAAAGGAAGATCAATTGAGCCCAAATTGAAACTAAATTTCATGAATATGAAGAACATGCAGACATGCATGAATTTAACCAATTCAAAGCATCCAATACTTGTTCTAATGAGCCAATTCTTACAAAATCAAGATGAAATCATGGTCTACTCTCAAAACATGGACATGCATGTGAGGAATTATGAACTACAACCTCATAACTTCAATATATATACATGCATGCAACAATTAAGCTTCAACACAACAATTTGAGCCATAAATTGGCTCTAGTCTTCAACTTTGCTCTAAACCATGCAAGAATCAATTTAAACACAAGAATGAGATGATGAATTTCTACCTTAAGTCTTGAATTATAGGCAAGGAAGCTTAATTTTGCAATTCACTCCTTAATTCCCTTAATCTTCAAGCCAAATTGAGATGAAATGAAGCTATCTCTCTATACTCTCTCTCTAGTCGGCAACAGTAATGAAATTGGCTGAGGAAATGTTTTGTTTGAAGGTAATAAGGCTCAAGTATAGTCTTAGGTAGTGGCCCACTAGTGGTGGCAAAAAGGTAATTAGCCTAATTCATGACATTACACAATTTAATCTAATTTAATCATACCAAATCAATGTTCAATTCAATACACCATAAAATCACATTAATTCTACTGATCTTAAGACACTAACCAATTTCAGATTCGGCCGCCGATAAGGCCTTCAATTAGCAGTTTAAACACAAAGACATGAACAGATAATTTGGTAGGCAAACAGATAGAGTTGTAATTTAACTAATATACTCAATCAATTCGGCTTCAGTTTTCATTCAGTCAGTCAATTAACATTTTTAGCCTCAGTTTAACAGTAATCACTGGCTTATCAGTAAACAGTGATGAGGGTTATTACACCCTTCCTCTCAGGTCTGCTGTCCACATTTGTCTTGAACAATGCTAGAAACATGTGTTTTGTTTGGCTCTTTATGTGTTTTATGGTCTTGTTTTGAGTCATTTGGTTTTGGCAGGTTTGTTGAGTTGTTTTGTTTATCGAGTTGTATAGTGCATTTTGTATTTTGGTTGTTTGTTGATTCATTACCTGATTAAGGATTTTGTTTCAATCAAGTGCTTTTGGCCATTTCATTCCATGTCATTTTCATGCATAAATGGTGCTTATGATGCAAAAATGATAACAACACTTTTTATAAAAACTGTGAAATTTTATTCTGATCATGGATTTTTACAAAAAAAAAAAGAGTACAAGTTTTAAATCAATAAAACCTGTATGAAGCTATACAATGTGCTAATGCTATAAACAAAAAAAAACTAAGGAAAAATACAAAAAAAATAAGCGCCGGTCGCCTCATGCTCGAGAGGCCCTCTTCGTCCTCTTCCTCAGAAGAGAAGACTCTGGGGTACTATCTCTATTAGCGCCACTATCTGAATCTAAACTAGAGCCTGAGCCAGTTTCATCTTCGCTCTATGCCTCAGAGCTCGCCTTGGTGTCACCTCTACTCTCTGAACTTGAGCCAGCATTGTCTCCACTCTCAGATAATGCCGAATGCTGACTCACTGCCTCCTTAAAGTCGCTCGTCTCAGCATTATCATCACTCAGAATGGGCTCTGAAGGACCGCTCTCGTCTAGAGTTCCCCTAGCTCTGCCTCGACCACGTGTTGGAGCATGTCTCTCTCTCCTCCCTATTGTTGGAGGAGATACTGCTGGTATGGCTGCCGTTAGTGCCATCAGTATGGGTGGGATCTGAAAAAATAGTTGTCATATATTAGTTACAGTATGTGTATCAGATGCAAGCATAGTATGTAGAAATCAGACACAATGTATAAGTGCAATGTGTTAGATGCGGTGTATCGGTGCAGTTTGGGAAGTTTTCAGTTGAAATGTTAGTGTTAGTGTATCAGTGGAAATTTGTTGCCTGGAATGTAAACTGAAGAAATTACCGGGATGCCGTGGAGACCAAGCAGGCTATCAGCTCAAGAGCGCTCCCTGTGTACTCAATGGATGCCTGCAAATGCATTTGAATGATCAGTGTTCTCAATGAATATATCTGAAATGAAATGTGGAGTGTAATTGGTAAAGAGTAGTCCATACCTTAGTCAGGCCTTTAACCCCGACAAGCTCGTGTCCGACTACTGCGAGCTCAATCGGGACCTGGTAAACATCCTCGGTATGCCGCCAGCATGTCAGTGCCGTAGGAAGCTCTGGCCAGCCGGTCCTACGCCTCACCTGGGAATCACGGGCCCTGGCCACCCTGGTCACTTTAGGCGCCTCTCTCGCAGTAAGGGCTCTCGTCTCCTCACCTCCACGAGCACCGGTTAAAGGTGGCATGAGATGTGTCTGGATGAAGGCCGCATAGTCACCCTCTGCTCGAAAGTAGTCGGCATCCAGGCCCACCATAAACTGAACGACCTCATTAATGGATAGGTTATTTGCTGATCTCATGGACTCTAGCGGAGTCATCGGTATGAACTGAGCAGGCATGGTTCATTGTTGGGTCCAGATTGTCTCTACGGAAGGCCCGGCAGACTAGGCCCTTAAGTAGGATATGAAAGCGAGATGTGGCCCAGGCCCTGGCATACTGGTCCCGAATCCTGGCCGACATCATGACCCATGGCTGCCACATGATCTACAAATAGAAGTTATACAAATTATTAGTTGCTGTTAGTTGCTAAATATGAATTAGAACAATTTTAAAGAAAAAATGACTGTGTTTTGGGTCACCTCATGAGCAACCACGGTGTTGAACTAGTGGCGAAAGAATGTGAAGGGCTCGCGGGCTGTACGTTGGAGGCGGTCGTCATACCTCTATGAATAGGGGACTGCTAGTGGAAGCTCCTCCACAGGCTTTGCGGAGAGAGTCATAAAATATGCAGACACCTATAGCTGCGAGGAAAATGCAGTGATATATGTCAGCACAATATATAAATAGATATAGAAAGTGAAGAAAGCACAATGGATGAACAGATGCAAAAAGTGCAAGGCAGAAAGCACAGGTGTTAAATAGGTATAAGGCAGAAACTGTAAAGCAGAAAATGTAAGTGCAAAGAGAGAATTGAAATGCATACCTTCCAGGCTCGCCAGTAGTCTCTAATCAAGTCCCCGCTCAGACGGGAGGTCAAGCTCATATATCCATAAAAGGTGGCAAGGCCGGCTCCGGCCCAATCATAGAAGCGCACTCGAGGAAGGGTCACCGAAGCGCTCAACAGATACAAGCCTACGGTGTTCCACCTGTTCAAAAATAAGTTGGTACCGAAGACGAACATCAGAAAGCCTCTAGCGTACTGCTCTATCTCCTCTACAATCTCGGGCTCGCCCCCCTGAACTGCTCGGTGAACTAGGTATATCTAACCATGCCAGTCCGATATATGGGTGGACGCGCTCCTAGTAGCTCAACCCAAGCCGCCTCCCACTCTCCCATGTCTGAATCGAAAGGGATCAAATCACCCCCTACGTCTAAGACGGTGATCATGGCAAAGTCATAGGGAGTCATCGTCATCTCCCCTGTAGTAAAAAAATGGAAGGAGTTGGTGGTGTCCCACCACCTTTCCACGAGCGCTCCCAGAAGAGGACGGCTTGTTATGACTCACGTCAGGCCAGAGCAGAATAGGCTGAAGCTTGTCTTGCCTCTGATGTCGTGAACTCCTGCAGGGAGCTCATCACGCCAGTCTCGTGCAGTAATTGCTCCTACCCTCGGAAGGCATGAGACTCGCCCTGTGGCAAAGAACAGATGAATCAGATATGGCAGTGATGAAAGTACAGTCAGAGGATGTAGTACAAGAAATGCAAGTGAAGACAGGCAAGAATGCATGAAAATAGAGCTCATACCTCAACTGCAACATATGACAAATGAGAAGCCGACTCCTTCAGTACGAGATCCTCCGGCACAACGAGAATAAAGTCACTGAAGCGCCTAATGCCACCAGCTGGCAAGATATGTGTCCAAGGATGGTACCTCTCTAGATCAAATGCCTGTATTCTTAATGGTAATGGCTCAAGCTCAGGCTCGAACTCTGCCTCGAGGTCAGCCTCTACACCTCCAGCCGCTTCGGCAACGATTGGCTCATCTGCCTCAGGAACAGGTAGAAATACGTAGGGAACCTCTGGAGGGGCCTCGTCGTGTATTGAACCATCCGCCATCTGAAGAATGGATGAAAAGTGGGCGAAAAATGAAGAAAAATAAAGAAAAGAGGGTAAACTTGGAAAAAGTCAACACTACGAGAGAGAAAATGAAAGAAAAAGTCAAAGTCGAGAAAAGTGTACAGAGCTTGAGAGAAATTCGAGGTGGAACAAGCCTACAATGGTGGAAATGAGGAAAAAGACATTGAAATCAAATTTCAATCGGTTCAAAGTGAAGACAATCAAGAGGGTTTAGCGAATAAAGTTTGCATGGGGCATTAGAAAATGCATGGAAAGAGTAAATCTAGAGAGAAGAAGCACCTAGCGAGAGAGAGGAAGAAGAATTTCGGTCTTAGGGTTGCAAGGAAATGAGCCCTTGTCACTTATATTTAAAGAGCTGAGCATGAAAAGTCAGTTTTGCCCCGAACTGCCATCGGTGGCCGGCTCATGGCCGGCGGCCTCCCCTTTCGGCCGGCACGTGGCCGGTAGCCCTCCTCTGCGTCTTGATGCTGTTTTGTGTCCTTGTTTTCTAAGAAGTGTAAGGAAGGTTCATTGTTGGGTCCAGATTGTCTCTACGGAAGCTCAAAACTATGTTTTCGGCACGGGATGTTCATCACTTGTCAACATGAACAAGGTGTATCCTTTTTAAACATATTGCACTACCTCTTAAAAGTAAATCAGAAGATGCCATTGCATGTCACTTGTATTCATTTTGCCTTCGTTCTCTCTTTTCGCATAGAATATGCCTTTCACACATACGTATCTTGTATGCACGTCTTGCATCAATTATGATTCACACATAGAATATACATCTCGTTTCACGCATAGAACATTTAAGTTAACATTGTAGCTCAGTTGCTTATCTCGCATAGAACATGCATTTTCACTGTATCACACTTGTTAAGCTCTTTACTTTTTCCCTTTGTCAACACAGAAAAATGATATTGTATGTACGACTCATTCACTTTATGCATCTATCGCACTCATTCACTCTGTGCATCTATCACACTTGTTCCCTTCGTGCATCTATCGTACATCACTATTCTGTACCTCGGGACATGTGAAACACGGGCCCCGAGCGGTTTTTGTTTCTCAGGGCACATGAAACGCGGCCCTGGGTGGATTTTACCTCGGGACGTGCAAAGCACGAGTCCAAGCGGTGTTTATCTTAGGACGTATGACGCCCGGCCCTGGACGGGTTTCATCTCAGGATGTACGAAGTACGAGCTCTAGCGATTGTATCTCAGGACGCGCAATGCGCGGCCCTAGGCAGGTTTCATCTCGGGACGTACAAAGCACGCACCCAAGTGGTTATTATCTCAGGACGCATAACGCACGACCCTCGGCAGGTTTCATCTCAGAACGTGCGAAGCGCAAGCGGTTTTCTTGTATCTCGGGACACGTGAAACGTGGGCATGAACGGGTTTTCTGGTTTCTTGGGATGCATGAAACACGACCCCGAGCAGTTTTTTTTTTACCTCGAGGCGTGTGAAACACAACCTCGAATGGTTTTCCCAGTTTCTCAGGATGCGTGAAACGCAACCCTGAGGGGTGTTTTCTTTCCTCGTCTCTTGCTTTAGCGTAGTTAGAATGTGGTTTTATCTTCTTTAAGCTTGAAGCTACTCATTCATGTGTTGTTATCTTGCTTCTTGTATTCATTCTTGCTTATCACATTTGTTATTACTTCTTGCATCATCTCCCATGATCATAAGTTTTTAAAATAGCCAGCTTCGCAAAGCATGTAAGTCCAACTTTCAAAGTTGCATTGTGCATATCATTTGCATCTTGTCCCAGAACTACACTGGTTTGATTCCTTACAAAGGGATACGTAGGCAGCCTGCAGGCGCAACCATTTCTTTTTGTTTTGATTGTTTCTCCAAGTCTTACGGCCTTGTCAAAATGGGTCATCTTCGGGCTTTGATATTCACTCATGTCATTTCATGACTCCGAGCTCTATCAAATAGGGGCAACTATAGACAACCCATTTTTGACAGCCCTTACAACTTGGACGTCCTCGCATGCACACCCGATGATGAGTCTAAATGTTCATCCAATGCTCGAAGTCTTCAGCGGAATGCCATAACTTTGAGCTTTTCAAACCCTACACCCTTTTTGTCTCATTTTTAGACCATGCCTTGGTCTTTTCTACCTGCAATCTCTGGTGACCTGCTGGCCATCCCTAGGGGCTGTCGGCCATCATTTTTGTGCTACCGGCCACCAGTGATGGTCGGACGGCCACCAGTGTGTTTTGTAGATATTTTATGCCAATTGTGCTAGCTGTTTGCACAGATGCATGCATCTTCACCCGCGTATAGGGCTCGATGTTTTTGAGGAAATTGTTTGGTTCTCTATATATAGAAGACCTCGCAAATTGTTTTGAAGGTTAGAAAATTCTAAGCTTAAAAATTTTCCCCTCTCTCTCTCTCTCTCTCTTTACCAAATCTCTTCACCTTTGAGTTGAGGTGCTTTTGAGCTTGGTTGGAGCTCTAGAGAGTGTTGTTTGCTTATGTTGTTGCTTGGAATTGCTTCTTCTCTTCAAGAGGTATAAGGCCCTACCTATTTGTTTGCTTGCTTTGCTTTTATTCCTACTATTTTTTCATTGTTTTGGGCTATCAAAACTCTGTGTTTTTTTTTTTTGGGCTGAAGCTTGGGTTTAAGGCCATTAAAGGTTCAGGGGTTGATAGCTCTTCTTTATACCTTGTTTTGGAGGCCTTTTCCCTTGTGTTTCCCACCCTTTTACTATCTTTTTCAAAGCTTTTAAACACTGATTTTCAGAGCTTTTTCAGTGGCCAAAATCATGTTTTGAAGTCCGAATTTGGAGGGGTTAGCCTTCCCTCCTTGTGTCTTGTTTACTAGCCTAGTTTATGCTATGTGTTAGCTCAATTTTTTAGCCATTTATAGCTTAATTCCAGCTTGTTTTATCCTCTGATTTGGACTATTTTAACTCTATTTTGGGTTGATTAAGTCATTCGAGTCTTGTTTTGCATACTTCTAGTGTAAGTGTCCTCACAAGCTTGGTGTTTTAGGCCTTTAGACACCACTTGTTTGAGTTGATTGCATTGTTCTAGTGTTTTTCTCACTTAATTTCTGCAAGCATAATCTCTGCAACCTCCCTCATTTCTTCACTCTTTGTTTGCTTTGAGGGTTGTTTCAACCTTGGGGTTGTTTAAGCTTGATATTGAGGTCCATGCTAAATGGTTTAATCCTCTTTTGGGGGTTCATTATCAACGGCATGACACCTCTCTCATGCCTTAAACTACCCCTTGTTTGACACTTCCTTCTCTTTTAGAGGACTTTAACTCACCAATAGACTTAATTGGTTAAAGAATGGAAGGGTAATAAAAAGGAGTAACTAAAAGTTCAAACTAAAATTGTGCAAAAATAAGAATTTGATTGTGTCTTAGTGTGTTCAACCGGACATTAATTGAACACATGGAACTTGGACCATTTCATACTTACTAGTGATGAAATGATTCAAGTCTCCAAGGTCAACTACTTCCTTTGATCTTTCATGAAAGAGAGGAGGTTTGTGTTTTTTTTCCTTGCATTTATTGAACTTGCACTCTTGGGTTCACAAGTCATCATGCAATGAAATTGCTTGAATTGGTGGTTTGTGGCTTAAGTACACCACTCCTTGGATTTGTTCATGAAAAGGAGGGGTGAGTTGTGCAGACAATCCTTGAAAATATCCTACATATGCTCTATTTGTCCTCTGTTGTAGCAAGATGAAACTGTGCATCAGTGGCCAGAAGGCCACTTTCCATGGCCAACAGGTGGCTTGCAGACCACCATCCATGGTCGGCTAATGGCCAGCAATCTTTACCAGTGGCCAACCGGCCATTGATGCATAATTCAGCAGTGAGTTTGTAAGGCAGAGGAGAGTGAGCAGCAGTGTTGGTGTTCAACTATGCAAATAGAGGCATTCAGAAGCAAAACAGTGGCGTTTTAGGGTGGAAATCGTGCATGCGCATGAACGTCTCTCATTTCCCGAGGCGGAGTAGTTAATTGCTTAGTTTAATTATTAATTGCAATTGTGTTGTAATTCTTTAATTAGTTAAGTAGTTAACCAGATGAAATTATTTTAGTTAGCTAGATTAGTTAAATAATTAGTTCATTTTTTGTTGTAATAATTAGTTAAATAGTTTAACTAGTTATTCATTCTGGTTTGTAATAATTAGCTTTAGCTTAGCTTTAATTAGTTAGCTAGTTTATTCATTTGGACTCTTCTTCGTAAGAGCGTAATGTAATAATGTGTATGCCTTCCAACCCCACGTCTTTTTAACTGCTTATGATGATTAGTTTAGGGACATCATGTTTCAATTAGCATACTTCATGTTTGCATCCATTTGTATTACATGCATTAACGCTTGGTTCATCATTCTAACTATATTATGGTTTAATACTTCTTTGAATACGTACTTAGATCACATGTTATCAAATTGATTCATATGCCACATTAGTAGCTGAGCCTATTAGTTGCATATCGCATGTGTTGTATTAGTCATATTGCATAAGTTAGAGATCATGCATATTTTTCTAACACTTTTGTTCTGTCTTGGCTTGGAATACTAGGTGAGCTTTTACTCGCTTTAGCATCTTGCATGAATGTTGATGTTGCCATGTCTAACATGCTTACCATGAGGCTAATTGCTTAAGTGCTATAACTGCTTGAATGCCTGTGGATGAAAGCTTGTCGCTTGAATTGGAATAATTTGAGCAATAATCATATGCGATCACCTTTTCAAGTGGTACATATTCCGAAACGATTTTCAAAACGAACATGAATCAAGTGTTCCAATTTGGGCAAACTAGTCTATATCTTGTGTGCGCACATCACATAGTAAATGCTAGCCTAATAAATCGGAACAAGAACATATAATGTTGATAAAAATCATATCATGATTAGTAGAGGCCGATCTTTGATCGGGCGAGCGAGGGTGCTCAATTCATGACGTTTCCCTCTCGTACCTAAATTCCCGAGCCAAGACAATCTTGGTGAAGATATGGCCTTTGGCATGAGTCATGGGTTTCCTAAATTTCCCCCCCAAAAAAAAAATATTTAGGTGGTGACTCTGTATCAGGCAAAGTAGTCCATTTTTGGCAATTTGATTCAAAATTGATTTTTCAAAAGATTTGCTAGATTTGGACTATTTGGTGTTTATCAATTTCACATTGCACTTGTGATATTAGATTTAGAACCACAGGAGTCCGAACTATAGGGCTTCATTCGAACTTCCAAAAGGGGGCGCGAAAAAGTCTCGCTACAATTAGGTAGCCTTGCTGGGGTACCATTTTTGACAATTTGGCCTAATTGCATATAGTAAAGCTAAAGTGACTGTTCCAAACTATGACAGGATGCTCACCCGTATGCAGGATTGTGTGAAACCGCTTGATTGAAATAGTGAACCCTAGTTCATGACAAAACTAGAACAGGGTAACTCTATACCCTCATAGGGGTGTGTAGACCGCCCGAACTTCGCTCTACGCGCGATGCTACAAATTGTAGTTCTAGCAACTACAGTTCGGACTCCTGTCACGGTTCTAAATCTAATCTCACAAAGTGCAATGTAAAACTGAGAAATCACCAAAGAGTCCAAATTCGGCAAATCATTTTGGAAAATTAGATTTTATATCAAAAAGCGCCAAACATGGACTGCTTTGCCAGATTTCAAAGTCGTCACCTAAATATTTTGTTTTGGGAAAATTTAAGAAACCCTGACTCGTGCCTAAGGCCACGTGTCCGTCATCACCAAAGTTACCTCGGCTCGGGAACTTGGGTACGAGAGGGGAAGGTCCTGAAATGAGCACCCCCACTCGCCCGATCAAAGGATCGGCCTTTACTAACATGATATGTTGTTTTTGAAAACACATGTGTTCTTATTTTGGTTTATTAGCTAACCTTTACTACATGATGCGCACAGCAAACAAGTATAGACTCAATCACGCGGATTGGAACAAAACAACTCATGTTTGTTTTTCGAAAATGGTTTGAAGATGCTACTCGCAAGTAGGCTAAGACGCGGATTTGCCACCCCCAAGTGGGCTTAGAAAAACATGATTTTGCCACTTCAAGTGGGCTTAAAACTCACAATCATCGAGTTGTTCCAATCCAGGCAATTAAGCCTTCACCCACAGGCATTCATGCCATTTAACATTTAAGCAAATAGCCTCATGGTAAGCATGCTATCATGGCAGACACTTACACACATGCAAGGATGCTAAAGTGTAAACACTCACCGAGTACTCCAAGCCAAAACAACAAACTAGTTAGAAAACAATGCATGCTCCTAACTATGTCAACAATGCCTTATGCAACACATGCAAAAATACAACTAAGCAGGCTCGGCTATCTAAGATGGCATATGAAATGCGACAATCTGATACACGTATTCAAATAGGAATTGAAATACGATGCAGTTTGAATGATGCGTCGAGCCCGATGTATGCAAGACAAATGAATGATGCACGCATGCAAGCATAAGTATGCTAATTGAAATATGCCCTAAACTAACCATTGAAAGCTAATAAGTAAAAGGGAGAAAGAAATGAGGTTGGAGGACATGCATCACACACACGCACGCTTATTACAACAATACGCCCTCTTAACGGAGGGTCCGAATGAATCAACTAACTAGGTACGCTACGCTAAGCTAATTAATTATTACAAATCAACTAATTAACTAGGCTAAGCTAATTAATTATTACAAAACTTTAACCAATTAAACAAATTAACTAAGTTACAAAACCAACTAAGTATGAAAAAGAAACTAGGTTAGGCTACCACAGCTCTACCTCGGAATAATGAATGATGCATACTCGGTCAGCTTTGTTCCGAAATCCACTATTGTGCCTCATGATGCCTCTGTTTGCACTCTTTTGTACTTCTGAAAAATGTTCCAATTTCCAAGATGCTTCTGATCCACCTTAGGAACATGCTGAGGGGTGGTCGGCCAAGAGGAATGGCCATCGGCCAAAGTTTATAGTCGATCGGCAGTCTTGGTGGCCGGTCGGCTGCTGCTTCCTGCAATTTCTCCTTTTGCTGCAACAGAGCACTAACAGAGGCATGGCAGTGTATTTGCAAGAAAATGTGTGCACAACTACACTCCTTATCATGTCTTAAGCTCAAAGGAGTGTAGTGCTCGGCTCTCGAGCCATCAATCACGCATCTCAATGCATGATGGCCAAAGAGGCCAAGTTGCACAAGTCAATGCCAATGAATGCACACAAATAACATATGAGGGCCTCCACCTCTATCATGCTTGATCAAGAGGGTCGGCGACCGAGAAATGAGACGCGTTTCATCACTTCAAGTATGAAACGTGCGACATTCCACGTGTTTGGATTGACATCCAATCCAAACACAATACAACACACACAACATGCCTATCTGACAATGTTAATGTGACACTCATGAGATTCCATCATATTGGCAATGCAAGCATGGCATGTTTGGAGGCTAAAGAACCAAGGCAAGTGAAGAGCATCTCACAAGAGGCATGCAATACCAAGTTTAAATGGCTTAATCAACTATGGATAGACCAAAACCATGCCAAAACAGTGGCCAAAACTCAACAAAACTTAGGCACAAAAAGCAAGAACACATGCTCATGTGATAGCTCATCAAATAGGCACAAGGGTCAACTTTCAAACACAATAAAGAAGTGACGAATATGAGAGCATGGCATAGGTACAAGCACTGAAATCATGTGAGAAATGATGACATATCATGCAAACAACACAAGCATGGCATGCTAGGGTCCTTAAGCATTAAAGCTAATGAAGTACACATCACTAAGGCTATATAATGCAATGCTCAATGGACTAAACCAATCCTAAACAGTCCTCATGCATGCCAAAATAATAGCCAAAATGCTCTGAAATGCTAGCATTGAAAGCAATAAAATGCATGCTCATGCATTGGCTCATGAACTAGGCACAAAGGTGCAACTCTTAAGAGCACCTAAATAGTGAAAAACATAGAAGTGTGGCAACACTATATGCTCTAAAATATCATTCCAAATGATGCCAAACACATGCACATATGACAAATGAGGCATGCTAGGAGGCTCAAAGCTTAAGGCAAGCAAAGGTACTTGCACCATAGTCATGTCAAGCAAGCTCCAAAGGGCCAAGGTGACTCAAAACAGTCCCAAGGCAGGTCAAAAGAAGGCCAAAACATGCATGGACTAGAGCTTACACATGTTAGAATTAGAGACATGAAGCATGGAGCACATTAGGCCAACAAGGAGGATTACACTACACCTAGCAAAACCAAGCATGAGATGACTTCACCAACAAAAATCAGAGTTGTAACATGACAAAGTAAGACCAAATACACACTGAAATGGTAGCCTAAAAGCTTCGGCAAGATGGCATGCATATTGGCTCATGTTAAGGCATAAAACACAACCTTCCAAAAGCATTGAAAGAGTGAAAGATGTGAGGGCATGGCAGTGAAACATGCTCTAAAATCACATACAAAATGATGCTAAATCATACAAATAGCCCAAGCAATGCATGTTAGTGGACTCAAAACAACAAGCTAGTGAGCAAAATTGCACTATGGCTATACAAAGCAAGGCATGCATGACCCAAAGCGCATGAAACAGAGCTTAAGCATGGCGAAACATGAGTAAAAGCTTGCTGGAGTTGAGCCAAAATCATGCTAAAATGATGGTCCAAAGCATGATGCATGTTAAGGCTATAGGGGGGATTGCACTACAAGTGCAAGGAGCATGCAAGAGGTAATCAAACCAAGCCAAAACAAAGCTATATCATGTTAAAATAAGGCCTAAGGCATGCTGCGATGGAGCGAAAACATGCTAGGAAGACATTCTACTTTGCTGAGCCATCAACACAAGCAAACAAGAGAAGAGGAAGGGGGACAACCCCCTCCTATTTTAGGCTTCAAAACCACATTTCTACCACTGAAAATCCACTGGATTTCAGTGGTGTAGAGGCCAAACAAAGGTGGTCCAAAGGCCTAAAAGAGATGGCTCAAAATAAGGCCAAATAAGGCATAAAAGGGGGTAGACCACCCCCAACACCAAAGAGGCCTCAAACAAACACTTTTAATACTTAAAAATGAAGCTCTTTACAGTTGAAAGGAAGGCCTAAAATAGTATGCAAAGGGGGCCAAACACTTAAGCAAAACAAGGCTTAAAGGGGGTAATAACTCACCCTTGAAGAACCACAGCAAACCAGCACTTCTGAGCCAAAGAAATAAACTTTGAGAGTCCAAACAAGGTCCTCTAGCACCTCAGCAACAAAGCAATGGTGCTTTACTGGGTGTTGTAGTGCAAAAGTGAAGAGAAAACACACTTTAAGGCTCACAATAGGACAATATAAAGAGAGAGAGAGTGAAATATAGAAAGAGAGGGATATCTATATCTCTCAGCCAAATTTCAGAACCTCTGGAAAAGGAGAGGGACCTCATCTCGTATAGAAATCCAAGTGAAATATAGAGTTTGAGGCTTGTTACAATCCCTCCATACACGTGTATGGAGGATGAGTTCTGTGCTCACCAGCAGGCACAACTGGCAACAAAATATCTGCACAAACAAATAAAAAGGCCTCGGCCAACAAACATGGCCGACCGGCCAATAAAGGTGCCGACCAGCCACCACTGATGGCCGATGGAAAGAAAGAATGGCCGATGGGTTGGAGGGTTGGCCAAAAGGCCACCCCTTTCCCTCAGAAACAAAACCACAAGCTCTTGGTCCACAACCAAGCACAAATAGACAAGTTAAGAGGTTCCAAGGCAAGGCGCAGAACCAAGACCTTCAGAAACTCAAAACGAACATGGGCATGGATGATCATCGAGTGTTCAAACGATGACGTCCAAGTCTTGAGGACGGTCAAAAATGGGGTGTCTACAGTTGCCCCTCTTTGACAGAGCTCGGAAGTCATAAAATGACGAGAGTTAATGTTAAAGCCTAGAGATGACCCATTTTTGACAAGGGCGAAGACTTAGACAAACAGGCAAGATAACAAAGAGATGCGCCCACAAACAGGGGCAAAATGCAAATGACATGCACAATGCAAAACATAAGTTATGATTATGCAAAGAGTATTGTAATGAAGCATAATATTCAAAATAAATATAACATTTTAAGCAAGCGAATAAGAAACAACAGTCTCACACATTCCAACAGAAAGGATGTAAGAAAATTATACAATTCTCACTGCGTCTCACGCGGAGAAGACTAAAAGCGACTACCGAGGATACCTGAAGTCTCAAACACAACATCTCTCAGCGTATCACACGCAGGAAAGGAGAAAGCAACATCTCTCAGCATATCACACGTAAGAGAGGAAAAAGGAACTTCTCTCAGCGTATCACACGCAAGAGAGGGAAAGGTACACCTCTCAGCGTATCACATGCGAGAGAAGGAAGGGCAACATCTCTCAACGTATCACACGCAGGAGAGGAAAGGTACATCTCTCTGCGTATCACATGCAAGAGAGGGAAAGGTACACCTCTCAGCGTATCACACGCAAGAGAGGAAATGTACATCTCTTAGCGTATCACACGCAAGAGAGGGAAAGGTACACCTCTCAGCATATCACACGCAAGAGAAGAAAAGGTAGCAGCGCAATCACTGAGGAGTTATATAC
The DNA here is from genome assembly GCF_004153795.1 of Camellia sinensis. Classification (NCBI taxonomy): domain Eukaryota; kingdom Viridiplantae; phylum Streptophyta; class Magnoliopsida; order Ericales; family Theaceae; genus Camellia; species Camellia sinensis. The sequence continues at coordinate 26,660 of NW_021026969.1, read as the reverse complement.
ACATCGGAGTGCGTCCCAATGTTTCTAACAAGGGTATAATGTTAACATCGAGCACACCCGGGTGTTTCTAACCGTAACACAATGAACTCAAAGGACAGGAAAGGTCTTACCTGGCATGCCTTTGAATGAACCGTACATACAATATCGTCTGGTCGCACCAGCTTTAAATGAAGCGTACATACAATATTATGCCTGCATAAGAAAGAAACTCAACAGGTACAATACAATTCCAATACAAGATAAACGCGTGCATGTACAATGCAAGTGAAAAGTGCATAAGAATGCAACTGGAACGTGGATAACAATGCAACTAAAATGTGCATTACAATGCAAGTGAAAAGTGTATAAGAATGCAACTGGAACGTGCATAACAATGCAACTGAGATGTGCAAAACGATGCAACTAGGACATGCACAACAATGCAACTAGAGTGTGCATACTCTATACAAGAAAGGTTAAAACGTGTTTCATGCAATGTACATACTCTATGCAATATAAACACGCATGCCTATTTGACACAACGCGCATATGTTATGCAAACGCTTTGATGCATGTTCGATGCAAAAGTGAAAGAGGCATATAACAAATGCAAACCTCGTGAATGTGATAAGAACACTGTAAAGCCACACATTCAAAGATAATTTTCGAATCTAGCAATATGCAAAAGGATACAAAAAAGGATACATTTTGTGTATATTGAGTGCCGCACACGGAAAACACGGTTCAAGGTCACCACAGAGACTACATGAGCTTCAAAAGTGTATTTTCTTGCACTTTCTTAAGAGATGAGGGTACAAATCAGTAGAACAACCCCACACAAGGGCATTGGAGGTCCATCGGCCACAAGAGGGAGACATCGGCCACCCATCGGCCACCAAAAAACTCTGTCGGCCAACAATTTGGCCGATCGGCCAAAAATGGCAGATTCGGGACAGTTTTGTCCATTTGCCTCGGGTCTTTAAGTATAGGGTTCCAAACCCTATTCTTTCACTTCTCCAAGGCCGAAAACCTTTCTCCTCTTGCTCTAGATCACTTTCCCCCTTAGATCCGTGCTTCAAACGCATTTTCCAACATCCCAGAAACGTTTGATTCGCGAAACCCTCGTTGTTTTACACACTTTGAACCGATTGAAAAGTGCCTTCGGTGCCTCTTTCTTGATTTCCACCATTTGGGGTTTGTTTCCCCCAAGTTACCCTTGGATTTCGTGCCCTCTTCCGAGCCTTGACATTTTCTTCTATTTTTCACCCCTCGGGGTTGACTTTCAGTTGACTTTTGGCATTATTGCCCATTTTCCAGACCTTCGACCATTTTCTCACTCTTCTCGAGATGGCGGATGATATTCCACAGGGTGAGGCTCCTCCAGGGATGGAGATAGTTCCCGAGTTCAAGCTTTTGCCGCTCAGTGTTCGGCCTTTTGACTCGACGACGAATCACCCTGACGTACACGTATTACCTCCCGACAGTATTAGCTAGTTCAGGAGCTTTGCACGAGGTGCATCAGAGGACCTCCTACTACGCGAGCTGGAGTCACACTTATCCTAGGGCGCTGTTGAGGTATACTCTTCCTCTTTACTTTATGCAATGTAGATCATATGTCTTGGATAGCCAACACTGCTTTTCACCTGATTATCCCCAAACACACTTGTACACCGCATGCCTAGTTCATTCGGAGCATATTCATACATGATACTTCTGTCAACTCGAACACACATACACACTGCATTTTTACCAATTCTGAACACATGCATACACTGTATTCCTGACACTGCTTCGCATCTATTTATCTTGAACACAGGGAGATTCGCATGCCTTCTGGGGTTATGGGAACACCATTGCTCGAGATTGGTACATGGAGATACCCGATGATGTTCGCCACATCGTCGATGGGGCCAGTTTTGGCATATTCTGCATAGGACTCTCGTGCCTCACTGCGAGTCGGCCTCTTCTAGGCACCATAGTGGAGAGGTGGTGGGACACCACCGATTCCTTCCACTTTTCTACAGCAGGGGAGATGACGATGACTCCCTTCGACTTCTCCATGCCCACTGGCATCGGAGTAGGGGGTGATTCGATCCCTTTCAACACTGATATGGGCGAGTGGGACGCGGCCCAGATCTTTTTGCTCGGCATTTGCCCACCTCAATCCCGACCAGGGTTCGTGAGATATTCAGGGTTCGCCGACCAGTTCAGGGGACAGACGCTGACGATGTGAAGCCCCCGAAAATATGTATTCACTTTGAAAACCCTAATGTTGAATTTTTTTAAAACAAGCCCCTCATTTACTTGAATTAATTCAAATCTTGTCGGTTAGCATTTTTTTTTTTTATTTTTTTTTTATCGAAATAGGAATTTCTCTAATCGGATTAGGATCCCTGACCTAATTTAATTCTACATAAGTTACATGTATTTACTCCAAGCCCTCACTCTTTATTTAAATTCTAAACTTACCCCAAATTAGTATTTGTATCTTGTACCTTGAAGTACCATCAATCTTGATATATATATATATATATATGTACATATACACCTAGAAGAATGTGCCTAGAACATAAAATAATTAAAAATTAGGCCCTTCACACTTCCCTGTGACCGGCCCTTCCTTGGAGGAGGTGAGAAATCTATTTCCAAGACACACCATCATGAAATTCTAGCAAAAAACACAACCTAGTGACCTAGACCTAGGTTGCTAATTTCAAAATTAGTTTCATTTTAACTATGTGTGGCCTAAATCAATGAACAAGCCTCCCAAATCCCTTCTATTTCCTTAGAATTCAAACAAATCTTAACCTTTCCATCCATATCCAACTAAGGGGCATTTAGGACTTTTTGCCTCAAAGGTTAGCCTATAAATACCAACACACCCCTAGCTTGCAAACACACACAACACACTCACTCACACACACATTTCGGTTAGAGAGAGGGAGGAGAGCAAGAGGGAGAAGTCTAGAGGAGAAAGAGGAGGAAGAAGAGAGCTTCTTGTGAAAAGCTTAGTAGGTAAGCCACAAACACAACCTTCTCTTTCATTTCCCTTTTCTATGCATGTTTCTAAAGGTTCTAAATAATGTTTTCAGATCTGTTATTACTAAGTTCTTATGTTGAAAATGCTAAGGGTTGAGTATTGATTACATCTCTCTTGTATTTTTCCCATTTTGGTACAAAACCATATTCCTTTTGTACCAATCTCTCAAATTTTCAAGAGCACTCTTTCAAAAAAATTTTCTGAGTTAAACATTTGATAGTTAGCATATTTTCTTCACAAAATAAATGAAACTTTCCTTTGGTGGAACCCCTTTTTCATAAATCTTCTTGTTTTGGGCTAAGTACCCTAGAATCTGTTTTTGCAGCCCACTTCCAGAAATTCTAGAAAAATGTAAAAAATTATTATGGACCTCTATTTTATGTCAAAACCTTCCTTAAGGTGTTAGCTTTCAAATAAAATTGGTTTCATCAAAAAACATCAAGCGGTTTTGAAGAAAATCAAATTTTTGTAACGGTCGATGGATCTGGACAGATTCTGGACAGCGCTAGAATATTCTCTAAATAACCTAAAATCTAGAAAAGCAATCCCATTTCTGAAAAATGTTCTAGAAACTAGATCAAATTCCCTACGAACCATAGGAAGGCCAAGTCCAGTAAAGGATCTAAAACAGACCTTTCATTTTAATCTTTATGCGACGATAAATCTGGAAATTTTATTATGTGTGGATGTTTTATACCCTTGAGTTCATGAGATTGCTTATTAGCTTATGATCATATCTTGGCATGATATTATACGTGTTGAGGTTATGTTATGCTTATTTGGATATTGTTGTCTTATAAGTTGGACTAACCTTGTCGTAAAATATTTTATTCAACGGGAAACCTAATGGGGAGGGTATTGGGTTTTCGAGCACTTGGATAATAAAAAGATGAGAAATGTGATATATGGATTTTTGGGATGCGTTTCCTATTTGAAAGTTAAAGTCTTGCGCAAGTGGTTTTCGGAACCCTTGAACGGAGCGGTTGTATTCGAACCCTAGGTGGTTTGGTGTAAGGAGGGATTCGGGCAAGACCCTATTTTACCGTCTCTTTTGAGGCCCTGCGGTTGGCGCTACGCGGTACATAACCGTTGGTAGGCATCCGAGGTTAGTTCTGCAACAAAGTAGCAAAAGAGGGGGCACATCGAATGATCCACGTCCGATTCTTGTGGCTGGGAGAACGAAATCTCTTTGGGGGATTTTTAGTTTGCTAACATTTAACTTAACCCTTCATTTATTTATTGAAGTATCATGCTATATTACTTGATGTTATAATTGTGATTGTGTATTGGACTGGGGAAAAAGGGATAGGGTGTGTGTGTGTTTACTGGGCATTCAAAGCTCACGGCGTATCATGCTAGGTGAAGAAGCGGAACTCATAGCTGGAGACGACGAGCCCGAAACCTTTGAAGACCTTTGGCTATCCTAGAAAAAAAAAATTACAAGTTTTCTTTTTGGATGTTTTGTAAAGACTTATTTGAAGACTTAAACTTTCTTCTGGAATGTAATGTAATGGAACCATCTTTTGAGTTATATATATTGATTGTTATGTATTTATATACTATGTAAGAACATTATCGTTGCTTATAAGACCTTGTGTCAATACCTTTTAATAAAATAATTAAAAATTGTGCGCTGAACAAAAATTATTTTTAAACTACTAATTTTATTTATTTTTTTAAAGATATTTTTTAAACAACACATTACAATAACAAAATAAAAAATATTTGCA
>NW_021026969.1:0-14280 GCF_004153795.1 Camellia sinensis | reverse complement strand
GATATTGTGCAATCCGTACTAACTCGCAGTGCTCATGCATTGGCTGTGTTCCCATCAACTAGATTTGCAATGAAGAGCACAAAACGGTCATAAGAGATGATTATGAGTATCAATTGTGAAAACACATGGAAGAATGTAGACAAGTACACTATATGCACTGAAATATGTGTGAAACTGTATGCGAATCGATGCTCAACATGACAACCACAAGCATAGCAATAGCTAGAGGCCCTTTATAGCTCAAAGGCTAGTAAAGAGGCACTACGCCAAGATGGCATGTTCAATCATCGACCACATAACACTGAGAATAACCAGCCATTACAAGAGCTCCATTATAGCTAGATACAAACAAAGACCTAAGACACATGCTAGAGATAAAGCATAACAAAGAGTCTAGGCATGCATTGCATTACGCATTGGTGCCGTATAAACGAGGCAATTACAATAAGCGCACAACACTTAAAAAGCTCACTCAATACGTGAAGAAGTACGAGAAGCTCATGGCGAAATGCTCTACATCGTTTTGAGACTGAACATGTTAAATGATGCCATGACAATGAATAAACCTAATTTCTCAACAAAGCATTGCTTAGAGTCATCAAACACAATGGCTAGTCAAGCCCATTTGTTGGCACCTAGCAACTATCGATACATGAACCATATGGGCTCCCAGACAGAACTCCATAACGAGTGCCTAGATCATCGTCAATCAGGCCAAAAACATGTTGCGAGCTAGAGCACACATGCTTAATAAGAGAGCATTGAAGCATGGACGCATCTGTCCAAAGGCCAATGTGAGGCATGGTTAACACTACAATGTGTAAGCACATAACCAATAAGGTGACTTCCACCAACATAGAACTAGAGTTTGTAACATGGCCAGATAAGAACCAAATACACAAAACTGATGTATGAGAACAAGCCACAAACTAACAGGTACAAATCGTATAGCAATCTGCAAACCCGAAAAGGTAGGCAAATGCATACACATTGCTCATGCTTAAGAAAGCTAAAGCTAGATGTTAACACCTTCCGAAGAGAAGTAGTGATAGCTGCGAAGAGACAGTGAAGGTGCATGGGGACGTGGAACATAATGACCATATGCAGCATAACATACAATACTGGATCTACTGATGAGAAGTCAGCCAGTAGTCTCACAAATCGAAAGCTAACGATAACATGTCGATACAATTATAGCAATGCCGCAAGCATCTCCTTCTACTCTCTAGGCTCGAGTGGCCGTCATAGCACTAACTGTTAGTGCTGAGTGCGTTGCAAAGTCTGAGACATCATTGCTGATGTATGCTACTTACAGTGTATCGATAGACATGATACTAATGATTTCCGAGTGTGATTCTATACGAGAGCGGAAAACATGCGGTTGGTCATTCCTTCATCATCGCAGCTTCACTATTGTACCAATACTTTCACACACATAATGGCTGTGTTGCTACACAGAGGTTTACAACGATTATTATGTCTGTCATTACGTGAAACCACGAATGTGGTAAATTGACTATTCTCTGGATACCAATAACCTATTGCGGGGTCGTCCATTATAACTCGCTCAGATAGATTTAGAGACTTCGCGGGTCTACGCTATTGTTGGACATCGAATTAATCTCTCATTAACAATTGTTCGTTGTCGTAGCGCATAGAGTAGTCAAACACCTATTCTTGGTTTGACCTCAGGCTAATGAATTAAAACATCGGTCTACGTGCAATCAAAACATATCAGCCTTGTAGTGTAGATCTACGCAGTACCAATGCAATTTTGAAGCAACCTCGGTGCTCACTGCAGCGGTATTCCATGGATAGCTTTACATGCACCGTCGTTATTATAGCATGTGTTGCTACGCATACTACTACACAACATTCGGTCTACGCATGGTACATGGTAATTTATAATGACGATGCAGCTTCTAGGACTCGTCGCTCTCTCAAGGTTACAAAGTATTGTTGCGCGTCTAACGCATTGTTTCATGGTGAATTGGTAATATGCATTATAGATAACATTGCTAGGTTGCTACAGATCGAAGTTGCAAAACATGGGTGCTTACGCAGGTAATAGGAATTGTAGACTATTGCTCGGTATCTTAGCCACAATTCAAATACGAGCTATGCCTCTCTCTGGTCTACGCAGTGATTAATGAGAATGTAATCATTTCATGCGTCGGGATCTACGCAATTCAAAAACATGCATCATTAACATGGTTAGTTCAAAAACATGTAGCATTTTTCAGCGTGTCTCTTCAGCTTTCATATGGATTAATCACTGCTTTGAGTGTCTACGTGCAAGATATATAAGAGTAGTAGGTGAGTGCTTGCTATCATGAGCTGCTCTCGTGTGTATAGCGCGAGCATTGTCGTATAAGACTATAGTTCTTGGGAAGTTCGAGCAAAGCGCCTATGAAAAGGATATGGGGCGGTGAGCACTTCTTCGCACAGCACTTCTATAGCTCAGCGGATGTTTTGCTCGTCCTGTTAAGTTGTGTTGCCTGAGTGTGCACTACTCGAAGTGTTCACGTTTACATAAGGGTCTGGAGTTTCCATCGTTATATTGTTTGCCATGTATTTGAGGATGCTGGCCTCTTTGTGTAGTCCTCTCCTCTACTCGACCTGTGTGCTGCATCTAAGGGCGAACTACTAGGACTCAGCTCGGCTATGAGCATATGTCGTAATCGCTTGAAGGGATAGTATTCATCTTGTGTTCAATTCTATCTATCTCTCTTAGCAGCTCATACGCACTGTTCTCCAGTTCTGCGTATTTGATGTTCTTCGTCTACTACTTATCTCATGTTGTTGTCACAAGCATTCTTACATTGCAACTCTCTGAGATGCGCTCTGATGCTCTGGCAGTTTTAGTGTATCGTTTCGTTATAGAGAGTCCTTCACATATGCCACTTTGAAAACATGTCGAGACTAAGGTGAATAGATATACATCATATTGCATTTCTATGTCACATCATAGTATCTCTGTTCTTGCATTTGTGCGATCTTTCCTCCGTCTGCATCGCATGTGTCAGGGCTGTTGTCACACCACGAAGTGAAGTGAATCGATAATGAAGGCTCATTTTGAAAATATTGCCCATACGCTTAATGCATGACATCACGATGGGCTAGTGTGAGAGCCGACTTTACAACCCATTCAGACATAATAACGACAAGAGACCACACACACGTACATGAGCAGATAAAGCAAGTGTAGAATGAGCAAACTGATGAAATAGATCAATTCACAAGACCGAGTGATCAAAGAGCAGCGTGGAAATACATACTACGATTAGTGCATATTGAAACGATTGTCATCATTCAAACAAACTCGAGAGCACAGAGTTAGACAGCAGTGCTGGATCCGCAAGGAGCTCTTGAATGCAGCCGGGAGGGCTGAGTAGGTGAGAGGAAACTTCACACAAGAAATGGCACTGTCAATACATAGCACATAACAGTGACATGCACAGCCAACCTAAACAGAGAGCGTAAGATATAGGCATAACACACACATGAGCCAGAGAATACTGATTGGGATAGAGCTCAACCACAGCTGGTCAGTGCATGATGCGATACGCATATGGGCTACGCGTCCAATGCAGTAACATGGCACCTTATAGTCGCACCAATCAACATTATGGAAAGCACTCAAGAGTGCGAAAGACAGTGAGAACATGAAGATGCTACATGTTTTGAATAAACATGTTAAATGATGCCCATGAAATTTTAAACTATCTCAAACAGGTACAGCATGCGTCAGCAGGAGTTCATTTCAAACTACAAGGCTAATCGGAGCCCTTGCCACTACAACTATGCAATACATGAACGCTACATGAGCTAGACAGAGAGCCCCAAACCACGTACGATGTGTGAGACATGTCACCCATTCAAGGCACATTAATCGATGTCTAGGCAAGATAGAATCGCCAGCCTACCGATGCATATAATAAGATAGGCTTTCTCATGCATGTTCGGACATTGTATTCACGTCCATGAGGTGAAGAGCATTGTGTTAGCACTATCAAAAGTGCTGATACAGCATACGAAAAGGTGACTCCATATGCCTAAGACTTGACCCAACATGGCTCAGGAGTTGATAACAATTGAAAATTTTTACGAGACCAAGATTATCCACTTGAGGCTAATGAAACTAGCACCCGAATAGGTTCACGTGCAATATGGCGACTACTACACCATTGTTGAGCTCATATGTGCCGTTTCATAATCAATGCAAGCGACTAACACCATCGCGATTTATGCGATTTGAAAGAAGTGAAAGCATGGAGAGTATGATGACCACACTTGATCTTATACGACTGACACTACGCACATACAATGGAATGAAACCCCATAAATAGTAGTCATATGATGCCCTACTTGACTCGTGAAGCTCTCGAGTCTTTCACATTGGCACGTCCCCGTCTGAGTTGCGCTGATCGATGGGAAGACGTACCATCTTGGGCTATTCCTGAGACCTTATCGATTTTTAGCTTTCAAGTATGTGTCCAATCTAAATGTGATAGTGTTCGCAGTGTGTAGTACGTCTCAGCTGTATGCGTGACGCGTCGGTCCCTGATTTTTGACGGATGCTGGACATCCGAGTTTGGCTAATTGATTTTCTGGATGCCTGTGTTGATCGCAAATAGTAGTCTAACTAGGCCTCCTCCCAAGGCTTGCTCGGCGACACTCTCTTCTACTATCGCTTTCTGAGGGTTATGCTTTAGTCTTAAGCATGAGCCAATGTGCTGCTTGTGCATGCTATCCATTTGCCATCTGTTTCGTTCCTATACCTCTCATGCGGGCGGAGGTGTGCTCATATCTATGTGTACTGTGTTTGTCTTATTTTTGCCATGTGTATGAACGGTTGCATCTCCATTGAGGCTGGTATAGGGTGAGGAGTAAGCAGCCGTATTTGCCAGTGGCTCGGCCTCGACGTACGCTAATGGTTCAGACGCCTACACTTTATGTATAGGTGGTAGATTGGCGATGCACTGCATTTGCCACCTTAGCATTGCTACCCATGCTATATTGCTTATGCCCCCCCGCACATTTCTCTGCATATTTATGTATTGTAGCACATCACACTGTGCCTTGGTCTCTAGAGCTCCCACATGTCTTTTTCTCGGACAATATGACTCCCTATAGTTACTCACTATCGCTTCCTTCTAGTGCCATCGCTACTGTCTTCTGATTGCTTTGTAATCTCTCTCAGTCTTTTCTATGAAGTCCTCATCACCCTGGTATGGGCTGATGGATATGCATTAGTGTGTCAGTGGAAGTGTGCTTGATCTCCAGTGCCTCGCATATGTTCAGGCTTTGCGTGTCTATGTACTGTACCTCTAGCATGCTTGTTTTGAGGCGATAGTTCTCAGTGGTCAATGCTCCCTTGCATTGAATCAGATTTGGTGGATTTACGCTGGCATAGTGTGCCAGCTTGTACCGCTATACCAGAATATTGACTTAGTGTCAGCCGTTTTTGCTCACCATTGGTCTCGATACCTTCTCGCATTATCGACTACTCATAGTGATGTCCTCGGCAGACTGTCGTAATGTGCTTAAGTGGCTTGCGGTCTCTATGCTCGACTGCGTCGTTATATCTATTTGCCCGTTTCTGGATTTCGACCCAATTTGAGCGCCAGTGATTCAGCAATAAGCCATTGCGTCCTGCCAGAGGCTGTTGAAGCTAATGCATATCCAATAGCGTGCTCCAGCATATTCTCCTAGTGCTACTCTGAGGGTGCGCAGCGTTCTTGTCTAGGCCACTTGCGTGTTAGGATGATTGAGAGACGTTCCCCTGTGCCACTCGATCGATATCTTCTTTCAGTTCTAGTCTCTTATCTGGCTGGAGATTTCATGTGATCATCGTAGAGCCTTAGGTGTTCTATATCGAAAGAAGCACTAGATCTGTGTAGTCCTCCTTTTACTTTAGCGCTTGTAGTCAACATAAAGCTTCGGCGCTCCTAGACGTGCTGTGCCTGAGGGCTGCCTATGTAGATCACCTGTCTGATAGGCAATGATTTGGCACTAGCTCCCTCAGAGATTTCTATCTTGACTATCATAGTACTCTTCAGTGTTTCAGTTCTATGAGATTGTACACATTTACCAGACATGTATCTCGTTCAACTTTGTGAATCTGATGTCTGAGAGTTGTGCTCGTTAATGCTAGCTTGATGAGAAGCTCCGTTTTAATAGCAATGTACGACAAGATAGTCTGGTAAAGTTATTCGTGGTCAACTCGAGATATCTGCACCCATTTCGAGTCCTAAATCATATGCGTCATAAGTTGTCCTACCAATAAGACCTCTCAGTTCTTGAGAACAAAGTCAGCTTATATGTAAAACTTTCTCAAAGAGTATTTTATAGATGATGGGAATCTAGAAATCTAGACCTCGAGCGCCTAGTGAGATCTGTCAACTCTAGCCAAGATAATAGTCAGCACACCCCTCGAGACTCCATCGCTGCAAATGGAGAGTGTGCCCTAGTCTGAGAGCACCGACTCAGAGCACTGAGCATAAGAGCACAACACTGCAACGAGATAGAGTTGATACGCCATAGTCTAGGTTGACAAAATAGTGGAATCGAGTGTCCTGCAACACCTACCGTAGAGATGTACCCGAAAGAAAAATCAGATGTGTGGAATGACAAAGAGTGACTCAGAAAATGCATCAAACCTGACAAAGTATCAAATCGGGAACAAGCATGAGCAAGTTGTCTTAATAGCTGAAGTTCAGGCGATGACATTGATGACGCTACCCTAATCCCACAAAGCTATAGTAAGAGAAATTCGAAGGCCTCAGATAGTTCCGGCTGGGGTTCACCGAGTATCCTCACTCTCCTTTTGCGCATCTAACTATTTGCCCAAAGGCGGCAGAGCCATGCTGGTTTTCAAGCCCCTCAATACTACGATGCTCGGCAGTTTATTATATTTTCTAATACTTTTATGTGCTCTGAGTTTTGACCTAGTGTGCGGCAACTCCTATCCGCGTTTTTCGCACGCCATAAACAGGAGCCTAGCGTCAGTACTACTGCGAAGTTCAGTATTTACATATCAACTATGTCCATGTTGACTCCAGGTTGGGAAAAAATATCCAAGCCATCTAGACTGAGATACCAGTCAGAACACAAGGGCTCTACCACACATGACCAGTATAGCCTTTGATGATGTTGAGGGGACACCAGTTCGCCAAATTTTGGGTTCTGACACTATGTCCCCTCGGGTCATTGTGGGGCCTATAATGAGAGCGAGTGGGCACATACGATTGTCTGCTTGATACCACATTCCCCTTACCATTATAAGCATTACTCTGCGACTTACGCATTTGATTGATAAAGAAGACGGAGAACATGAAAATGCTACATGTTTTGAACTAACATGTCGTAGCAATACCTGCCATGACTGACTCCAACTGACTGCAATGAACCGTATCTTCAATACAGTGCTTTCAGCTTTCTCTATCCGTCAAAGAAGCAGCATAAGTCTACTCAGACACACTCGCTCATGACTGCCACATACGTCAAGCCCTGTCTCGTCCAGACTCATTACAACTAGCCGACACAATCTTCGCGTACTGAAATACCCGCTATAATGAGCTAAGAAGCAAAACGGACCACCTTTCAATAACCTCGTCACTAAGGCATGTCAAAATTCTCAGAGACAACCTCACATTCCAATAAATAAATACGAGATTTACGTGAGTAGAGTCTGCCCATCACAACTATGCGTAGTAAGTTCTTAATTGAAATACTATTTAGCACCTCACAGAAGGCGAGCATAGCGAGCCAACTTATGCTCGGACTAATGGCTCAGATATCATGTCCACCATGTATGGCAGTATATGCTGTTACTCTGTTGGACGTAGCACCGAGAACTGCTCACATTGGAGGTGTTGCAGAGACCACACAGAGGTGACCACATAGACTCAGAAAATTGACTAGTAGTAATGTAAGTCATGAGCGCTAATATAAGGACCAATACTACACTCTTTTCACAAACATAGCTGATCAGTTCGTTTCTAACATGTGGGATCCATTAACGAGCTCTAGATGACAATCGTGATTTGGTGAGCCCTACACAATTGCTCTTAATAGCGCATCTAAGAATAGCGATAGTTGTTTTTCTGAAAATAGCAAATCTTGACGCACTCAAAACGAGTCATGTGAACACGCATTCAACAGCTGAAGTGCATAGATTTGCCTCGACCCACTTTGAGAGTATGTAATCTATCCCATACAGGATATTTAACTCATGATCTCACTCGGACATGACCTCGGACATTATTCAAATGAAGCTAAATCATGCAAAAGTCCCAGTCTCTCTCTTTTCCTCCATCCGGTACACCAGCTTCCGAATCACATCTCAGTATCCCCCACAATCGGATAAAATCGAGACCAACGAGTGGCTTCTCATGTTGTATAAGCTGGATGGGGAGATGTTCATTACGGTTTGCGTGGAGCTTCGGGTGGCATTTTGTCATGGCTTCGTGCGAACAAAGCCTGATACAATTCCTCCATTCGATGGTCGACCTTTAGCTAGTATGTAACCCTGCCATTGAGGATCTTTTCTGCCAGCAATTTTATTCTCATGCATGGTGCGAACCACACTCCCCTCCATGAATAGCCTCCATTAGGCGCTTCGACTCTCAGCTTTCTACACAGGAGCTTATGTGCTATTCCCAGATGGACCCGCTTTGTACAGCTTACTCTCCGAGATATGAATCTGATAAGTCCATTCTTCTAATGGCCCCTCTTTATCCTTGGCGCTTGACCCTAGTGGAGTATCGTGCTCCTTTTACCAAGAATGCGTTCAAATATACGTTAGATACCAGGGTGTCTCCGGACTCTCATCATATGGCGGAAATGACTCTCTTCCGTATGCTGGCGCAAATTTTCCTAATCTCAATGATGACTGGACCGCATCCGTACTCCCGAACGGCCGATGTTATCCATGAAGATAGAGTGTGCTAGTGTATTCTGCGTAACCTCTCTATTCTCTCTACAGAGGGTTGAAATTTAGGCTCTCTCTAATCGTAGAATTTAACAAATCTCCAAGTTGGTTGGGTAATATCATCCTTTCCTCCTGTAACCTTGCGCAGTCTCCTTTTGCTTTGTGAGACACAACAAGTATTCGAAGTCTGTTTTATGTCTAAGCATGAGCCCCAATGACGTCAACCAGTCTTACCCTCGTATGGTCTCGGCTGTTTTCCAGACCAGATTATTATATACTCTCATTACTTTGACCTAAAAAAAAAAACCACAATTTCTTTTATGATTGGTTGACCTGCCATTTAAACTCTTCTCATGCCTTCATTGTTCGAAGACTTGAACTGTAGCTTCTGAAATGCTAAAGGGATACTGGAATCGTCAGTCGACTTTCAGTCAAGCACGCCTATCCCATTACCCCTACTTTCGTTTAGCTCCGTTCATAGTACATCTGTCCAAGTGTTCATCTCTGTGCAGAATGGCTTACATCTGGGAATAGTACACAAGCCGCTTCATCTGACCCTCAACTGGAGTGGTCGCAAGGAACTTCGCTACCACTCTCCTCCCTCTTTCACAGAAACTTTGCGTTGTATACATCTTGTTCAAGTCAAATTCGGAAGCTTAATTAGCAACAACGGAGGTTAGTGAGGGCCTACCCTTTAAGGCGTGGGTTTCTCGAAAAGTTATTTGATGGGATCCAAATCGCTTGAAAACCAATCGATGTATCAGAGTGATGCTAACAGGTTAGTGCCGCAGGCTTTCCTGGTTGGCCTCTATACCAAGGACCAAGCAACCTTCCATCGAGCGGAGCTTGTAGCGTGTAGGCTTGTCATACTAATCCAGAGCATCTTTTTGCTCCAGATCCGTCTGAGCCCTTCGCGACTCTTGCTCTTCTGACGCCTTCGATTCGAGCATGCAGCCCATCGGTGCAGTCTTAGTTACTGCGAAAATTTTCACAAATTTATCAGACCGCGTTCTTTATCTCCCTGTTCTGGCTATTGACAAACACGAGGCGGAGTTCTGTATGATGATCTCGTGTTGCATCCGTCAACAAGCTGTACTCCCTATGACATACTCGGCGCATCCCATTGATATTGTGCTCTCTCCTTCTTCCTGAAGATGATCGCAAAAGTAGTTTGCCTCACATGTCGAAGTTAAACTTTAGAGAGAATATTCTCGTCTTGATGAGATTTGCACTTTCCCTTAGAAAGCCTCGCATGTCCCTTCCTTTAGCCATTTACTCGAGTTCCTACTGTAGGTTGCATGGTAGCATTTGTCTAAGATTTGCCTTGTGATTTTCAATAGGGGTGCGTCTGATACCCTGATCTCGAGCCTTTGGTTGGTCCTTTTGCGTATTAGAACAATGCCTCTAGCAATCTTCCCTGCGCTTTGTACACTCTCTAAATGATACGTTTAGTACATTATCTGTGTCCGGATCACAGCCGAACTCTCTGATCCTCTGAAAGAATTATTTGTCATAGTGCTAAGGCTATGTTTGTAAGATGTCCTTCTATTATATATGTGTTGAACGCTTGCACAATTATATGTCGTCCAACTATACAGCCTTCGACTCTTCCTATCTATCTTGTGGATCTATCTATCATCTCTTTGAGTGACATTTAATGTTGTATATTGCTGCCCGGTTGTGATAGGTAGCTCCACGTGTGTTTTCAATACGACCCAAATGCCATTCACTCTTGTATACAATATGTACCCCACGTGGGTCCTCGTTTATAGGTAGTCCAATGCGTATGCGAATGCCAAGTCTTCTTCCCGGTTTTTCGAGGTGCCATTACTATGCGTGATTGTCAGCCTGAGAACCACCCATTAAACGAAAGCAAGGCGGTGTTCCTTGCCAATGCCTAGACTTTTGAGCTCTATCTCAGCATTGTTTTGTGTCTTTGTTTTGACCCATATATGACTCTTGTTTTATGGCTGTTCATTCATTTGTTGCATTGTATTGCAGTGCCCCCTTTGTGTATCCTCTTTACTCTTGTGCTTAAGGGCCTCTAGCATGCCATATTGTTTGTTTTGGTGATTGATTTGGCATCGTTTCACACTGATTTCAGTCTGCATATGCAGTGAATCTTATTAATTCATCAATGTGCTGGCAGGGGAAAGTTCCGTCCTTCGGACTGGCCCTGGTTCAAGTCTCTGAAGTCTACACAGACCCGGTAATTTCTGCCGTCTTTCTTCAAGTACCGGAACAATGTTGGCCAGCCAAGTCGGGTACTCAGACACCAACAGGAAGCCTGCATCAATCTGCTTGGTGACTTCTTCCTTGATCTTAATGGCCCAATCAGGGGGGATCCTTCTGAGCTTCTGTTTGACAGGTCGGGCCTCGGGATCAAGAGGGATCCGGTGCTGTACGATCTCAGGATCGATTCCAGGCATGTCATCGTAGGACCACGTGAACACATCTTTGAAATCTTTTAATAAAGCGACTAAGCGCTCGCGCTCCTCTGAAGACAACGTGGACCCGATCTGGCCCAGCCGTGGGTCCTTCTCAGTACCAACATTCACAGTAGTGATTTCATCCATTAAGGGTTTAACAAATCTTTCCTGCTCTTGATCAATTAACCGTTGCAAAACCGGAGGAATTTCTTCCTCGTCGTTTTCATCAAAATTTTGAAAATCCTGATTTAAGCAATAAATCAAAGGCACAGAAAAATACTCCGAAACCACATCCACGTCGTTCTCATTAAATACTTCTGAGCCATCGGATTCCTCTGTTACAACAGACTCAAAAGAAAAAGAAAATGAAAAAGAAGACCTAGACAGGACTGTGGCATCCGGGTTATCACCCCCGGGAATACCGGACTTAGACTCAGTTGAGCTGGAATCTGATTCCGATGCACAAGATTCAGTAGAATCAGATTCCGGCTCACTACCTGACCCGGTGCTGCTTGATAAAAAGCCTTCTTCATATTGCCAGATGAGAGAAGGTGCGATGGACGCATCCAAAATAGCTGATGGTAGGCTCGCCGCCGCTTCATTCCCAATCACACATACCGAGGAGCTATCCCCCAAGCACTTCTGTTCGATCGGAGGATCTGAAAGCAGACATGCCAGCGCTGCCCCCATTTCGTTTTCAGCATCCTCAAACTGCACTTCCTTACTTTGCTCAGCCTCAGCCGATAGATCTGTCTGCCCTTCGGCGATGTCACCCTCAGGTAACTGTAAATCAAAGAAAATCTCAAATCCCGGCACGCGCTTCTTCTCCGCGTTGAGCCACGGCTCTGGGAAGCCGCAGAACGGAAAGTCCTCCCTCTCCCAGACGAAGCGTCCATTTAGGGTACCCCGAATGGGCTGGTGCATTAAGTCAAAGGGTTTCCCCACCTGTTTTGCCCTGGCCCTTCCGGCCATTTCCTTTCCTTTCCTTACCCAATCCTCTTTGGTGGGTAAGTAGCCCAAACCAAAGGTATGGGGGTTATGTGGCACTTCGGCCGATGCTGCGGCACCTTTCCTGCCACTCTTGCCCAATCCCATCCCGGGGATGTGCTGGAGTTTGTTCATGAGATAGACTGCTTGGGCACTGACATATATCCCTTCATTAGCTGCCATGATGTTCTGTACCACCCGAGCCTCGGCCAAGGTAAAACCCGATATGAACACATCTTCTACACCGTGTTCAATTTCTAGAACAAGTGTAGACACTTCCGGTGGCGGATGAATTGACGAGTTTCCAAAAACAATGGCTACTCCCTTCCCATAGGGGTATTTCACCACTTGATGTAGGGTAGAGGAGACCGCCTTCACCTGATGTAGCCACGGCCGCCCCAAAAGCAGGTTGAACGTTGCAGGAACCTCCAAGACGTGGAAATCTATCTCGTGCTGTCCTGGCCCAGCCTTTGTTTGAATCTTAACTATCCCCATTACTTCCCGGCTCGTGTTGTCATACGCCCGAATCACTTGGGCTGTTGGCACAAAATCCGCGACTTTTAAACCAATCGCATAAGCTGTTCTTACCGGACAAACGTTGATGGCGGACCCCGTGTCAACAAGCACCACGGGTATCCATTTATCTCTGCACTCGACAGAGATGTAGAGTGGCTTGTTATGGTTCGCACCCTCAGGTGGCAGTTCTTTGTCAGAAAAACTCAATATCGGGGAACTTCCTCCTGAAAAGACTAAGCCCACCAGCTGCTCGGGCATGGTATCTATGGAAAGCTTGGCTTTGTCCATGGCTGTAAGGACAGCCTGCCTGTGTACTCGAGAAGCCATAAGCAGTCCCCAGATGGAGATGTCTGCTTGTATCTTTTTTAATTGTCTCAACACGGCCTCGTCTTCGAGTTGCTTCTCCTTTTGTTTTTCTGTTTCATTATCTTTTCCAGATGCCTCTGGTTGATCTAGGTGTGGAGGCTTGAAATACCATCCACTCCTAGTCATGTGATCGACTTCGCCGATATACCAGGTATCATCTGGTTGGTTACCTTCCCAATCCTCGTCCGTGTGGGCAAGACACAAATCGTCGTCTTCCCACCACATGCCATCTGCAGCTGACAGGCATCTGTCTGGTTCTGGCATAACTGTCCTACTACTTGCAGTACCTTTTATCCCTATGCTCGCAGCATTCTCCATTTCCGTACTTGTGGCAGTTTCGACCCCCACGTGGCCTTTCGCTTTCCTGATCCTCTCAGAATCTTCAAATCTCTCCTGTTCTGACTGTGTCAATGCAGTAGATTGCTCACTGATCCCTGTACTCAAAATGCTCCATTCCCGAGCGAAACTCTCGACACCGGCGCTCTCCGGCGATGTATTCTGTTCTTCGACACCCCCGGCCGTTGTGGACATTCCCGCCCCTGCCGGGCCTTGTTCTGACTGAAACTCCCCTATTACATCTGGCTGATCGTCTAACCATCCCGTGGCCTCCGCCGATCCTTCATTATCGTACCAGTTGATGGCTGAATCTTCTAGATCTTGGTTATCGCAAAATTGGAACTTGGCAAGATCCTTTTCCACGGCTGCCAAATCATTCATTCCCTGTCTTGGGCTGTTCCTTCGGATTACACACAGCTCTCCCCCGACTGGAAATTCAACATTCGGTCTATTCTGGCCCACTGGTGAAATGTAGTCACTCGGACTGTAAGTGTTCCCAACATCACTCCCGGATTCCGCTGACTCTGGTTCGACAATCTCTTTCCTGTTCTCGATGGTCACCACCACTGGTTTGGGTTGGGTTATAGAGACGTCCATCATGCACAAATCGGTGCAATCAGGGAGGAAAACTTTCGGCTTAGGCAAGTAGGAGGGCGTAATATAGCTACTAGGATCGTAGGATGCGACCCTAGTGTGGATGAAGTTGATTCT
>NW_021026967.1:883091-915758 GCF_004153795.1 Camellia sinensis | reverse complement strand
GCAGGTAAATAAAAGGGAAGAAAAAGGTAGGGTTGGAAGACATACACACACTCACGCACACTTATTACACAATTGCCCTCACTCGGAGGGTCCAAATAAATATTACAATCCGAATAATAAACAAATAAATTATTACAAAATTTCTAATTTACTTAACAGAATGAATGCAAAAAGGAAGAAAGGCGGCCACAGCCCCTGCCTCGGGATGCGCGAGTGATGCATGCTCGAACCCGTCTCGTCCGAAAAGCCCGTACCATACCATTACTGCCTCTGTTTTCACGGCCTTGCTTCTCTGAAAAAATCCAAAATTCTGGGACAGATTCCTTGCACACTGCAGAATACCATCGGCTGGAGGAAATTCCCACCGGCAATGTATAATTTCCATCGGCTACTGATGGAGTTATCGGCCATTCACCAATGGCTGGTCGGCACTGAATTCTGCCGGTCGGCAGAAACTTCCTGCAGAAGACAGTTTTGACAGCAACAAAGGACAGACAGCATATGGCATGGGATTTCAGGCACATGTAAGCATGGTCATGTTCCCCATCATGTATTGAACTCAGGGAAGCATGGCCCTCGATCCTCGAGCCATCAATTGTGCATGATAGCCCAAGAGATCAAGCTTGCCATTTGATGTAAAAATGCATGCAACACACAAATGAGGACCGAGACCCTATCATGTCGAAGTCAAAGGCCCCGGTGACCGAGAGTTAAGGCACGTTGCATCACTTATAGTATGAACGCTCCTTAACCCTCACACTTGGTTTGACATCCCAAACCAAGTAATGCAATGCATATTATGCAAACATGACTCAAAAAAAAAAACATGAGATTAAGATGCAAGGCATGCCAAATGCCATGCAACTACTATGGCAAGTATGCAATGCTAGGCATGCAAGATGCAAATGCAATGCAAACATGGGCCGATTTAAGCAATAGGATCATCATGTTACAACACCTAATGAAGCAATCATGCAACAAACATGAAACAAGCATGCAATGGTGGACTTAAACCATAAAGGGGCAGACCTCAATCCACCCCAAAACAGTGGCCAAAAGTGCCCAAAATGATGGACAAACACTCATGCCAACATGCAAGCCAATGGACCTAAGGGCACTTTACTTCTACCAATATGACCATTCATGGCATGAATTAGACAAGTGAAAACAGAATTTTAACATGCAAAAATGGACTTCAAAACCCACTAATATGGCAGCTTAAGTGGCTTCAATGAGATGCATGCACCAAAACTCATTTCTAGGCATAAAAGGGTACACCCTCAAAGCATGAAAGAGGTCACATATGCAAGCATACAAACATGATTTATGGAATGAAATACGATCCTAAATGATGCCAAATCATGAGGATGGTCTAAGCTACGCATGCTAGAGGCCAACATACTCAAGGCTTACAAGCCAAAACACAAAGAGAGGACACCAAACATGGAAAGCATGACTAAAACAGATGGCCAACAGGTCTTAAACATGGTAAATTAATGCCAATACCTTCATGAAATTAAGCTAATACATGCAAGAATCATGACCTAAACACAAGATGCATTTCTAGGCCAAATAGAGGAATGCCAAGCAAGTATGTTAAGCATACAAATCCGACCAAAAACAGAGATGGCATGTGACCTAAAAACACCAAAAAAACTCTGAAATAGGGCCAAAATCAATCAAGCATACATGTTGCCCTTTTAGCCAAAAGGCAAGGAAATGAGGCAATGAAGGGAGAGGGGTGTCACTCCCCTATAAAAAACTTCAAACCACCTTCCTCACCACTAAAAATCCACTAGTTTTCAGTGGTGAGAAGACCAAGACACTCAAGCAAACAAAGCTTCACAAAGGAAGCACCAAAGAGGCCAAATAAGGCCTAAGAGGGTGAGTTTGAACTCAAACCACAAAACACCCTCAATGAAAGTTCTTAAGCATGAAAATATAAACTTCTTTTATGTTATACACAAAACTTAAATCAGCAAGCAAGATAGGTAAAAAACTAGTGCAAGTTTGGGGAAACTAAAGCAAAGTGATTACCCTTGAAGAACCTTTGAAGAACAGTTGGTCCAGCCCTCTTCTTTTGATTAAAATCAGTCCAAAAACTCAAGAATCAACTTTCAAAGTGACTCAATCTCGGAGCAAGGTGTAATGGTGTGTGTATTAGTGCAAAAATAAGGTAAAAATGCACTTTTGGGCTACCAAACACACACTAAGGAAGGAGAGAGAGGGAAATATAGAGAGATGATGCATCTATATGTATAAGCTCTGGTTTTCCCTTCAAACTTGCCAACCTAGAACAAGGAGAAGACCTCTCCTCTTATAGAAGTCCCCCTTGCAAAGCTTACAAAACAAGCTTGCTTAGGGGGAAATCCCTCCATACACGTGTATGGAGGGGAACAAAGTGGGTGCCAGCTATCACAGCTGGCACAAAATATCTACATAAAGTAGATGAACAGTAGTCGGCTGCTCAAAATTGTCATTTTGATAAAATTGAGTGCCGACCGGCAGCAACGAATGCCGATCGGCAATATACATTGCTGATGGCAACAAAATACCAGCCGGTGGCCTCTGGCCATGGCCGGTGATGTGTGGGGATGCCTCACAAGGCATTCCCTGCCCCTCTAGGGCAAAACACAAGTGTTTGGTTCAAAACCAGTCACTAAACAGTCGAGTCGAGAGATCCTGAGGCAAGGCGCGCAAGCCGAGACCTCCGGGAACTCAAGACGAACACAAACATGGATGATCACCAGGTGTTCAAACAGTGACGTCCAAGTCTTGAGGACGGTCAAAAATGGGGTGTCTATAGCAGGTGTTGACTGGGTTTGCTGATCTCTTCCGAGTGTAGGATTAGAGCTAAAAGGGGCATTTTTGGTACGACATCCCTTTTCCTGGCTTGCCCCTTGATTTGAAATGCCCTCATCTGAAGTAGCAAAAATGTCATCCACAGTCTTTGCAACAACTGCGTGCATTTGCTATTTATTTAGTCCCTCGGCTTTCAAAGCCTTAACAGCCCACTGAAGGTGTTCATGAGAACCAATGCCTGCCCCTACCTTGTTCTTACCACTTGCTCCCACTTTGTCAAGGGATCGGATCGCTATATCAGAGTGGAGCCCAGTTGTTGTCGACATGTCATTACCCAGACCTGGGATAGCTTTAGGTGGCCATTTTCAATTGCAGCCTGCCCCAAGATTGGGGAGCCTTTCGACGTGAAATTTCTAGCATGTCATGTCATCGATGACGGAGCCAATATCCCAAAGGCTAAATCTGTCACAGTTCTCTGAAGATCTTCAATCATTCTCATCAGCTCAGAATTAGTGGGCTCACGGGTTTGAGATGATTGGGGTTCGAGTGCATCCATCATGCACAAGTCGGTGCTTTCCGGAATGGACACCTCAGGCTTGGGTAGATGAGCTGGGGTGTATATACTAGGATTGTAGGTGGATGGCAGTGTATGGACGAGGTTGAGATGTGGATGAGGTACTTGGTCATTGGGATCTTGAGGTGGAGCTATCGTTCGGTTGTCGATGAGATTCTGGACCTCATGACGAAGCCGGCAGCAACAATCCGTGACATGGCCGCGCTGCTGATGATAAACGCAGTATTTGCTAGGGTTATGTCTGGCAGGGAGTGGGTCAGGCAAAGGTTGAGGATCAAGGGGTTTGAGATACCCTCTCTCCATCAGGACTTTTAGTGCGCTGGTTAGGCTCATATAGAGGGGGGTGAAAGTTCTGCCCCGAGCTCGGGTCGAGCTGGCTGTTTTTAGGCTAGCCTTGGCGAAAGGGTCGGCTTTGGCGACTGTATTGATTTTAGTGGATTTGGGAACAGTGCTACCACCAGCATTGGTACTCCCAGCAAAAACCCTCCTTACTGGTTTACTTGTTCTGGAAATAATCCCTCTGTTGAATGCATTCTCGATCTAAACCCCCAGTTCATGCAAACTTTTGAAAGTGAATAGCGGCGCCACTATTAACTTTTGCAGCATATCAAGCTCAAGGTTCTACACCACTATCCGCACTTGATCCCTCTCGAAAGGGTGATCTATCATTTGCGCTGCCTTTGCTCTCCACCTTGCAATAAATTCCACAAAAGGCTCTGTAGGATTCTGGTGGGTTGCTTCAAGCTCTTGCATGGTCATTTCAAGTTGGGTATCGTAAGAATACTGATCGACAAAGGCCTCAGCCAACTTTTTCCAATTTTGCTTCACTATATCCTCCAACTCAGCGTACCCAGTAGCGGTTGTACCCGACAAGGTTCTGCTATACAGAGAGAGTTTCTACGGCTTAGTCAGACCCATCGGTTTCAGGACATCCAAGAAAAACCGGATGTGTACTATAGGATCTCCAGACCTATCGAAACGGTCAATATGTGACATTTTGAATATGTCTGGGAGTTGTACGGTAGCTCTGGTGTACCCATCCTCAATGTCGGTGTGGGAGCCGAATAATGGCAAAGTCAAAAGGCGCGCATTATAAAAGGCTGATATTAATCGGTTGTATCCTGCAAGAATAGGGGGCCGAATAAGAGAAAGGACAATGATTAAAAAGTAGGCCCTGGCCCCGAGGCCCAAAAGAAACAGGTATAAATACAGGAACAACAGATTTAGTAGGTATGTGACAATCACTTTTTGCTTAACTTAGAAGACAAGCTATTTTGAGTACAAGAACTAACTTGTCCGTCGGAGTGCTAATTCTGGCACCCCCGACCGGAGTGTTTGTGTCCTTTCAGGTGACTAGCTAAGGATCACTAGCGTCTCCTAGGATCTGAAGAGTATTTCCAAAACCACTTCTCTACAATTGGCGCCGTCTGTGGGAATACTCAAATACATCCATGGCAGGCGTGACTGAAGATCCTTCGATAGCCACCGATGAGACCACACAGAGAGATGACCTCACTCCAGCAAATATGCTCGGAAAGGAAACCATCGCTGCAAGACGTGCCTTGAACTTCGATTCACTAACGAGTTCAGCGCAAGAGACAATGCAAGCGATCATGGAACAAGCAAAACAGAATGAACAAAGACTGGAGGACATGATCGCTAAAAATGAATGTCTCCGTCAAGACTTGGCCCTGTAAGTGGCAAAATCCAGAGAAGCCGTGCGCCAAGATCCCGAACATCCTCCGAAGGCAGGTGGACAACGACCTCGAGTCCGACCAAGGGGTACCAATAACGACTTCAACTCACTGTCCACGGAGCTCAACAAGAGAGAACGATCCAAAATTTCCAGCTCCTCCGAAAAGAGTCTTCGTACAAGGAACAAGCGCAGAAGAAGCAGTTCAGACGAAGACTACCAACATGATCCCTTTGTCCGACGGATTACAAGGGCAGCCCTGCCCAAAAAGTTCAAAGCTCCATCATTCACTCTCTACGACGAAAAATCAGACCCCACTGATCATATCCGTCACTACAAGCAGGCCATGACATTGCATGCAGACAACGAGGCCCTCATGTGCCGAATATTCCCCAGCAACCTGGGGCCATTAGCTGCCAGGTGGTATTACAAGCTGGAGCCGGCTTCGATCAAAAGCTTCCATCAATTACAGAAATCCTTCAGGGTCAGGTTCGTCACCAACGAGGTACAACCGAAACAGGTCGACTCTCTCTGGGCTATGCAGATCCAGTCAGGAGAAACGCTCAGAGCGTACTCGGCGGGCTATTGGGAGTGTTTGACAAACATCCAACAAAACAGCACTCCCTGAAATTGCTCAACCAATAACTTCTGTGCCACCTTCGAGCCCTGAGCCACGGCAACGCACTAAAAGAGACAAAAGGCGGGACTCTCACCGATCAAGCGATCAATGCTCCCACTAGATGAATGAACAATTGCAAGTCAACAGCAGGCAGTTGAGGCGTGCCGACAAGAAGTACACAGAATTGTCCGAACCAATCACTGCGATAATGACCAAGGTCCAACACCTTCCATTCTTCAAATGGCCGTCGAAGATAGTGGGACCTCCCGACACGCGAAGAAGGGATAGGCAGTGCGAGTATCACAAAGATTACGGCCACGAGACTGAGAATTGTTACGCATTAAAGGATCGCCTGGAAGAACTGGTGCAAGACGGCCGACTGCAGCAGTACATGAGAAACGGCAAGCCAATCAAGGCACTAGCCTTGAGGTAGGACTCACCCCCACTTGGCGTGATCCATATAATCCACAGCCTGCCAGTGCCCCCAACCGCGCACGCAATCCAATCGCATTCAATCCCCCAAACGCAACATATTCCGACCGAATGGCCCAGAGAAGCTCCAACAATCACTTTCAATGACTCCGATCTTAGCGGTGCAACAGCCTTCCACGTCGATCCGTTGGTCATCAGATTATGCTTAAATCGGTTCACTATTGAACGCATTCTCATAGACCTAGGGAGTACTTCAGAGGTTATGTATCACAAGACTTTCATCAAACTCGGCTTCAACAAGTCAGATCTGTCTCCGGCTCCTCACCCATTGTTCGGCTTTAACACGAACCCTGAGTACCCGTTAGGAAAGATCACACTACTTGTTCGAGCGGGCTCCAGAACGGTTGAAGTAGAATTCCTGGTAGTAAAGCTCCCTTCGCCATATAACGTCATCATGGGGCAAACCTAGTTACATATTATGAAGGCCGTTCCAAGCACTTATCATCAGCTTGTACGCTTTCCAACAGCCCACGGCATTGAAGAAATCCGTGGCTCCCCGCAATCGGCACAAGCAGAGATTTTATGAAAACCATATCACTGACCCGACCTGTGGGCTTTGATACTTGTATACATTTCACTTCAGCAATGCAAACCGTTTTTCTTCGTCGCTCAACTTCATTTCCCAACTGCCAATGTAGCGCTCGTCATATCGCCGATTTAAAGCCCCCTTTGGTGCATGACACCTTTGGGCCGACTAAGACTCCGGATTCGGAGCGCCCTTCGTGGATATCACGATTGGCCAAACTAAGTCTCCGGATTCGGATCCCCCTTTTGGTGCATGACACCTTAGGACCGATTAAAGTCTCCAGATTCGGAGCCCCCTTTGGTGCATGGCACCTTAGGGCCGACTAAGACTCCAGATTCGGAGCGCCGTTCGTGGATATCACGACTGGACAAACCAAGTCTCCGGATTCGGCGCCCCTTTGGTGCATGACACCTTAGGGCCGACTAAGACTCCGGATTCGGAGCGCCCTTCGTGGATATCACGATTGGCCAAACTAAGTCTCTGGATTCGGAGCCCCCTTTGGTGCATGACACCTTAGGGCCGATTAAAAGTCTTCGGATTCAGAGCCTCCCTTTGGTGCATGACACCTTAGGGCCGACTAAGACTCCGAATTCGGAGCGCCCATCGTAGATATCACGATTGGCCAAACTAAGTCCCCAGATTCGGAGCCCCTTTTTGCTGCATGACACATTAGGGCCGATTAAAGTCTCCGGATTCGGAGCCCCCTTTGGTCCATGACACCTTAGGGCCGACTAAGACTCCGGATTTGGAGCACCCTTCGTGGATATCACGATTGGCCAAACTAAGTCTCCGGATTCAGAGCCCCCTTTTGGTGCATGACACCTTAGGGCCGATTAAAGTCTCCGGATTCGGAGCCCCCTTTGGTCCATGACACCTTAGGGCCGACTAAGACTTCAGATTCGGAGCGCCCTTCGTGGATATCACGATTGGCCAAACTAAGTCTCCGGATTCGGAGCCCCTTTTGGTGCATGACTCCTTAAGGCCGATTAAAGTCTCCGGATTCGGAGCCCCCTTTGGTGCATGACACCTTAAGGCCGATTAAAGTCTCCGGATTCGGAGCCCCCCTTTAGTGCATGACACCTTAGGGCCGATTAAAAGTCTCCGGATTTAGAGCCCCCCTTTGGTGCATGACACCGTAGGGCCGACTAAGACTCCGAATTCGGAGCGCCCTTCGTGGATATCACGATTGGCCAAACTAAGTCTCCGGATTCGGAGCCCCCTTTTGGTGCATGACACCTTAGGACCGATTAAAGTCTCCGGATTCGGAGCCCCCTTTGGTGCATGGCACCTTAGGGCCGACTAAGACTCCGGATTCGAAGCACCGTTCGTGGATATCACGATTGACCAAACCAAGTCTCCGGATTCGGAGCCCCCTTTGGTGCATGACACCTTAGGGCCAACTAAGACTCCGGATTCGGAGCGCCCTTCGTGGATATCACGATTGGCCAAACTAAGTCTCCGGATTTGGAACCCCCTTTTGGTGCATGACACCTTAGGGCCGATTAAAAGTCTCCGGATTCGGAGCACCCCTTTGGGGCATGACACCTTAGGGCCGACTAAGACTCCGGATTTGGAGCGCCCTTCGTAGATATCACGATTGGCCAAACTAGGTCTCCAGAATCGGAGCCCCCTTTTGGTGCATGACACCTTAGGGCCGATTAAAGTCTCCGGATTCGGAGCCCCCTTTGGTGCATGACACCTTAGGGCCAACTAAGACTCCGGATTCGGAGCGCCGTTCGTGGATATCACGATTGGCCAAACCAAATCTCTGGATTCGGAGCCCCCTTTGGTGCATGACACCTTAGGGCCGACTAAGACTCCAGATTCGGAGCGCCCTTCGTGGATATCACGATTGGCCAAACTAAGTCTCCGGATTCGGAGCCTCCTTTTGGTGCATGACACCTTCGGGCCGATTAAAGTCTCCGCATTGAAATGCCAGTTACGGAGCCCCATCGGCGCAAGATGTCTTTGGACCGATTAAGACTCCGAATTCGGAGCACCCTTCGGCACGAACAAAACGAAATAAAACATGCCAACGTTTGAAATAAGGTGTTTAGCTAAGCATATAAAAAATCCAGAGTAAGACGCAAATGTTTGAAATAAAACTTTTTATCTGATCAAACAGTTGTTACATAGACGCAATCCGCGTTCGAACATTACAATATCTATCTTTAACTTCTAAGGCGAAAAGGGGAATTAATCACATTGATACAGCGGAGGCCCCGAATCAATGCACGTCATTTGGAAAGTCTCTGTGGCTCAAAATGCCTTGATCCAACCGTGCCCGAATTAGCGTATCTCTGGACCTCCCTCTGACACCATCGACAATGTCAAGGCCAAGATCCAAGACAAGGAAGGTTACGGGCAACGATCGTTGTGTCTCCTTTCGGGGCGATCTGCTTCGACGACTTGGAGGCTGACGCGCCTCCGGTTTCTTTTTTAACGGCCTACCTTCCACACCAGAGAATTCTCCGCTGCAATCCATTGCGGCATCAAGCTCGGCCAAAGTTCGAGTTTGGCTGATTAAAGAAACTCTATTTTACATCCACAATATTATATAACCCCACGCAACAAATGGCGTTATATTAATGAGGTCACTGGCACGAAGAGTATATTCCATTTATTTTCAAATGCTGGCAGTGACCCCGAGGCAATTTCATTAACGCCAAAACCCCAAGAGACGAACGTCGATTGACATTCACCACTGCCTAGATACCCAAACGGCTTTTTGGAACACATGCACTGACTGGGACAGGGGCAGCGTTATCAATCCAACCGGCCAAGCATTTAGACCCCGTGCCGACTGGAATTTGCCACAGCCACTCCACGTACTGGCTTTTGGCCTCTTGAAATTACAGTGGCCACATTCAAGAATAAACGGCCATCACGATTGGGCCGACCCCGCCTATAAGCCGGCGTATCACTATACGATCAATGTTTGTAAATTCATTCAAACATCCATATAATAAAACGAAACACGTATATGCCGAATATGAACTACGACGAAATATTTATAATAGAACGTTTTTATTCAATCTAACAATAAATTACATAGTTTTTATTGCGTTTCAACCTTACAATGCGTATTCTTATACGGCGTCACCCTCATCCTCACTTTTCTCGACTTCAAAAACGGAAAACGAAAAATGTTTACTGTGGTAGAGTGGCGATGCCGAATCAATGCCCGACGCTCGAAGAGCTTCCGCGGCTTGAGATGCCTTGATCCAACTGTGCCTAAATCCATGATTCTCACATCGGCAAACCTCTTCGGCAAGCCTCTCCTTGGTCTTTTCGATCCCAACTTTTCAGCCTTCATGAAAACCTTTTTCATAGGCCCTCCCCTTCGCAGACTCCATTGCAAACATACTCGCTGTCTCACGATCAGCAAGCGCGGTACTGATGAGCCGACTAGTAACCCTTTCCTCCACAATTGGGTTTTCCTGCCCGTCGGGTTGCGCCTGAACCGCCATGGTCTTCCTTAACTCATGCTCAGCCGCCTCCGCGCGAGCCTCCAAACTTCGAATACGTTCCTCCTTTTTCTTCAATTCTCAATGGGCAGCACGCAGCCGCATACGCATACCAATTTCATAGGCAGTGTAAAGCCCCTTCACCGCCCTGTGAATGCCTTCGCGAAATACGTCATAGTCCTGTCGACCTACCATTGACTGCGATTGCTGAACCTCAGGAGGAAAAATTTGTCAAGCAAACTTGACCGCTACATTTGGGTCTCGAACGATCGAGTCCGTCTCTGTCATGAGTCTATTCCCCACAAATACAGCAAAGCTTAATGGGCATGGATTCACGTCAGATCCCCTCTCGACTCGGGGTTACGGAGATCTACCCTGCGAATGCTTGTCCCGCCTGGGTGACCTGCTTCGACGTCGAGGAGACTGACGCCTCTCTCGATCCCTAGAACTCCTACTTCCTGTGCGCGAAGGTTCACCACCTCGATTCATGTCTCTGCCCAGCTCAGCTAGCATCCTCGCTTCCCCTCTGCTGTTAAAGAAGAGTCTGTTCGACATTAACACGATAAATCTTCCTCCAAGAGCTGGAGTCAACTGTTTACTAAGCTCATAAAGGTTGTACCTTTGTTCATTTATCCTTTACAGAGGCAGCGCCCTCGAGGCAATCTCATTAATTGAGAAAACCTCAATCGTCCGGCGCCCGAATGATCATGCACCGCCTGGGGCAAGGGCAGATTCATCAATATATTCGGCTCAACTGCCCCAGCCGGCTCATGAATTGATTCAAAATTCTTAAGATTCATCAATATATTCGGCTCAAGTGCCCCAGACGGCTCACGAATCGATTCTTCAAAACATGAATCGATTCTTCAAAGTTCTTAAGGTCGTCTCATCCGGCGCCCGAATGATCATGCACCGCCTAGGGCAAGGTCAGATTCATCAATCTATCCGGCTCAACTACCCCAGCCGGCTCATGAATCGATTCTTCAAAATTCTTAAGGTCGTCCCATCCGGCGCCCGAATGATCATGCACTGCCTGGGGCAAGGGCAGATTCATCAATTTATTCGGCTCAACTGCCCCAGCCGGCTCATGAATCGATTCTTCAAAATTCTTAAGGTCGTCTCATCCGGCGCCCGAATGATCATGCATTGCCAGCAAGGGCAGATTCATCAATCTATTCGGCTCAACTGCCCCAGCCGGCTCATGAATTGATTATTCAAAATTCTCAAGATTCATCAATATATTCGGCTCAAGTGCCCCAGACGGCTCACGAATCGATTCTTCAAAATTCTTAAGGTCGTCTCATCTGGCACCCGAATGATCATGCACCACCTGGGGCAAGGGCAGATTCATCAATATATTCAGCTCAAGTGCCCCAGACGGCTCACGAATAGATTCTTCAAAATTCTTAAGGTCGTCTCATCCGGCGCCCGAATGATCATGCACCGCCTGGGGCAAGGGCAGATCATCAATTTATTCGGCTCAACTGCCCCAGCCAGCTCATGAATCAATTATTCAAAATTCTTAAGATTCATCAATATATCCAGCTCAAGTGCCCCAGACGGCTCACGAATCGATTCTTCAAAATTCTTAAGGTCGTCTCATCCGGTGCCTAAATGATCATGCACTGCCTGAGGCAAGGGCAGATTCATCAATCTATTCGGCTCAACTGCCCCAGCCGGCTCATGAATCAATTCAAAATTCATAAGATTCATCAATATATTCGGCTCAAGTGTCCCAGACGGCTCATGAATCGATTCTTCAAAGTTCTTAAGGTCGTCTCATCCGGTGCCCGAATGATCATGCACCGCCTGGAGCAAGGGTAGATTCATCAATCTATTCGGCTCAACTGCCCCAGCCGGCTCATGAATCGATTATTCAAAATTCTTAAGATTCATCAATATATTCGGCTCAAGTGCCCCAGACGGCTCATAAATCGATTCTTTCAAATTCTTAAGGTCGTCTCATCCGGCATCCTAACGGTCATAAACCACCTAGGGCCAAGGCAATTTCACCAACCTATTCAGCTTGAATGCCCACAATACTCGGCATATGAATGATAAATCAATATTGTCATAAGATATTCAATCTCTGAAAGCTCAAACACGGCAATGATTTTATCCAAAGTAGTGAAAGGCAAAACATTCTTCATTAACATAACTTCACAAACTGTGTACAAGTAGTGGTGAAAAAACAATGAAATTTTCATTAATAAATAGCGCGCAAATAGTAACCAATGTATACATGAAAACTACCCTGAACCAACAAAAGTCTACCGAACAAAAACTTACATCGGAATTAAAAATACTTAATAAAATTGAAATGTTTCCCAGATCAATCCTCGGGGTCAGATTCAAGTGGCTCAACGTCCACTTGCTCGTAAGGAATTGGCAAGCCCAATGTAACTCCAGCGGCAGCAAGGGCTTTGAGCCACCTATGTTTGAACCCCCGATTCTCGAATTTGGGGACTTCATCTACATATTCCTTGTAGGCAGCGCTTTTTCCTACCTCAAATGCCACAGAAGCCTCAGAATCGGCTTTTTCATGGCTGCCTTGAGCTCCTCTAACTGAACCTCCACCTCGGCAAGCGCCTCCTTGGCCAACTTGAGCAATTTTTCGCTCGCATTTGCCCTACTCTTAGCGTCAGAGCAGAGCTGTTCAGCTGAGCGAGCCCTCTCCTCCTCTGCTTCAGCTCGCGCACTCTCCATTGCGGCTCTCATCACTTCAAACCCGGCCCTACTCTTTTGACCGTCCACCTCCGTTTGCAAACGATCAATCCTGCCGAGGGCATCATGCAGGCGGCGGCCTAGGTCCGCGATCCTGCCAACCGTCTGCAAAAAAAGTTGGGATCGTCAGATACCTTAATGAAAACAAATTCAAGAGAATTTGAGATGGTCACTTACCACTAGCGCCGACTGCGCAGATAGGGCTACGGCCATAACATCCGGCACGGCATGAAAGGCTGTGTTGTCAACCAGCAAGGAAATTGAAGCCGCCAGGCCCAATGCCACGGCTAGATCCTCAATGGCTGAAGCGTCAGAAGAGATCGGCGTATCGTTGATCTTTGGGCAACGCCACGGCTGGATCCTCAATGATCTTTGATCTTTCCCCAGTCATACCTTCGAAAAAATCGCCGAGTAGGTCTCCCAAATTCGCAAAAATATCTCCAGAAGAAAACTCTGCCCGACCCGAAGTGGACGGTGAAGGCTGGTTAAGTCCGGCAGCCTCGAACGCCTAGCGTATCGCCTCGTCGACCTCTTCGGCCTCCTCAGCGACCTCTCTGGTTGGTTCGGCAACTACCTCCACCATCGGCTTCGCGTCTTCCCCCGAATCCGAATCTTCGAGGCCAATTTGCCTAAGGCTCTTGAATTTAGGAAAGAGAAGAGCCGAAAGGTGTTGATCACCGGATGGAATTGGAATGTCGTCTGTGGCCGAGAATGTAGTATAAGTAGGTTCGTATTGAAGGAGTATGTGAGCAGCTCTCCCTTGCTTTTGTACGTTTGGACCGCCGAAGTATCTGAGTGCAAACTTAATTTCCTCAAGGACTGCGTCATCGGTTGAGGGAAGAATCTTCTTCAATCTGTTACCTGCAAAGAACAAGGGGTGATTAAAGGAAAAAAGCCGAATAAAAGGCAGATCAACAAACACAATGCGTTACATGGCAACCTGGATCACCCTTCCGTCTGGGAATAGGGTCTAGGCGGTCTTCGCCTTCACCGAACTCCCAATTACCTCGGACATTGACCATTACGTCGTCAACTCTCTTACTAGAACTGGCAAGCATGGTTATCAAGTGATGGTCAGTGTCCTTGGCCCTGAAAAAGTATCACCCCAGTCGACCGGAAGATTTGGCCAAAGCGTAGTAGTGCTGAATCGCCGGAATGCCAAGGTTGATCCTAAGGCGTCGGTTCAACTCTATCACCCCCATGATGATTCGAAAGAAATTTACGTTGGGTTGAGAAGGAATCAAACTCCAATAGCGAAGGACGGCCCTAAGCAATGGATGTAGGGGAAAACGGACTCCGCCCTCCGCTATGGATAAGAGAGGGAAGACGATCGTATTTTGATCCTCCCTCTCCATATCAAAAGTACTGTCCGTTACAAGAGATAAGTGGACGTCGTCGGCAATGGAAAAGTGTCGCCGAAATCCGGATATACGACCCTCAGAAAGGAGGTCTTTCAAGTGTTTAGCCATTTTTGCAGGGATTCAAGGTTCTGCCAAAATCAAAATGACAAACAGAAAATAGGATTGCAAAGAAGAGAGAAGAAGACTTACGAGGAGTAAACGGGGCAAGGATAGACGAAAAAGAATTGCAGAAAATACGAGTCAGAGAAGGGATACTCGCTGGTGGTCGAAGAGTCTCGAATACTTGACGAATTATGCATTCGAAAAGACTGAAGTTTCAAATCGTAATAAATGCAAGGGATGCATGAATGAGGCGGGAAAGTATAATGATGACCGAAAAGGTGTGCGCATTCTGACATCTATATTGGGGTATGCGAAGCCGTCTGACCTATTTTGACTTTTCAAATTCAAAACCAAACACGCCGATTAACTACCGTCAATGGGGAGTTCGGGGGACAATTATGGGAGTAGAATAATGGCAAAGCCAGAAGGTGCGCACTATAGAAGGCTGATATTAATCTGCTGTATCCTGCGAGAATAGGGGGCCGAATATAATATATGGGCCGAATAAGAGAAAGGGCAATGATTAAAAAGTAGGCCCTGGCCCCGAGGCCCAAAAGAAACAGGTATAAATACAGGAACAACAGATTTAGTAGGTATGTAACAATCATTTTTTGCTTAACTTAGAAGACAAGCTATTTTGAGTACAAGAACTGACTTGTCCGTCAGAGTGCTAATTTCGGCACCCCCGACCAGAGTGTTTGTGTCTTTTCAGGTGACTAGCTAAGGATCACTAGCGTCTCCCAGGATCTGAAAAGTATTTCCAAAACCACTTCTCCACAGTCGGGAATAGAGTTAAGACCCTATGCATTGCTTCTCAAGGTTAGCAATTTTCACCGTAGTCGGATCGAGATCATTAGCATCAAGGGGATAAAGCCTCTCATTAGGCTGCACCAAGGGTCTGAAAACCTAAGCTTGAGCTAACCCTTCTTGAGGATCCGGACCATGCAAATTTTTAGTTGGCGAAAGTGGGTCAAAGTTCAGCTAGGGTCCCAAAACTAGATGTAAGGCAGATGCCCCAGATGGGCATTGCATTTCAACATTGGTCTCATCCTCCATGGCAGTTTCCTGATTTAATGTTGCTATCACGACCACAACTTCTTCCGAACCCTGTGCCATCACGGTTTACTAAGTTTGAACAAAGGTGATGTGACTAGTGACTGTCGAATCAGTTGAACCGGTGAGCCCTGTTTGGCCCTCTTTTGCCTGCCATCGGCGAAGGAATACTGATTGCCTTTGAACTCAATCTCTGACCTGACAAAGTCTATCAACACAAGTCCAATGTACCCGGGAGATATCGGAGCCTTCTGAAGCTATAGTTCCAGGACTACCTTGCAAAAGAGAAAACAGACAGCATCTCAGCTTGATTTCACCAGAACAAATATGACCATAGCTGAATGACTGTGCTCTCTACTGAATTCTGTCCCAAAAAATTCTGCCTCCAATCTGATACCCTCAGGCTGATACTCAGACTTACAACTGATACATATATTCCTGTAGAGACATACCCTAATAGCACATATCAAGCAAATGAGAGCCAAAACACCCCTAAGGTGGGGTAGGGTTTCCCTGTCCTATTTTGTCAAAAGCTAGGGTTTCACTACGCACGCATGCGGTTTCAAACAACCTACAGCCAGGTAAGCAACCTGTCCTAGTTTGGAATGGTCTCTATGGCTTCCGATATGCAACTAGGTCGATTGGTCAAAAAAAGGGAGCCTTCGCAAAACCAAGGTTTGTGTTCCCATCGTGGCAGAGCCCATAACCGGTCAGCCTTATGGCATGCTTTTCCCAGCAAGCCTCCGGCAATCCGTTCAGGAATAGCAGATGGCAAACACTGTGACTTAAGCGCACCAATGCAAATGCAATGCAAAGAAATACATAAGTGTAAAAAAAACAACATATCATGAGTTTCGAGTCAAGTTCTAAAGATCTCCAGCAGAGTCACCAGAAACTGTAGATCCGCCCGACTTTCTCCACGCGTCCCCCTTTCGGAGAAGGCGCGAATTGGTCGTCCTACAGTTCGGACTCCCGTCACGGTTCTGAATCTAATCTCACAAAGTGCAATGTAAGACTAATAAATCACCAAAGAGTCCAAATCTGGCAATTGGTTTTGAAAAATCAATTTTGAATCAAAAAGCGTCAAACATGGATTGCTTTGCCAGATTACAGAGTCGCCACCTAAATATTTTATTTTTGGAAAATTTAGAAAACCCTGACTCGTGCCTAAGGCCACGTGTCTGTCATCACCAAAGTTGCCTCGGCTCAGGAACTTGGGTACGAGAGGGGAAGGTCCTAAAATGAGCACCCCCGCTCGCCCGATCAAAGATCGGCCTCTACTAAACATGA
Organism: Camellia sinensis; assembly: GCF_004153795.1. NCBI lineage: Eukaryota > Viridiplantae > Streptophyta > Magnoliopsida > Ericales > Theaceae > Camellia > Camellia sinensis. The sequence goes on along the minus strand of NW_021026967.1, from coordinate 899,055 downwards.
TATGTTGTTTTAAAAACCTCATGGGTTCTTGTTCGATTATTAACCTAACTTACTATGTGATGTGCACAGTATACAAGTGTAGAATCAATCATGAGAATTGGAACAAAACAATTCATGTTTGTTTTTTAAAATGGTTTGAAAGTGCAACTCGCAAGTAGGCTAAAGCGCGGATTTGCACCCTCAAGTGGGCTTAAAACATGATGATTTTGCCACTTCGTAAAGTGGGCTTAAAACATACATTTGATGAATTGTCTCAATTCAGGCAATCAAGCCTTCACCCACAGGCATTCATGCAGTTAATCACATAAGAAAATAGCCTCATGGCAAGCATGCTATCATGGCAGCACTCACACTCATGCAAGTATGCTAAAGCGTAAAACTTACAGAGTACTCCAAGCCAAAAAAAACGCTAGTTAGAAATCATGCGTGATCCTAACTATGTTAAAATGCCTAATGCAACACATGGAAAAATGCAACTAAGTATGCTCGGCTATCTACTATGGCATATGAATGCAACTTCATAACATGCTTTGAAACACGTATTCAACTAGGTGTATTGAAATACAATGCAATTTGAATGATGCGTCGAGCCCAGTGCATGCAAGACAAATGAATGATGCACGTATGCAAAGCATAAGGTATGCTAATCGAAATATGCCCTAATCTAACCATCAAAAGCGGTTAAGTAAAAGGGAGAAAGAAGTGGGGTTGGAAGACACGCACACACACACGCACACGCACCCTTATTATAACATTGTGCCCTGTCGATGGAGGGTCCGAATGAATACGCTAAGCTTATCTAAGCTAAGCTAATCAACTAATCTAATTAAGCTAATTAGACTAATTATTACAAAACAATAAAGAAATAGCTAAACTAAGCTACGTAATTATTACAACACTTAATTAATTAACAAATTAATTAAATTACAAATTGAAATGCTAACTAACAAGTAAAGCACCAAACTATGCTGCCAAATACACTGCCTCAGCTCTATTTGAAGAAGATGCATGCATGCATTCGGTTTCTCGCCCCGAAAAGTTCTCTGGTTTGCTCTTTAGAGGCTCTGTTTGCAGGGTGTCTCCAAGAACGTTCTGCTGAACCTTACCAAAACAATGCTGGGGAGTACACCAGTGGCCTGCCGGCCATGAGAAGCTGCTGCCGGCCATCTGCCGGCCAAAGATGTGCATTGCCGGCCAATGATGAAGCAATGCCGGCCACTAGTGTGGCACTGCCGGCCATTGGTGTGCTGCAACACCAAATTGCAACAGAGCACAAAACAGAGGAAAATGGAGGGTCTCCCAAGGACATGCTTGTACTGTGCCTCTCCTTATCATCTCAAAACATCAAGGGAGAGGCACTATTGGATCCAAAACCACCAATCAAGCTTGCAATGCATGATGGCCATAGATCCATCATGCACACATCCCAATAAATGCAAGACAAACAAGACTCTAAGACCACTACCTTATCATGGAAGATCAAGGGCAATGGAGACAAAGGGAATTGGCTCATTTTCATCACTTTGAGTATGAAATGGAACAATTCACCTTGTGTTCAATATAACGTCCAATTGAACACAATGCAATGCAAATGCAACATGCTTATCTTGACATGTTTTACTTGATTCAATTCTTGTTTACACATTTTACATTACCGAGCCATTCATTGACTGGTTAAGTCCAATGTGAAAGTCCTCTAATGAGAGAGGGGTCAATCAAAGGATGGTTTAAGACATGAGAGAGATCATGCCTTTGACTAGTAGAAACCCTCAAAAAAAAAGTTAAAGCCATTTGAGCACAAACTCTAACTCATGCTTAAACACAACCTAAGACTAACCAACCCTCAAAGCAAATCAAAAGTGAAGAAATGATGGAGATGGCAAGTATTTCAATGCTGAAATGGCATGAAACATTAGACTCTAACATGCAAACAACTCATGTACAACTTGTTAGAAGACTTAAGCATTGAGACTAGTGAAGGAAACAACACTAGGACCATGTAACACAATACTCAAATGGCCAAACCAGCTATGGACAGACCTCAAACATGCTAAAACAGTGGCCACAAAGTGCTGAGATGGTAGCACGGAAAGCAAGAAAATGATATTTATGCATTGGCTCATGAACAAGGCATAAGGCACAACCCATAAACACAATGAAAGAGTGATATGTATGAGAGAGTGACAGAGAAATATGCTCTGAAATCACATGCTAAATGATGCCAAAACATGCAAACATCACAAACAAATCATGCTAATGGCCTTAAAAACTCAAAGCTAGTACGGGCCCAAAACACTATAGCTATACAAAGCAAGGCATGCATAACCAAAGCTATTCAAAATAGAGCTAGAACATGCTAAATAAAGGCCAAAAACATACTGGAGTGGAGCCAACACATGCTAGGATAATGAGCTAAAACATGAAGCATGCAAGGCTAGAGAGCAAGATTACACTACAAGTGCAAGATGCAAGCAACAAGTGACTAAACCAGCCATAAACAGAGCTAAAGCAGGTCAAAAAAGTCACAAAAATCTACTGAGATCAAGTTAAGTGGTGGTAGAAAAACATGCTCACATGTTAGGCCATCAACACATGCAAACAAAGCACAAGGAGGGGAGGCCACCCCCTCTTATTTTGGACCTCAAAACAAGCTTTCCACCACTGAAATTCCTCTGAAATTCAATGGTTTAAGGCCAAAAAGAGATTGTTTGAAAAGCTTGAAAGATAGCTCAAAAGGCTTTACAAGCCAAGGAGCAAACGGGAGGAAACACCCCCTAACCAAACAAGGCTTAAGCCACCATTTTAGAACCTCAAAATTAGAAGCCTTGAAATGGTAGAAAAAAATGGCAAAGCAAGTGTGAAAGACAAGATTAAAGGGTGAGTCTTATACCTCTTGAAGGGAAGACAACACTTAAGCAACAAAACCAAGCCAAATGACCTTCAAGAGCTCCAAGGAGGCTCAAAGAGAGCTTCAAGAAACCTCAGCCCAAAGTTGAACCACTCTTGTTAAGGGTTGATAGGTTGAAGATGGATGTATGCAAGCTTCCAAGCACAAAAGCTTTAGAGAGAGTGAAATCTAAAGAGAGGATTGTAGAGAGAGAGGCTCCCAAACTTCTTCCTAAATTGTTCTAACCTTCAAATATCAGAGATATGACTTCAATATATAGCAAAATACAAGCTTTAGGCCGAAAATATCTCAAGAGAGACAGCTATACCAGCTGGAAAAAAAAAATATCTGCCAAAAACTGCTTTCTGGCATCAATGGCCGGCACTACATCATTGTTGCCCGGCACTACATCATTGTTGCCCGGCATGGGACACTCTTGGATGGCATGGGGTCGGCATTGCCCTTTCATGGCCGGCACATGGCCAAAACATCCCATTCATGGTCAGAAACTTCCACCTCTGGTTGGACAGAAAAATCTGCTTTTTGGGTCCGACTTCAAATGGACATATCTTCTTCATATGGACTCCTTTGCAGGTCATTATTGAGCCTAAATTGAAGCTCTGGAAGTATTCTTTCAAATGGTAGAAGCCTCACATCAAAATTCCAAGTGTGCAAAAAGTTCTGCCTGTTTGAGTAAAGACTGCTCAGTTTTGATCCTACCCAGATTCATGCCAAACTTCTTCTCCAACTTGTTTTCTTCTCTCCTCTCCTCTTTTCTTCAACTCCAAACCCCTAAGAAAGGTTTTTTGAAAGATTTCTCAAAGAGGTCACCTCTTTTCCATTCATTTCCACTTTTGTCCTTGCACCGAAAAGCGCAACATTTAACAAAATGCGAGCCTCAGAACATTATAGGAACTTTTTCAAAAGCTATTTGAAAGAGAGGGTTTTAAGATCTCAAAATCATTTAGTCAAAATAGTTTTGGTCCAAAAAGGGGTGTGAGGTTGGAATTTGTCTCTCTCCTTGCCAAAGAAATCAAACCTTTGCCCTACACATCTTTCATCACCAAGTAAACCATCAGTAGCGCCTAAGTCTTAAGGGCAATCAAAAATGGGGTGTCTACAGTATCAAATTTTTCTCTTAAAAAATTTACCCACGAAAATCGAGTAAAATCATCAATAGTTAAAAAAATGTATCTTTTACCTCCAATGCTTTTAGTGCGAGTAGGTCCCATTAAGTCCATGTGAACCAATTCAAGAGGACATTTGGTTATAAAGTTGTTCACCTTTTTATGAGGGGCACGGGTTTTTTTCCTAAGTTGACATGGTCCACACACAAGATTCAAATTCTTACCGAATTTAGGTACTCATCTCACAAGCTCTTTGTTGGCTATCTTAGTTAGGTCTTTGAAATTCATGTGACCTAATCTTTGATGCCACAAATCAATATTACTTATGATGGCTGAGTGACAAGTGAGATCATTAGTAGTAACAATCCCATAGCAGTTATCAGATGTGCCAACCCCATGCAAGACATTATTTCCCTTTTTATCCAAAATTTCACATTTATTTTTTGAAAACAATACTTCATGGTGGGAATCACACATTTGACTAATGTTCAAAAGATTTGTTTTAAGACCATCAACAAGTAAAGCATTTTCAAGCGTGGGAAGACCAGCTACACTTATAGAGCCCTTACCAATGACTCTAGAAGTGCCACCATCTCCAAAGGTAACAATTCCACCTTCATATTTTTCAAAGGAGGTGAAATAGGATTTGTCACCTGACATGTGACGAGAGCACGCACTATCAAGATACCACATGTGTGAGTCACGTGTTTTTAGAGCAGTGAGAACAACTAAACAAGTCAAATCATCTTTTCTTGCCCAAATCTTTTTGGTCTTAACAACATCAGGTCTGGCGATCTTGGTAAATGTCTTGGCGTTCTGAACACACTTATGAATCTTGGTATTCTTCCTAGACATGTAAGGTTGTCTCCTAACCTAAAAAGTATTCAAATTTCTACCCTTTTGAGACACCTTACCAAACAATTCAAAGCAATAAGGACGAATGTGGCCATACCTACCACAATGATAACAAATGAAAACAGGGTTTACCTCCCTTTTGTTGGTCTTACCCCCGTTAGGTAGATGAAGAGAGGGATCACCCTGGTTTACCTTCAGCTTTCCCTTTTCTTGAGTCTTCAGGTCATGTGATGTAGAGGCATGTCCCTTGTGAGCTGTCGCGCCATAGCCTAGCCCACTTTTGTCACAACCCATTTGTTGAGACCCGAGGATGTCTTCTAATGATTTGGAACCTTTGTTCCATATGGAAATTATGGCTCTAGCAATTTGGAGTTTTTCATCTTTATGACAAACCATCTCTTCTAATGTAGCTTGTGACATCTCAAGGCTTTCAAGCTTCTCTTCATATGTGGAATACACTTTCAGGAGTTCATTCCTTTCAGTTTCACAGGATAGAAGTTTTCCACATAGGTCTTGGCTATCACTAAAGATCTTGATGACATTCTGATTTGCTATTACAAGTTCTCATTTTAGCTTGACATTTTCACTTTCACATGCTTTGAGCTTGAGAGTGAGTTTGTCATTGATCTTGGACAAATTCAGAGATTCATCGTAAAGCTTTTCGTAAGCTTGTTATAGATCATCACCATTAATCTTATCATTGTCTTCTAATGTTTCATTATCTTCTTTTTGCTCCTCATCCTCCTTGACCTCATCTAGTCGAACAACTAAGGCAGGAAAGGTGATTGATGGTGGTGAAGATGAATCTCCTCTTTCATGATATTGGCTCAGAATGTCCCATGCATCTTTAGCCTTAGTGCAGTGAGCAACCCGTTGTTGTTCTTCATCAGAAATTGCTCCACGAATAGTAATCATGACTCTCTGATTGCTCGAATTGTCAGCACTTTTAACATGCTCTTCAATGACTTGCCAGCTTTCTGGGTCAAAAGCTCTCAGAAACGCCCTCATTCTGATCTTCCAGTGCAAGTAATTACTCCCATCAAAGGTGGGAGCATGATGCAGATTCTGACCACGAGCAAATTCCACTGGCTTTGAAAAAGGTTGTGTGAAAGTGGACCAGAATGCCATGAAATCACTCTCCCCGTCTTCATCGGATTCAGTTTCTTTAGGTTCTTGCTCCGACCCGCTTTCATCATTCCAAGTCACTGTGTAGACTTTCTTCCGATTCTTTTTCGAAGGACATTCAAGGGCAATATGTCCAAACCCTTGACATTCATAACACTTGACCCCTTGCCCCTTTACAATCTTCTTGGGCAATATGTCCAAACCTTTGACATTCATAACACTTGACCTCTTGCCCCTTTACAATCTTCTTTTCAGTTTTTGGAGCAAGTTTTGGTGGAAAAGTTTTGGGTTTATCATTACTCTTGTCTTTTGAAATAGGGTCTCTGAAATTAGGCTTCTTTTTCTTTAAATTTTTTTTTAACTATTTAGTAAACATAGCCGTCATCTCAGACTCTAAATCAAACTTAGTCTCAGGAGTTTTTGCAATCTCATGAGCACTAGTGAAAGCCACACTATGTTTTTGTTTTTTCTTAGAAATCTGGTGGGCTTCATAAGCCTGCAGGTTTCTAACCGATTGATCAAGCTTGAGGGTATCAACATTCTGAGCCTCCTTAATGGCTGTCACTTTTTTATTGGAACCTCTCGGGTAATGACCTCAAAATTTTTCCAACGACTTTAACTTCAGGGATTTTTTTACCGAGTGTGCAACAGGAATTCACGATGTCACTAAGTTTAGCATAGAAATCATCAAACATCTCATTATCATGCATAAAAAGGGTTTCAAAGGCAGAGGTAAGACGTTGAACTTTTGACCTTTTAACAGAAGTAGTACCTTCGTGAATCGTTTCAAGAATGTCCCAAGCCTCTTTTACTACCTCACACGTGCAGACACGACGAAACTCTTCAGGTGTAACAAAGCAAAAGAGGGAGTTGAGAGCCTTATTATTCCAACTCGAGTTTTCATAATCGGTTGTGTCCCATTTATCAAGGGGTTTGAGAATATCAATACCATCAATGGTGACAATAGGTTCACTTCACCCATAGATCACACAGTGCCAAACTTTCTCATCGATGGATTTTAAAAACGCTCACATACGAGCTTTCGAATAAGAATAGTTTGTACCATCAAGTAATGGAGGTCTATGGGTCGAGTTACCTTCACGAATTGAATCCATATCACCAATCACACAAAATCACACTCCTATAGTTTTGATAAAAACAAAGAGTGACCCGCTCTAATACCAATTGAAAATCCTAAGTGATTCGTGATTAGATCAAGATTTAATTCCTCTAATTCCCAATTATTCAAAACACGCAATCTAAATCAATAAGTACTTATGAAAGTGGTTTAGATTGTTGTTTTCGAAAAACAATAAATCGACACAAATGATTTTTACGTGAAAAAACCACAATTGAAGCACCTCCAATTGTGATAAAAAAAAAAAACCATGGGCGAAATGCCACTAATCAATCCACTACTGAAAAAAGAAAGATTACAAAGATAATGAACAAATTACCAAACGCATCAAATTTGTCTTCAAATCTTCTGTAACTCTTTCGCTACAGCCTTCGTCTCAGAATCGATCAGTATGAAGTTGAATCCACAACTTCTAATGTCGAATCAACGACCGCGCACAATATCAAACTCCTTTGATGCTCCACGCTTGAATCTCCGAATTCCACCGAAGAAGAACACTCTTAAATATTAAGTAACAAACTCCTTGATGTATGTATCTCAGATCATAGGTTTAAAACCCACTCAAAAATATCAAGGAAAACTAGACAACTACTTTCAAAGAAAACCTTAGAAAACCTTAAAGTAGATCTCAAAAACCTAATCCTAGTTTAGGACAAAAATAGATACTTATAGAAATCTAGGACTATGAAGCTCGCTCGAGCAAAGACTCTCTCGCTCGAGCGAGGAACATATCTCGCGTGATTTCCATAAGTGGCTTCGCTCGAGCCACGCAACCTGCGCTCGAGCGTACATTCATCTCTCAGGTTTTTTACAGACGCACTCTTCGCTCGAGCGAGGACTCTTTCGCTCGAGCGAGCAATACAAAACAGAATGGAAAATTACAACTCAATAACTCAAATTTGTTCGCAGGATTGACAAGATTAAGGGACCTAACAAACACAATTCCACCTTCTCAAGTATCCTCAACAATTAGTCATTTCAAGACTATTTCAACGTTTTGAATAATAATTTCCAAAATGAACAACAATTCTCATATTCCCTGAAATTCTTCATTTATATAAATATAAATAAGAAATTTTCCAAGCATCCATTTATTTTGACGCACAAAATAAATACAACAATATCATTCATGGATTTTCAGTCTCTTTTAAAAAAATTCCCAAATTCTAGGTTTTCTCACCAAAACTATACACCTCAAATCCTTTGAAAGAAAACTTTCCAAAATCATATTTCTTCAATCAACGAAGATCAAAACCCATAAGATCATTTTAAAAGAACAAGAGACAAACCCACTTTCAAAATCGCTCAACTTCTTGAATCAACAATCAATTTTCAAAGCTATCGAAAAATGATTTTGAAAATCATATAGATCTTGCAAAAATATATATATAACTCTAAGAAAATCACTACCTCAAGTTTTGAAGAAGAAATAAGATAAAACCCCCAAAATCAACGGTGTCGAAACTCGATCTTCACCGCATACAACGAAGCCCTCGAGATGATAACCAACTTTGGTGAAGAACTTAGGTCTAAATCTCAATGGATTTGGAGAAATCAAAGAGAGAAGATGACTTCTAGAGAGAGAAGCTCCCGATCTGGAATTCTACAGAGTTTTAGATAGAGAGAAGACTGAAAAAGTGATTGAAATATCAAATTCATGAGCTGATATAAAATGGCCCGCTCGAGCGTGGAATGCCCCGCTCGAGCATGGAATGCCCCGCTCGAGCGTCAAATACACTAACCCAGTACTTTTGCAAACATGTCAAACTTCTAAAACCAAACATTTTTCGCTCAAGCGCATAAACGGCCGCTCGAGCAGATAAGCAACTTCGAATACATTTTGCATTTTTGCTTCGGGGGCACTGCCCTTTGACCCCGCCAGGGCACTGCCCTCGGACCAGCCAAAGGGCGCTGCCTCCTAGACTCCCGCGAGCTGACTGGGCAGCTCGATCCCCGACCGGTCCAGTCGAAGTGACAAAACATGAAAGAATGATCAAAACCAAGATCGCTACATGTTCTGACTTTTTTTTTTTGCATGATAAATTACACTTTGCCCTAAACCTTAAACCCTAAAATAAAAATAAATAAATTTTAAGAATTAAACCCCAAACCCTAAACCCTAAAATAAAAAAATAAAATTTAAGAATTAAACCCTAAATCCTAAACCCTAAACCATAAAATAAAAATAAAAATAAAATTTAAGAATTAAACCCTAAACTCTAAATCCTAAAATAAAAAAATAAATTTTAAGAATTAAACCCTAAACCCTAAAATAAAAATAATAAATTTTATCCCTAAACCCTAAAATAAAAAAAAAATTAAGAATTAAATCTTAAATCCTAAACCCTAAAATAAATATAAAAAAAAATTATCCCAAAACCCTAAAATAAAATAAAAAATAAAATAAAATTTAAGAACTATACCCTAAACTCTAATCCCTAAAATAAAAAAAAATAAATTTTAAGAATTAAAGTAAAAAAGTGACCAACCAAATGCTGTTTCTTTTTTTCTTTTTTCTTTTTTTTTTTGGTTGGTCACTTTTTTACTTTAATTCTTAATTTTTTTTTAATTTTAGGGTTTAGAGTTTAGGGTTTAGGGTTTAGTTCTTAATTTTTTTTTTAATTTTATTTTAGGGTTTAGGGATAAAATTTATTTTTTTTATTTTAGGGTTTAAGATTTAGGGTTTAGTGATAAAATTTATTATTTTTATTTTAGGGTTTAGGGTTTAGGGTTTAATTCTTAAATTTTTTTTTTATTTTAGGATTTAGGATTTAGGGTTTAATTCTTAAATTTCTTTTATTTTTATTTTATGGTTTATGGTTTAGGATTTAGGGTTTAGGGCTTAATTCTTAAATTTTTTTATTTTTATTTTATGATTTAGAGATTAGGGTTTAGGGTTTAGGGTTTGGAGATAAAATTTATTTTTTTTATTTTAGAGTTTAGGATTTGGGGTTTAATTCGTAAAATTTATTTATTTTTATTTTAGCGTTTCAGGTTTAGGACAAAGTGTAATTTATCATGCCAAAAAATAAGGTCAGAACGTGAAAAAAAAAAAAAACAAAACAAAACAGTGTCGTTTTAGGCACGGCAGGGGTTTACCCACCGAGGGACCCCGCGTCAAAAAAAAAGGACAGTGTAAACCATGTTTTTGAAGGTCTTCAGTCTGGGTTATTTCTAAATGTATTTGTTTAATTTATTCTTTTAACGCAAATACTTTTACAGATGGTTGTTAGATTATGTTAAAGTTATGTAAACCATTAGAATTTTTTTAACGACCTAAAATACATGCCGTAGATATGATTCAACAGCGTTCCATCATACGTCATTAACAGCAGCATGTTTGATTTTTCTACAATTATTTTTGCATGCCATTAATTCAAGAAAAAATCCATGACGTTCATTGCTAGTTGTTAAATATTTAATACAATGACCTATTTTGTCTGCTGCAGATAACTCAAATTTCACAGCATTTTTTACATGCCGTAGAATATGCATATATATGTTTTTAAATTCAACAGGTTTTATTTCGCCTATTATATACAATTTGAGAAAGCATTTTAAACAAGCTTTACAAACATATATATAAGTATCAATCAAAAAAATATATATATATCAACCACCAAAATATTGTTTCAAATATCAAACAAATATATATATATATATATATATAACCAAAAACTATCTATACATTCCAAACCATCCAAGAACTATGTTTTTAGACATCAAAAAATGTGACATAAGTTCAAATCTATCCAAAATATTCTGAATGATCCACAAAAAGTCCTTAAGTTCTAAATCATCCAAAAACTATCCATATCTAGGTTTTTAAACATATTCAAAACTATTAAAAGAATATAGAAATCCATTCATCAAAATCATATCCAAATTATCCATAGATTATAGAAATCTATTCAAAGTCAAAGCTGAATGAAATTGAAATCATTGAAATATAGTTTGGGGGCAAAATGAAATTCTCTAATAAAAAGAGGATAAAGTCAAGGAAGAATGCCGCTGCTGAGGGGCCTTTTGTCTTATTACGGGCTATATCAAAATATCATACCCTCAAGGGCAGCCTAATGAAAGAAGAGGCTTAGCTCAACACCCACTTTGAAAAACTTGGCAGCTTGACTTGGAAGTACACAATATGCGAGAATGAATACAAGAAATACAAATGGAAACACCACAGTTATTAAATGAATTTATGAAGTGTTGAAAAACTTTTATAGATCACGAGGTATTATCAAAATGAACACGATGCGCTTCATGGTTAGCATAATAATAAGCAAACTATATAACTTATTTCATGCTTATTTATTTTACATCACATGTATAAGAAGATATTATAAAATATTATCTATGAATATTATAAAATATTATTTGTATAATTATAAATGTAAAGAAGGGTTGTCAATAATGTCATCTTAAGTTTGGTTGAGAGAGATGGCCAAAAGTCTCTGCATCTTATCAAGAGGTTGTACTCTCTCCACTTATATGTAAGTTTTCAATGCGTAAGTTTTACCTACTTGTATTTGTACAAAACAAGGTGCTTTCCTCATGTGATTATCAAATTGTGATATGCATGTAATAATATATTATTCCATTTTCTTAAATAGTTAAATGTCGTGTGCAATGTAAGTTGATATAATTAACGTAAGTGATTAGTTCATTGATGAATCCGGATCCTCGGTGCCCCTTTCCTGCGGCACACCCCCCTTGTAGCCTTCCAAAACGACGTCGTTTTGGAGGGGTTTTTTTTTCTTTTTGCTTTTCTTTTCTTCTTCTTCTTTGATTCGAAGAAGAGGGAGGGAAGAAGAAGGAAGAGGGCAGCCCTGAGCAACCATGGCAAAGAAAGGAAGGGAGAAGAAGGGAGAAGAAGAGGGAAGAAGAAGGAAGAGGGCGGCCCCGACCAGCCATGGCGGTGGTGAGGTCGAAGGAGCAGCCCCGGCCAGAGTGGAGGAGAACTTGTCCTCTCCCTCTTCTGCAACGGCCTCGGCGGCTCCCCTCCCGTCCGTCCTCTCCCTCTTCTGCGACGGCTTCGGCGGCTCCCCTCCCACCACCCTTCTTCTTCTCCCCTCTTCTTCTCCTTTCCTCTCTCTCTTCTTCCCCTCCCCTCCCCTTTGTTATCGAATCAAAGAAGAAGAAGAAAAGAAAAAAAAAAACACCCTCCAAAACGACATCGTTTTGGAGGGCTACAGGGGTGTGCCGCAAGAAAGGGGCACCGAGGATCCGGATTCGTTCATTGATTGGATGAGAAAAAATATTAAGACAATATATATAATCTCAAGAGGTTGACTTAGTGGACACAACTTGAAATTAAGGGTGTACTTCATCCATATCTCAAGTTCAATTAATGGAGACACAACCGTTATGTCTGTGTCTTAATTAGTGTATTAGTAATTAGTATTAGTTCACAGATGATCACAGTAAATTTCATATAAAAATGTGAGATTTATTATAACTTTGATATAATTACACTAACTCATGTCATCGAAGCTAAAACAAATGGCGAATAGACAATAAAATAAAAAAGATAAATTTACATTTTAGTAGAATATATATGAAAAATTATTTTTTCACTCACACATATCACGAATTATTGATAAAAAATGATCCAAGTATTATGTGAATTAAAATATGAGGCACTTATTCATAAGCCGTTTTCACCTACTTATGTTCCACTTTGTCCAAATTATTATTATTTTTTTTATATTTCAATAAATTTTATGAGTGACATAGTTATCAAAATATCTCTAATAATACTATTCACATTGATGGTGTGAATGTTCACACCGTCAATATGAACATTTACACATCAATGTGAATATTTATGTTATAAAATATGAATATTCATATCCCTAAGTTGCTAATTATTCAAAATAAATAAATAAATAATTGTAAAGGTAAAGTTGTCCAAAAATTACTTTAAATATGAGAATTAAGATTTGATAGATTAAGTGTCCAAATAATGCGTGAGGATCCTCTAGAGTTTCTTCTCTAGAGTGATCTCGTAGAGTGATCATCGGAGGGTTGAGATTTATCCTGACAAAAACGACGTCGTTTTTCTGTGTAATTTGAAAAAACAAAAATTCAGATTTCAAAACAAAGAGAAGGGCTGAGAGAAGAGAGAGAGAGAGAGAGAAGGGCTAAGAGGAAATGAGAGGAGCTGAAAAATCTGAACAATCTCCTTCGCCGATCTCCATGTCTGCCGACGTTGCCTTCGTCTTCGATCCGTCGACGAGCTGAACAATCTCCTTCGCCGATCTCCATGTCTGCCGACGTTCCATTAACATGAAAATCAAATATATGAAGAACATTGCTGAGACCTTTGAACCACCCATGAATTAAGGCTTCTAAAGGTTCACTGCTACACTTTCTTCTTGGGTTTTTTAGGGTTTTGATCCTAGAGATTTTATAGTTGAATTCTATGAGCAACTCGTGATTGGTTTTCCAGAAAATTGAAGAGAAAGTGAGGGACAGAATGTAGATAGAACAACACCACGTTGCTGTAGAGAATTCCAAAGAGATCAATTAGAGAGTTTGGAACGTTGTGTTGATCATCGCGAACTCCAAGAACTCAATCCGTGAGTAGTTCAGTGGGGAAAGAAAAAGAAGAGAACAGAGACAAATCTGAATTTTTTTTTTTTTTTACAAATTACACGCCAAAATGACGTCGTTTTGTTCAACTTGTACTTGTGTTCTATTTTTTTTTTTTTTTTGGGTACAATTCTGCTTGGTATATACATTTTTAGTAGTTCGCTCGGGAATTTATATATAGCACTTCTTAAGTTTGCTTATTTCTCCTTGGCCTTTTGATGCAACTTGTTTTCCTTCAGATTTGCAATGGAAGAGGAAACTAGTATGGCTTTAAATGCTGCGACAACCTTAACTAAGGAAGCTTTGGACTTGAATAGTAGTACTCCTTCATTGCATCACAACAAGCGTCCTAGACACAATATTGGTGTCTCTGCTTCAAGATTCAAAGGAGTTGTGAGTCAACAGAATGGGAACTGGGGTGCACAAATTTACGCCAATCACCAGCGCATTTGGCTCGGGACATTTAAATCAGAAAGTGAAGCGGCAATGGCATATGATAGTGCAGCCATCAAACTTCGAAGTGGTGACTCCCACAGAAACTTACCATGGACAAATGTCACATTTCAAGAGCCGTACTTCCAGAGTCATTTCAGTACAGAAGCAGTGCTGAACATGATCAAGGACGGTTCATACCCATCAAAGTTTGACGATTTTCTTAGGATGCAATTCCCGGAGGGAAAAAAAGAGAAGTTGGTGCCCAAGAATGGCAATGGAGGATTTTTGTGTAGACAACTTTTCCAAAAGGAGCTTACACCGAGTGATGTGGGCCAGCTTAACCGGCTTGTCATTCCAAAGAAATACGCTCTGAGGTATTTTCCTCGTATTCATGAAGATGGGAAAGAAAATCCAAGTGATGGTGGGGTGGAGGATGTGCAGCTAGTATTCTATGATCGGTTAATGAGGTCGTGGAAATTTCGCTACTGCTATTGGAAGAGCAGCCAAAGTTTTGTCTTCACTAGGGGTTGGAATCGGTTTGTGAAGGAAAATGAGCTAAAGGAAAAGGACATTGTTATTTTCTCTATGTGTGAGTGTAGGGAGGGATCAAATCAGATTCGGACGTTCTGTATGATTCATGTAGCCTTCGATGATTGGGTGGATAGCAACGCTAGTGGAGTGGAGGATACAGACCAAAATGCTGAGGATATCGTCGATCATCGTGAGGATGAGGAGGGTTCTGAGGAAGAGGCGTTGGGACTTCGTCTGTGGGAAAATATTGGGGGTGGCAAGAATGCAAAGGAAATTGAGGAAGACAAGGAAGCAACGAAAGCTGAATCAACCGGAGCAGAGAAAAAGGGTCTTTGGATATTTGGAGTGCAAATATGTTGACAAGATAACCTGTTTTTTTAGTTAGGTTTGTTGAATTTAGAATGGTTTCAAGAATTTGCAAATTTGATTATGGAACTAGCTTGTTACTTTTGTTTTGGATTATCAAGAAAGATTTTTCTTTAGTTATTATTAGTATTGATTTATAAAGATGGTTTATCTATTTGTATATATATATAAAAAAGATGGTTAAATAAATTATATTGTTTGCTTGAATAAGAAGATCGAGTAGTAACAATCGAATGTTGATGATAATGATGATGATGTAGCATTTGGCTATTTTTTTCCCCTTAAAACAAAATAACAAAATTGGCAATTTAAAAGGCTAAAATATTAGAAAATAAAAATAAAATGCAATGCCACTTCTCTAAAAATAATTATGTTAATTGCAAACGAATATATATATAAATAATAAAATTAACACGTACCAACACCTGTCTTTAGGTAGGGAAGGAGAGGGAAGGTTGTTGGCGTGAGGATCCTCTAGAGTGCCTTCCCTCTAGAGTGATCTCCTAGAGTGAACAATCGAAGGGCTGAGATTCTTTCTCTCCAAAACGACGTCGTTTTGGCGAACCAGACCAAAAAAAAAAAAGAAGGAAAATCAACAAAGTTTGCAGATCGAGAGGGAGGAGAAGAGAGAGAGAGCTGAGGAAAAAAAATTGCTGGAAATTTTTTGTAAAGTTTGATCCACAATACTTGTCCATGAGTTTCTCGAATGTGTGTTCTCTGGATCTGGAGGCTACATACTGGGATGAGGTGGTTTTGGATCGGAGAGTGGTGGACATTGAAGGAACATTGGAGGTGGGTTTGAATTTGAATTTCTGGAAGATGTGGGTTGCCATTGATGCACAGTGAGGTTTGGGCTCTGTGAATGGAAGAGACGGCTTGTTGTGCACACTGCTCACTGATGCATTA
>NW_021026967.1:842073-870336 GCF_004153795.1 Camellia sinensis | reverse complement strand
TTTGATACAATGCAAACACGAAACCAAAATAATGTAACATGATCATGCAATGGTGGACTTAAACCAAAGGGGGAAACCTCAGCCCACCCCAAAACAGTGACCAAAAGTGGTGTAAGAGGGCACAAATCATGTATGCAAGCATGCACATACCAAGGTTCATCACTTAAGCATGGAAGGGGACAACTCCAAGCACACATGAAGACAATATACTTGGACATTAAGCACTCATGTTAAACTCTGAGAAGCATGCAAAAGATGGCACCAAAACATGCTAGGGAATGGATGTGAAAAAGGAAGCATTCAAGGCCACAAAAAGGAGTATTCTACTACAACCACCCCAACCTCTCATGGCATGAATCATGCAACCAAAAACAGAGTTTTAATGTATCAAAATATGCTCCAAAATCCACTGATATGGCTGCCCCAAATGACTTATACACAAGGCATGCATTATGACCCTTTTTAAGGCACAAAAGAACAACCCTTCAAGGCAAGAAAGTTCTCGCCCGATCAAAGATCGGCCTCTACTAACTGTGATATCTTGTTTTGAAAGCATTATGTGTTCCTATTCCGGTTATTAGCCTAGAATTACTATGTTATGCGCACAACAAACAAGTATAGGCCAAATCGCCTAAATTGGAACAAAACATTTCATATTTGTTTTAAAAATGGTTTGCTACTCGCGAGTAGGCTAAAATGCATATTTTGCCACCCTCAAGTGGGCTTTAGGAAAGATGGTTTTGCCACTATCTAGTGAGCTTAAAACTCACAGTTTTAGTGCATTATTTCAATTTAGGTAATTCAACCTCCATCCACGGGCATTCAGGCAGTTATATCACATAAGCAGCTAGCCTCATGGTAATCATGCTATCATGGCAACATTCACACACATGTGGCATGCTAAAGCATAAAAGCTTACTCAGTACTCCAAGCCAAAACAGAAACCAGTTAGTAATCATGTGTATGATCCTAGTTCATGTTAAGATGGCTAATGCAACACATGTAAAATGCAACTAAGATAGACTTGGCTAATCTACAATGACATGTGAGATGCTACAACTAACATGTATTCAACTTTGGGATTGAAATACAAATGCAGTTAGTATGATGTGCCGAGCCCGGTGTATGTAAGTCAAATGTATGGATGCACGCACGTTATCATACTATATGCTAATTGAAACATGCCCTAAACTAACCATTGAAAGCTAGTAAATAAAAGGGAAGAAAGACGTGGGGTTGGGAGACATACACACACTTACGCACGCTTATTACACATTTGCTCTCACTCGAAGGGTCCGAATAAATATTACAGTCCGAATAAACAATACTAATTAAATATTACAAAATTTCTAATTAATTAATAAATTAAATGCAGAAAGAAGGTGGCCACAGCCCCGCCTCGGGATGAGTGAATGATGCGTGCTTGACTCGTCTCACCCGGAAACTCGCTGCCATAGCACTATTGCCTCTGTTTACACTGCCTTGCTCCTCTGAAGACTACGAAAGTCCCTAGAACTGCTTCTAGAGTGTTGTGGAATGTTACCGGCCAAAAGAATATGCTATCGGCCATGGGAATACTCTCATCGGCTAAATATTGTACTATCGGCCAAACATTCTTTGCCGGTCGGCACTCAACACTGCTGGCCGGCCAAATCTTCCGCTGAAACCTACAGTTGACAGCAGCAGAGGGCAAGCAGTGTATGGCATGGAATTTTCAAGCAAATGTATGCATGGACGCACTCCCTATCATGCAATGGACTCAAGGGAGCATGGCCCTCGACCCTCGGGCCATCAATTACGCATTTCGGTACATGATGGCCTAAGAGGCCAAGTTGCAAATCAATGTAAATGCATGCAAACAAAACAATGAGTGCCAATGCCCTATTATGTTGAGGTCAAGGGCGTCGGCGACCGAGGATCGAGGCGCGTTACGTCACTTTGAGTACGAATGCACCCCAATTCTCATATTTGGTTTGACACCCAAAACCAAACAATGCAATGCATGTATACAAATATGGCTCAGGTATGTGAGATGGCTTGAGTATGCAAACATGCCAAATGTAATGCAAACCAAGCATGCAAACATGCAATGTGATGCAAACTATCATACAATGCTATGACATGAAATGCAATTAGCTAAACAATATGCAAGTGTGCAAACATGATATAATGCAAACACGAAACCAAAATAATGTAACATGATCATGTAATGGTGGACTTGAACCAAAGGGGCAAACCTCAGCCCACCCCAAAACAGTGACCAAAAGTGGTGCAAGAGGGCACAAATCATGCATGCAAGCATGCACATACCAAGGTTCATCACTTAAGCATGGAAGGGGACAACTCTAAGCACACATAAAGACAATATAATTGGACGTTAAACACTCATGTTAAACTCTGAAAAGCATGCAAAAGATGACACCAAAACATGCTAGGGAATGGATGTGAAAAAGGAAGCATTCAAGGCCACAAAAAGGAGTATTTTACTACTACCAACCCAACTACTCATGGCATGAATCATGAAACCAAAAACAGAGTTTTAATGCATCAAAATATGCCCCAAAAGCCACTGATATGGCAGCCCCAAATGACTTAAACATAAGGCATGCATTATGACCCTTTTTAAGGCACAAAAGAACAACCCTTCAAGGCAAGAAAGTAATGATGAATGTAAGCATACAAGCATGGATTAGGGGCTGAAATGGCATGTGAAATGACTCCAAATCATTGGAACAACCCAACTAAAGTATGCTAATGACTCACACACTCAAGGCTCACAAGCCAAAATACAAAGGGGCTATACTAAACATGGAAAATATGATCAAATCAGCACCTAACAAACCTCAAGCATGGTAAGACATAGCTAAGAACTTCACAAAGTTAGGCCAAAACATGAGAGCATGGTGGGCTAAATGCATGATGCTCTTCTAGACAAAATAAGGGAATACAAAGCAAGTATATTATGCATGCAAAAGACCTTTAATCTGACCAAAAACAGAGGCAACATATGACCAAACAACATCCAAAAACCTCTGAAATGGGGTCAAAAACAACCAAGCACATATGCTACCCTTATGAGCAAAAAACATGCACAAATGAGAGACCAAGGGGAGAGGGGTGTCCCTCCCCTATGCAAGGCCTCAAGCCCCCTTCTTCACCACTGAAAATCCACTGGATTTCAGTGGTGAGAAGGCCAAAACACAATAGTATTCAAAGCTCAACAAAGAGAGCATAAAAAAGGACCAAACAAGGCCTAAGAGAGGGAGGTCGACCCCCAACACCAAAGTGACCTTAATTGTAACAACCCTCATACTGTTTACTGATTAATGACTGATTGATTACCGATAATCACCGATTACTATTAAACGGAACTGATAATGACTGATAACTGACTGAGAATTGAACTGATTAAAGTACTGAACTGACTGACCGAAATTGAAACTGAATTGAGTGAATACATCTGTTTGAATTGCATTTTATCTGTTGACTGTTTGTTTGATCTGTTCATGTTTTATGTTTAAACTATTAATTGAAGGCCTTATCGGCTGCCGAACCGAAAATGGGTTAGTGTATTATGATCATCATATTTAATATGATTTTATGGTATAATTATCTGAAAACTGATTAGGTACGATTAAATTAGATTAAATATTGCTAAAATACAGAGTTTGACTCAATTACACAAATGCCACTCTAGTGGCCCACTACTTGGACCTTCTTGAGACTTGATTTCACTTAAGCACACATTTTGTTCAGCCATTCTCCTTGCTTTGCCGACTAGAGAGAGAGAGAGTAAGAGGAGTAGAGTGTTTCAACTTGATTCATCTTTAGAATTGTTTGGTAATTGAAGAAATTGTTGAAGAGATTGCATGTTTGAGCTCCCTTCTTGAACTACAAGACTTAAGGTAGCTCCATTGTCTTCCTGTTCATGTTTTGAGTTGATTGTTGCATGGTCCATGTTAAAATGTAGAACTAAGTCATGAATTGGATTAGATGTTGAATTGAAGCTTAATTGTTGCATGCATGTACACATATTGAAGTTTTGAGGTTGTAGTTCATAATTCCTCACATACATGTCCATCTTTTGGTCATACTCCATGAGTTCATCTTGTTTTTGAAGGTTTGAGCTCTTTTGAAACAACATTAAAGCTTTGAAAATGATTTAAGATCATGCATGTTTGCATGTTCTCCATGTTCTTGGAAAATGGTTTGAAATTGGATTTGAATTAAACACCCTTGGGCTTTGATTTCTCAAATTGAGCTTTGAACCATGTTATTCTATGTGTTTATAAATGTTTTCTGGAAATTCAGCCCAAGAGGATCGGTTTTGATGCATTTAAACTTGAGTTTGAGCTTGGAGGTGCAATCTGGGTTTTCCAGATTTCGCACTTCCGCTCGAGCGGGGAAGTTCCGCTCGAGCGTGGAATCCGAGCAACCAGCATCTCTCTGCACTGTTTTACAGTCTGCTCGAGCGGAGGATCGGGCGCTCGAACGGAGTCATGTCTCAAGCTCGAGTGGGCATCGAGCGGAGATTTCACCCATCCAGTACTTTTACAGTACGCTCGAGCGGGAAAGTTTACGCTCGAGCGTGTACCTTTATCGTTAAAATAGCCTAACCAATGCATGATAGGGACTCACACCCTTAAGGCTCACAAATCAAAATGCATAGCAACTATATCAAACATGTCAAACATGACCAAATCAGTGGTCAACAGACCTTAAGCATGGCGAAACATGGCCAAGAACTTCATAAAGTAAAACCAAAATATGGGAGCATGGTGGTCAAATGTCATGATGCATTTCTAGGTAAAAATGAGGGAATACAAAGCAAGTATATTAAGCATGTAAGAGACCACTAATTCAACCAAAAATAGAGGCATATTATGACCTAACAACATACAAAAACCTCTGAAATGGAACCAAAAACACCTAATCATGCATGCTACCCTTATGAGCCAAGAATATGCAAAAATGAGAGACCAAGGGAGAGGGGTGTCCCTCCCCTATGCAAGACCTTAGAACCCCTTCCTCACCACTGAAAATCCATTGGATTTCAGTGGTGAGAAGGCCAACACACCAAGGTAAACAAAGCTTGCTGAAAGAGCACAAAAAGAGGCCAAAAGAGGCCTAAGAGGGGGAGGTCGACCCCAAACAACAAAACAACCTTAATGAAGTATCTTAAGCATGCAAATACAAGACTTTTTTTTAGTTATACACAAAGTCTAAATCAGTGAGCAAGATAGATCAAAAGCTAATGCAAGATTGGGGAATCTAAAGCAAAAGTGTTACCCTTGAAGAACACCTCAAGAACAGCAAGTCTAGACACCTTCTTCTGATCAAAACCAGCTCAAAACCTCAAGAAAAAACCCTCAAGACCTTCCAAGTCGAAGTATGGTGTAATGGTGTGTGTCTTAGTGCAAAACTAAGAAGAAAACACACCTTTAAGCTCACAAACACACACAAATGAGGAGAGAGAGAAGGAGATATAGAGAGAGAAAGTGTATATCAGATATATATATGTATTTTTCTCTGGTTTTTGCTTAACCTCACAAAGGAGAGGGTTGGGGCTCTTATATAGACAATGCAAAGACTAAGCTTCCAAGGGAAGCTATTCAAAAAGGGTCAAGTCTTCCTAAAGAAGCCAAGGTAAAGGGGCCAAGGCTTCCTTAGGAAGCTGGGACAGGTGTCCAAGCTTCTTGAGGAAGCTAAGACAAAGGTCCAAGCTTCCTCAAGAAGCTAGACCAAAAAGGTGCAAAAGGGGCAAAACAGCCACAGTCATGCATGGACGGCCAGGTTTGTGCACTCCAGCTGGCATAGCTGGCATGTCTTATTCCTGAAAAAAGGGAAAAAGTGATACCGGCCAAAGAATGAGGCCGCCGGCCAAATAAAGTGTCGGTCGACCATTTGTAGTGCCGACCGGCCAATGGACTATTTTACCAATGGCCGGTATCAAGAAGACACGGCCGGTGGGTCTCAAGGGGGGGCTAACAAGCCACTCCCTATCTCGGAAACAAAAACACAAGTGTTTGGTGCAAAACCAACCACATAACAGTCAAGTTGAGAGATCCTGAAGCATGGCGCGTAGCCGAGACCTTCGGGAACTCAAAACAAACACGAGCATGGATGATCACTGAGTGTTCAAACGGTGACGTCCAAGTCTTGAGGACGGTAAAAAATGGGGTGTCTACAAAATGTCATAAAAAAAAAAATTCTAAAATATATATTCATATCACTTGAACACCAAATGCTTGTAATATATATATTTTTTTGATTGGCAAAAAATAAACTTCATTGATGTAAGAGCAAAATACAAGGTACACAACAAATTACATCAATAAAGAAAGGCGAGTGCAAAAGCATCACGATGAGCTAAATCATTCCAACTATGTTGACACAAAAAAGCCCATCTTATCATTTGCTAGCACCCCAGAGTTGGTGAGCGACCAACCAAAGAAACAAAAAAAAAAAAAAAACCACCTCAACACCACAACAGATCAACCAAAACAGATCAACCACCTTCAGTTAGTATCAACAACATAACACCAAAACAGACTCATCCACCATTCTTGATGCAATACTCAACACCACGGCTCTTTTGTAGTCCATTTAGTCACAAAAACAAATAACAGATCAAGCAACAACATGCTATGCTCCTGATTACAATACATCAGTGCAAAACATCAAAACCAAAACAACAGACTCAGCCACCAAAACAAACAGATAATAGAACATCAATGCATCACTGAGCATATCACCAATAACAAGCTCTAGTAAAAGCAAGACCAATGTGTCACCATTCAATAAGCAAACGAACAACAAGACCTCAATCTATTTGTAATCTATATTATCATAGAAATAGAATAGGTAGAACAGACTGAAGCCACTACATTCACAGAAACAGAACAGACATAAACCACTGTACCTGTAAAGTAGATCATACCTCAGAAACCAGGCCTTATACAAGCTCAATCACCACTTCAAAGCTAGAGCCTGAGCATAGCTGGGCAGCCAAGAATCAAACACCTAGCTACAGAAAACACACCAACAGCAGCACACCAAAGGCCATTACAACAGCAACCATACTCTGTTCACCCATAACCATCTAAGCAGATTCCCGTAAGCACTGCTCCCCTATAAGTTACTCAACCAAATATACAGACTAATAGATGGTTCGCTCAGCTCCCATTCCTAATACATTATTGAACCTTAGGCAAATTGAAGGCTACATTATTAACAAAGAACTCTATTTTAGTTGGTGAGGATTTGGCCCACAAAGCTATTCTTGTTTTGATAACCTTACACAGTTCCTCAAAATTTGGTTGGGAACCGTTAAAAACACAATCATTTCTATGCTTCTATGTGGACCACAAAACAGCCAAAGGCACAACCTTCCACAACAGTTTCTCAGTCTTTTTCATTTTGCAAAACAACCACCATTATAGTAGCCCTTCCACTGAGTTTGGTATAACCCACTAAAAACCCCACTATTTCATAATATTAGACCATAGCAGCCAGACAAATGGATAGAAGAGTAAGATATGATTGATAGATTCCACCTCATTTTGACAGAAGACACAACCCACATTGGCAAATGCAACTAAGATACCAATTCTCTGTAGGAAGTTAGAGGTTTCACTACAAAAAAATTGACTTTTTGCGACGGTAAAATACCGTCGCTAATACTCCTAATGCCGTCGCTAATACTTTTTGTGACGGCAAGATGGGGGTCGCAACTGCAGGGGTTGCAAAAGAGTTTTTGCGACGGTAAGTGCTGTCGCTAATGTTTTGCGACGGCATTTTTTGCCTTTTTGCGACGGTACCGTGCAGTCGCTAATAACGTTTGAAATTTCTTGACTTTTTTGCGATGGCCCTATTTTACCATCGCTAAAAATGTTATTTGAGACGGCAAAAAACACCGTCGCCAATAGTCTTTTTTTTAAAAAAAACACTATTTTTTGCGACGGTGTAGTGCCGTCGCAAAAAGTATAAAAAATATAAAATTTTCTATTTTTTGCGACAGTGTAATGCCGTCGCAAAAAATATTAAAAATTAATAAAATTTCTATTTTAAATAATGAAAATTTCTATTTTTTGCGACAGTATAATGTCGTCGCAAAAAGTAAAATCTGTTACAAAATTAATAGAAATATTAAAATTTTCTATTTTTTCCGACGGTGTTGTCGTCTCTCTCTCTAAGAGCTGATTATTTACATTCCATTCACAAAAACATCATAACAGAAAATAAAAATAAAAATTGATCAAACCATCAAATTCAATATTTTACAAAGAACAATTAAACTGTACATGTTCATAAAAGCATATTTAAATTATAAAATTCACCCAAATCCTAAAAAAAAATAAAATAATAAAATAAAATCTAAAATTCACCAATCAGCACATTGGATATTTAAATGCTCTTACAAAAATTAAAAAATTTCCAACAAGATCTCAATTTTGAGCCTATTTCAAAAATCAAGCTGCAAATTCCTTACTTCTAGAATCAGATCTTCCCCTCGGCAAAATTTATCCTTTTGACCTACAAATAAATAGATAACAGTTGCAAATTATAATCTTTTGGAGAAACCAACTATTTAAACACCAGTAATGAAGACAATGAAGACTGTGGAAAGAACACTTACGTTGTCATCAGGAACAACTGCATATCTCTCAATTGGAGAAACCAAAGCTTTCCTCCCTGCTCACAAAAAATAATAATAATAATAATAATGGAATTCAATGTAGTCCAAAATAGTGTAATAAACTCTTATTGTAATATACCTGGGGAATTTTTTCATGTCTGATGGGAGTGGGAAGGGTTGGACTTAAAGGGTTCCTACCTGTCTTGGATTGTAGAATACACAAATTTATTTTGTAGGAACTCACATGTAGAGGGTCCATCATAAAGAATTGTGAGAAGAATACTAATATGTGATTACAATTAACTCTATATATGGTAGTTAATCAGGTGTAACGAAAAAAATTTTACGAAAAAATAAAAAAAACAGGGTGTCCACTAAAAATTAAATTTTTTTGTATTTTTTGTATTTTTTGTGCAATAATTTATGATCTATGGTTGTTAGGAAAGATGAGAGGGAGACGATATAAATGCTTTAGAGCTCTAATATTGGAGTTCTAATAGCTCTAATGGAAAGTGGGTTCTACTCTGATATAATAGTTTAGTCTTATTTTTTTTATCAATAATATTTGAGAGCTCTAATACAACTCTAATGATGTGGAGAGTACTCATGTGAAGGTGGGGCTCACACTCCTCTCTTTATTTCTCTCTACTCTTTTTTTTCCACCTCACTAGAGCTCCATTTAGAGCTCTTATATTAGAGTTATGTTTCATTTCTCTATTTTTCACTTTACTAGAGTTCAATTAGAACTCTAATTTTAGAGGGATGAATCATAAGCCAAGAGACAATGAGAAAAGAGTTGAATAGGAAAATGGATGATTGGATGAGTGAAAGCGTAGGAAAGTGGGTGACAAGCATTTTTGTTACTCCTACTCTTATGCTAAACATTCAACCTTCCGAATTTGTCTCCTACCGATCCCAACTTTTCACGCCACTTTGTTTTTCTTAACTTTGTACCTTCATTCAAATTTAATGTTTTTCCCTCCCTATCTTTGTCTCTCTAACAAGGGAGGTGGGATTTCAAGAGGAGAGAGAATAGAGAACTAAAAGCTAAAGACAAAAGAATCTCACAAAGAGAAATTGAGGCAGCAAAGTTATGCACGATAATTTTCATCTTGACTCCTAATCGTATCGTTTTGAAATTGAAACATAACCCCCCCTAAATTATTATTTTTTTATTTGTAGAACAACTTCAGGTAGATCAGTTATATGACAAATCACTTCTCGTTTTGAAATTGAAACAATATTGAGTTACGTTATTTATTACATACATTTATTTTTTTCCTTTTGATTTGTAGAACAACTCTTTCCTTTTGATTTGTAGAACAACTTCACATAGAAGATTTGGAGAACTTGTTGCACGAGAGCTTGCTACTTACTTTCAACACAGATATTGAAGATGGCAGCATTGAGGAAGTACGTTTTCTATTCGAATAGACTATTTTTATTATATTTTTCTTTTATTCCCATGACATCGATTTATTGTATATTACAATGTTGAGTTCATAATTTGTGATGCTCATGAGCTATTAATATCTCAAACAGGTCACGGAGCAATTGATGATTATGCATGAAGAATTCTTGCAAGGAAGTCATGCATTAATGAACAAAAGAGTAATTGAAATCAAAAACCTTTGAAGAACAAGTTCATCTTCATAGTTCACAGGTAATTAATGATGGTTAAACTTGTCATTATGTGTACTCACTTTGCATCCTCACTTGTCCAACATTGTAATAGTCTAAGAATAAACAAGAAACAACTACATATATATATATATATATATATGGCATTTAGCTTATAGGTATTGAGAACTGGTGGGTTGGATGGAGATGGGTTAATAGGTAGCGGGAAGATAGAGAATGGGCTATAGAAATTGAAGGTAGAGGCTAAGGATTTGGGTTTCAAATGTTAAGAATGATAGTAGAATTGAGATTTAAGGATGGTGTTCAAATTAGGGCTAGCAGGGTTGGTTTGGACGGGTTGAGGAGGGGCAAAAAATGTGTTGGGGGGGGGGACTGCCAAAAGTGAAAGTAAGTGCTAGGATTAGGGTTTCAAATGTTAGAGATAATGATAGAATTGAGATTAAGGTCGGTGTTCAAAGTAAAAGACAAATTTTTTAAATTTTGAGGTGACAGTTCAAAGAACATAACGGTCCAAGGTTTAAATATAGACAAGCATGTATTAACCAATTCAAAATACGTATCAATTATAACCGATACCATTGGTTCATAATGATACGACAGGTAGACTACTACAAAACACTTTCTTTTTAATTTTTGCAGTTAATGATATTTTAAAAAGGAAAAAATTATAGTAAACTCCCTTCAACTATGGCATGTTTTTAAGTTACCAAATCTCTGAATTTCAAATACGTTTTGCTCAATCCACTCAATACTGTTATATTGCAACTAATAAGAATTCTTCTTTTAATACAGCTATTTAAAAATTTGATTCTAAAGAAATAATTTCTAATGTACCTTTCGGATATGGAGCGCTTCTCGAACTCTATCATTGTTATTCCAAAAATAGGAAAGTTTGTACACATTGATCTACAATCAAGGATGGCAAACAAATAGTCATAAGATGATCTCCTTATACATGAACTGCATATAGAGTACAAGTGAAAAATAATGGAATGTTATTTGTCTCCACAAACAAGGCATGAAGTTCATGGGTGATATACAATGTTGAGGAAAAGGAAAGTAAAACAATTGGTCCTTCAACCAATGGGAATAAATAAAAATGTAAAATTGATTCCAGAATAAAAATATACAATGTTACAGTACATAAAGCAAATGAGCATATGCAATGTGACCTCCTAGAACTATCTTGTTAATATAACATAATTTTTCAACAGTCCATGGCCAGATCTCAAATATTCTAGGATCACGGGTAAGGGACTAATAATCAATACGAAGAAGCTAGTGGAGCTTTAGATGCCAAATCTATGACAATGGTGTCATCATGTACAGATTATCATACAAATAAATGCCACTAATAATAAGAACTCTCAGATGTTCTCAATCAATATCTTAAACAACATTTACCCTACAAAACAAATAATTGCTCTCAATCAATATCATATGCAACATTTTCTTTACAAAACAAACAACAAATTTACATCCAACTAATTAGATGTGAAAAGGATGCAGTGAAATTTATGATAGATGGAAGTGAAAATATCAAAATTAATAAATTTTAAAATATCAAATCTCCTTAGCTTCATCCCTCTACTAAAAATAAATTTCAAATTTGCATAATGCATCAGTGCATGACACAGTATAGTAATAACAGTAGCTGCAATTACAATTGCATTTATAATGATAAAAGCGACAGGAAAAACAGTACAAAGCTGAACGACAAAACAAACTTGATCCACACCTCTACATCACAATTCTTCTCCTTTGGACAAGGCTTCACCATCAAAAATCTCTGCAACAAGAAAGCTGTTAGAAACCACCAAGGGTAAAGAGATTTTAAAAACTAAAATTAAAACTTCTTAGAAGAAGAAGAAAGAAAATTCTAACAGCTACAAGCCCGAGTAATGCCTTATATTTCATTAAAGGAACTACGGTCACTATTATGGGAGAAGAAAACAATGTACTGTGTGTAAAACCAAAAGATATAGCAATTAAGAAAAAAACAGTGCAGAGTAACCATTTGAGAGATGATATGGATTCATTGCATACCTAACGGAAAGGCTTAACTACTTTTCCTACTCATTGAATGGATATTTATGATATATGGTGACGACTTTAAAACCGTAGAGACATCGTATCAATTGGTGAGTCTTACCTAAGAGTTCCTTTAGAGCCCTTATTTTAGAACTCTCAAACATTTTTGTCTAAAAACCAAGGTCAATGATCAGGCAAGAAAAAAAATTAGAATCAACCAACATATAAATTACTAATATTATTCATTATATTGACATCACCAGCATAATGGAAAACCAACAAATAAGCCTACTGCAGGTGCAAGATGTGATGTCCCAGAGATAAAAATTTAAAACCAGGAATTAAAATTCATGATGTGTTGTTGTGTTATCTGAAGAGAAGCCAGTTTCAAGAATAAAAATTAAGTTGAGATAAGAGTAATTAGACAACGACAACTAGTTCAGTTTGCTTCCATGAATTTTTATTTTTCTAAAGTTTCAGTAAGCAATGCAACATCATACATAAGATTCAGAATTCAGATTTCTTTTGACTTCTGAAAGGATCTGAATTTGCCACCACGAAATCAGCAACCCTACCAAATTGTGAAGTCCAATCAAGTTTAGGTTTAGTAACCGAACATCAATAATTCTTAAGATAAAATATAACCTCTTGAAATACTACTGGTTATCTAATCAAGATTTGACTAAATTAAAGGAATTGAAATGCACATCAAACAAGCAAACTTACTCAGGTTGGTTGGGTGCATCTTCTGGCTCAATAGTCATCATGTACATATCCTTGTTTGGCTCCTTTGCTGGATCTTCCAGGATGTCTCCCATCATTGCCACACCACGGCATGCACACACACGTAAGAGAGAGAGAAATTGATTTACGAAGAGTTATAACAATATGTAGGATCTTAAATTCATCTTCTAAGGGAACAATTCTAAAAAGCTCAAATCAACTAGTTCCAGAAGTTTGACTGGGAAACGCATAGCTTATGTATGCCTTAATTCAAAACAATTAATTGAAAACAGAACAACATATTCAGTCTACATTCGCTGTGAAATGTGAAGGAACAATTCCAGCACTACAGTGGTTCTTCAGTTCTTCTTAGGCCAAAGAAGTACCAGGCATGGTCAAAAAAAAAAAATCAAATCCTAAAAATCAGCCCCTAGTCTACCCTAAAGAGTTTAATAGTGTTACTAATTGCTCTGTAAAACCATTCTTGGCCTACAGTTCCAGCAAATGTAATGATGAATTGCCCTAGGACAGAAATACTTCCTAAATAACTAATTAATTTGTGCTAGTTGCCAACTGTGCTGCATCACATTGTAAATAAAGAGTAGGCAAACCAGAAACTAAAAATATGTGAGATGGGAATTTTTACAAAATATTTACATGGCGATTACACCCCCTAATGCTGATTTATCTTTTAACATTTACAAATTAAAAGAATATCAGAGGTTCATTGATTTATCTTCAAATCAACGATGTTAGACAAAATATTTACATCAATAATTTCAGTGAGCGAATTTTTACTCTATTGGTACACTTTTAACAGGGGTCTCCAAGGCAAAAAATTTGCTTCAAATATTGCAATATCGAAACAAATCAATGGCAATTACACCCCCTAATGCTGGCAATATGTAGGGGAAAAAATTCAAGAAGTTTCAATTTGAAGTTAATAACAACTCACAAAACAAAATGAAGGAAGTTAAGACACGTTGAAAATAGCCAACTTCTGCAAATGAACAAATAACCTTTCTCTCATTATTTGAACCAGTTTTGCATGTATCTCATCTCTGTGGATTTTATAATCCTAGAAGTTCAAAAGAATAAAAACTGTGAGATCCCTTGTATGAAGTGAAGCACTAAAAAATTACAGTATTTGTCATTCACTGTCAAAAACATGACGCTCATATTATAAATGGCTCAAAAAAAAAAAAAAATTAAAGCCCAATGCTAATGCCAGCAGAAGCATAAGACATTCAACTTGTAGTTGCATCGTTTTTCTTATCATTACTTTTATTGTGGCTAAAGCAATATATAGTGTATTCCTTCCAAAAAAATGTCCTTTATTGAAAGGGAAAGAACCTTGAACAAGCTCATAAGCAAGTTACATATGAACTTTTTATCAATTGCTCAATTCATGTGCAGCTCCAAATAATATAATATTTAAGTTATGCAGGAACAGATGTCACTCGAACATATATATATATATATATAAGTAGCAAGTTATTTTACCAGAGCTACTCGATCAATCTCAGACAGTAGCAATGCCTTTCGTGTCTCAGGTACTTTCATAAAGAGAATCCTCCTGATTTCTCAGTTCCACATGCAAAAACAAAATGTCAGCAAACTATATAGGAAATTTAGTAATTACAAATCATACATGTAGAACACAGTTTCTATGTGCACTATATTTTGACTTTTTAATTAACATGTATATAGCCTACATCAAGTAAAAGGATAAAAGATAGGAGAATATGCAGAGTGACAACTAAAAAATGACACAAAAGATTCATGATACCATCCCCAAGCAAACGAGGGGGGAGCAGCTCAAATGAGATCATTATTATTTTGCTTTCTAGGCACAAAACTATAACTGACTGAATGATTTCAGGATTCATTGTATTCTGAATCATAGCATTTCCATTATTGCACCATCCTTAGCATGAAGTTTGTTCTAGGGGAAACCAATCCAAGAATGTTGATGTTTATTCAAGAGGCAATCAAGGTGTGGATGGTTGTTCGAAGGGCCACCAGGGTGAAAAAGGTAAGTAGTAGTATCCAAGCTAACAAATGATAGGCGATAATACTCGTTACATGACAATTGTTCACATGGAAGGGAATTGCATGGCTTTTTTTTTTTTGCCAAAATTGCATGGCATCTTGAATGATGTTAAATTGTTCTTCTAATATTGAGATGCATTTTAAAAATTTTCAAATAAAATAAATAAAATAACTAAAAAGAAAGAAAGGATTGAGGCCAAGTATATGCGAGTACTAGAAAGATGAAAATATCAACCATAAATAGAAATCATTAAGAACTCTATGAAAGAATATCCAATTTCAAATCCATCAATGACAAGCAAAACCAACCATAAACTTGTTCTACCATAATGACTATGTCCAAATTTGATAGGATTATAGCAAGACACTTGAAAATAACTAACAATTACAAGACTAGAATTCAGAAAAAGTTGGAAATGAGAAAATAAAATCTGCAACTTGTCACATGGACGAACTATATTTAATGTTAAAACTTAAAAGTAGTTAAGTGAATATATTGTGATAGCATATTTACAAACATTCACATAAGACAACATGAAACAACTCTATGGCAATAGCAGAATTTTTGTGTCTCGTCACCTACCAGGAATAATACCATCCATAGAATTGGTAACCTGACTTGCCAATGCCAAGTGCTTTGAAGTAATGGATTTCAAACCGGCCACCTGCAGTTTCATGCAGACAACACATGACTAACATATACATACTTATTCATAATTTTTGCTTTAAAATAAACCAAAAAAAAAAAAAATCCAACACAAAACAGAACAAAAATAAATAGAAGTATGGAGTAGAGTAACATTATGTACAAGAGGATGTTTGATTTGAATACTCATAAAACAGTTAACATGTGTTCTTTCTCTAGGATTGATGAGTATCTCAGTGTTTTAGCATCAACTAACAACTTAAGAAGCATGTATCCATCAATTACAGTCTGAAAACAAATACCTGCAAGGCACCAGTACCAAGAACAAGCTGACAAGTCCTTGTATTGAAAAACTTCAAGATTTCAACAACATGATGCACAACTTCTGAAGACAGTGCTGGCAAATTATTATTAATATCAATGTACTCTTACAACATCTTCAGCAAAATTAAGCCACAGAAAAAAGCAAGAAACAGCCCCCAAAAAAATTCCAATAATAAGTGATGTGTAGTGAGGATCAATGCGGATAACTATATTACTAACCAATGGAATTTTCTTGTGGCGATTACCAGTTACGGTTAATGCTAATTTATTACATTTTGCCCTATTATGAAATTTTTTATGGTTTAGACATATTGGCAAACACATGGTAGGCAAATTTTAAAGGGAACCAAATATGAATGAAACAAGAGCATGAATGTATGGCAGAAAACAGAATCAAATACATCATTGAAGATAGGATGAGACAGAGGATAACATACCGCTTGTCCAATCTGGAGGTCCAACCAATTCCCACAATCTGGAATCCGTATTATATCTACAGATTTTGAGGCAAAACCATAGCCACATCTTAGAGATCAATTTTACCTCTTCTCTTACAATCACGTGGAATACGTACACATATCTGTGCAATTTCTTTCAGACAAGGTAGAAGGCAGAGAAGACGAACAGCCACATGTTGAAGCTCACCGCTTTCGTTTGTAGCACATTCAGAATTCTTGGAGAAACCATTGAGCCAGCAAATAGAGGTCAAGCGGTTCCATTTGTCAGTTGCAAAGCGTTAGAAATGAAACAAGCAGCACCGTTACATCACTGCAAGCAGCACCGTTATATCACTGTTACATGCTTTTTTATATAGGTTAAAAAAAAAAAAAAAAAAAAAAAAAAACAAAGGTGGAGTAATGAAGTGGAGCATGTATAGTAAAATTTGTTCACATTTTAAATAAATAAGTAAATATTATTTTTGATCATTATATTTTTAATTATATCAATTTTAATTTTTAATTTTGTGTCAATTTGGTCCAATTAATAATATCGTTAGTGTTTTTGATGAAAATGATTGCTGAATTTGTTCAGATTAACTCACTGACTTGAGCAAATTTATTATTTTGCCTCTAAAAGAATGGCATATGTCATTTATATGCTTATTTGTCATTAAAAAAATGTTAACAATTAGGGCAAATTACACTATTAGTCTCTCTATTTTGGCTGTTGTGTCATTTTAGTTTTTGTAATTTCAATTGAATCGATTTTAACTTTGAATTTTTTATTTTGTCTCAAATTGGTCCAATTGATAACATGTTAGATTGAGTTCAATTTATTTTTTTATATTTATTTTATGCATTTTAAAAAATTTTGGAAATATATTGACATTTTTTTGTTTTTTCAAAAAATGACATTACATAGCTTGAAATTTTTTTGGTTTAGTGACATTTCTTAAAATGCCATAAAATATTTGCTTATGACAGTTTTCACTTAATGCCATAAAAAGTAACTTACATTTTTCTAGTTTAGTGACATTTTTAAAAAATACCATTACTACTAAAGTTTAGTGGCATCTTTTGATAAATGTCATTAAAACAATTTCTTGTGTCATTCTTTTATAAAATGCCATAAAATTGATGCTATTAAGTCACATTTTTGCTGTAGTGAAGTAGCACTTTTTTATTGAAATGCCACTAGAGCCTTGTATGTTTGTGGCTCTGTGACATTTTTTTAAAATATGCCACCAAATATTTTTTTTGTGACATTTTTTAAAAACATGCCACTAGTAAAGTCTCACTAAAATGCATTTTTGTTGTAGTGCAACATGTCCAAATCCACAAATAATGATATGGTAATGCAAATCATTTGTCTGGAAACAGCAAGCCAAGGAAATCAATAATCAATACATTTAGTGGATATTTCAGTGTAATGGCAACACCAACCCAATATCACAAACAGACAATGCATCCCATTGTCAGATGTATGGCTACACCAGTTTATTATACACGATTTAAAATTATTGAATAAAGATTTAGTACATCCTAGGTACAGTTGGACATACTAGATTCAGGAGATTGGAATTGATTTAATAATGGATCATATCTTATGCAAATATTGCAAGACCTAATTTATTTTAGTGCAGAGACTTTATGGCAGCCAGTGGTTATTCACCACCTTCATCCATCATCATCAAATATTTTTGCATGAACTCAAAATGGCAAGACTTCGAGAAGGAATTTAAACCCAAAATACCAACTGCAAGTGAGTCAGTGTTTACCAAAAATTTCTCAAATACACAAGCACAGCAAGTTTGTTGAAACCTAAGACCAAAACAAAGTTCATACACATGCACGGTTCAAAATTTAAAAACGCTTCATGATGTTGACAGAGAGACTTTTGAGAGCACATCACAAATATTTCCCCACATTCTGGTGCAATAACTAATAAAAATGCTTATGCTATATAGTTAGAATGATCACTAGAAAATGTAGGTTCCATTTTCCTAACCAAGCTGAGTTTGGAAAGCTAAGCTACCCGGTAAGCCAATCTTGATTGACAAATTATATCCATAACTAACATAGTACCCATAAACCACATATTATTATCTAGTGGAAAATAATAAATAAATAAAGGAATTGAATTTTGTAAACCACCAATATAAATGTTCACTCAGATCTCATAAAACTTGAAATTATGAATTCTACCTCACTCTCTACAGGGAACAAACTCCACACATCATCAAAACGAGAGGCTAGTAACTGGCCTCCAGCAGCTAACCATGGGGTAAGGGCCATTGATAGCCCAACCACAAGAAACAGAAAAGATGACATCTGAGAAGACATTATACCCTGCAAAAAAGGCCAATTAGCAAACAATTACTTGTGCTAACAATACTAATGGTAATAGTTACCATTCATATTGTTTTATTTTATTTATCTAGTGTGGGAATACCAGTCTTGCACAGTTTATTTATCTACTGTTATGCGTTGAAGTTCACAAAAAATAAATAAATAAAATAAAATAAAATTTGTTGGAAAAGAGGAACCGAAAGGGGAAAAAAAGACCTAAAGAATAAAATGATAGCGTGAATTTCAGTCAATAATACTGGCTTCCATGTCAATGCACCACCATAGATTTGCTTCAACTCCCATTCACAAAATCAGACTCTCAACAACACTCCAATACTGTGATCCTTTAAACATAAAAGAACCCAAGGTCCACCCAATCTTGGTGGCCTATGTAACTTGGTCTAAATAAAGCCCACATCATCTTCAGACCTTGCAATGCTCAACCGACATAAATTTAGTACCATATCACTTTCATATACTTTTGAACGAGTATTAAGTACTTATGCTGGTGCATTCTACTAATCAAAGACAATTGATATGGCATATCATCATTGCATAATGGATAATCCATAATGGATAACTCGGATATGGGTGTAGGTGCAAGTATGTGTCTAGGTGTCGGATTTATCTAATTCTCATGTCCAAGAACACCACAACATGACTAGATTTCATATTTAACATTTTCTTTTTATTTTGTTTTTTTTTAGTATTTCATAGAATGGTATTTGCAACCAAAAATTGAGCATTTTATGAATGAAATGGAAGTCTAATGCATAGTGATATAGTAAACTCAAACCATTCAGACATTCTTGTTTGATGCATGTCCAACAAGACATATCGGATGAATTTCCCATACGGAACCCTTATCCTTACACATGTGGCATGTCTATGTATCGGACACATCCATGTGGCTTGTCAAATTATTAATTATTATTTTTTGCAAGACATGTTGGGAACACTTCACAGACACATGTCCTATGTCTGGATAAGTCTCTTAGAAAACTGATTTAGGGTCAATGTAAATATATGGAAACGGGGGAGAGAAGTGAAAAAAAAAAAAAAAAAAAATTACACCCGCATATAACATCGATGCCTCTCATATCTTTGTACCCTAACTTAATATTCATATACATAGCAAACAAAAATATATATATGAAAATTTCGTATACCCCGTCTTCGTATCTTAATTTTTTGAAAATTCCATGCCCATGTCCGTACTCATGTCCAGGTCTCTTAGGCTACCACTGTGAAACCTAAAAAGATACACGAAAGCACTTCACTTTCAAAATCAAAGATGGTAGAAGAATATCTAGAATGCTTTACAATAATAATAATAATAAGTGTTACAAACTCAACTGGGATATCAAATCCATTTATACATTAGCACCTTCTTGACAAACAAATCCAACCAAATGGAAAACAACAAATCTAAATTTTTTACTTTAAGTTCATATGATGGAAATCCATCTCTTAGGCTGTGTTTGGATCAGTGATCCATGATCCAAACACAGCCTTAGTAGATGCATAATACACATAGAAAGTCTTGGGTGCCTAAAATTTTGGATATTAAGTTTTAGGAGACCTAAACCTCCAAGATTGTCCTAAAATGAATTTTCCTTGAGTATAAACTTTAAGGTATTTCCTATTGCCTTTGTTCCATGTACATGACGAATAATACAGAGACCATAAGGTCCAATCAAGATGCCAGCAGTCAAATATCCAAGAACAGGACTGCCTAAACATTGCAATTTGCAACAGATAAAAAAGACACATCATCAATGAAACAAATAAAACTCCAAACACATATTAGAAGAAGAAAATGGCCAGAAAATACATGCAGATGATGGCTGAGTTCAAGAACAGTATGATCGTTGTTATCAAATTCATTAAATTGTACTCCTAACAATTACAGAGTTCTACCTCTAGAATAAGTTTGCAAAAGCATAATCAATAGCAAACAAGGATGTTGGTGATAATTACAAATAACACACCAGAAAATAAAAATAATAAAATTACAATAACTTATTATCAGGGCTAAGGCGCGGGAAACTCGCTCTCTTTAAGGAGATTCAAGCCCTCTGCGGTTAGGCAAAGCCTTACACCGGTGCAGCAGAAAAAACCTTGACTTGTCCCCCACAGGATACAACAGCCTGACTAAGTCGTATGGTTCACCAATACTGCACAATTGGTTGAACCCAAAGCTTTATCACGCACACCCTTTTTTATTTGCCTGATAATCTCACACAAGACATAACAAAACAACAAAACTTCTTCTCGTATATACCAAGATAGGAGATAAGCTCAATATATATAGAAATGAAAGCTTAGTGGAGAAGTTAACAAAAGACTAGACCAAGACCAAGACCAAGACCAAGAAAGCTTATCTAGGAAGACAAGGTGGATAAGATAGGATAGACTTGGAGGAGACTTGAAAAGATAAGCATGGGAGACTAGGCAAAGACTTATCTTGGAGCTCGGAAGATCATTATAATATTAAAATACCTGCTAACATTCCCCTACCTATTTTAATATTATAGGTAACAAAAACTGAGATTATTAGGCAAATAAGGATATTATGCATCATGGTAGGTGTGCTCTGCATTGAACTTCCATTAGTGAAACAATAATATTTACTCCAGAGCCAGTAGTATGCTCAACATTGAACTATGACTACTTAAGGGAAATAAATAATTATTGCACACACATAATATTCCAGGTGTTCACAAAAGCTTTAAAAGCTAGCACATTACGGCCTTGTGTGATCCCAGGATTCATGAGTGTGTTTGAGAATTAGCCCAAATCTCATAGGTAGCGGCCCCACTACCACACTCACATAGGTGAATTCTGTCAAGGGTGCTTCTGTAACTATGACACCCTATTCAATAAGAGCTACATAAATTCATTAAGAGTTTTTTAATAACTCAACCTCTACAACGTTACAGGATAAATGCACTTACATCATGAGGATGGGTAAAAAGTAATTTAGTGCATTTCTCACGGCCATCATATGATCGTTTTTCTCATTGAACCCAGTTACAGGATCTCTGGTCCCTGGGTTGAGTATCCTCATACATGGCTCCTGCTATATTCAATGGGCTTCAACCCCATCCCCCTCGATGTATTCTAGACTCTATCTCTTGCTAAGGCCTTAGTTAATGGATCTGCAAGATTATCACCAGATTTAATATAATCCACATTTATGATGCTATTATTCATATAAGATCTCACAGTATTGTGTTTTCTTCTGATAGGTCTGGATTTACCGTTATAATAACGGTTATTAACTCGACCAATTACTGCGGTGCTATCACAATGAATCAATATAGGCGGAATCGGTTTTTCCCAACAAGAGATTTCATTTAACAAATCTCTTAACCAATTTGCTTCTTCACTAGCTATAGCTAAAGCAATAAGCTCAGCCTCCATTGTTGAATTAGCAATAATGGTTTGTTTTTTCGATTTCTAACTTATAGCACCACCTCCCAATGTAAATAAGTAACCAGTGGTTGATAATGAATCACCTGACAAGGTATTCCAATCGGCATCATTGTAACCTTCAAGTATTGCAGGATACTTATTATAAAACAAGCCATATTTTATGGTACCAGATAAATATTTCATAATACGCTCAATGGCTAGCCAGTGATCACTGCCAGCTTGCTAGTAAACCTGCTAAGTACTCCAACTGCATAGGCAATGTCAGGTCTAGTACAGTCAGTCGCATAATGCAAGCTACCAATCATACTAGCATATTCTTTTTGATTAATTACATTCTCATCATTTTCAACAGGAAATAAACGCACATGAGGATCAAAAGGAGTAAGAACATGCTTACAATTATAAAAATTATATTTTCTCAAAATTTTCTCAACATAATGCGACTGACCAAGAAATATACCATCACAGGTTTTGGTAATTTTCATTCCCAAAATATAATTAGCCTTACCAAGATCTTTCATATCAAAATGGCTGTTAAGCATATTTTTAGTTTCCACGATGATATGCAAATTAGAGCCAAATATAAGTAAATCATTCACATAGAGGCTAATAATGACATGTGAATTTTCTTCAGATTTATAGTAGATGCATTTATCACATTCATTCGTTTTATAGCCATTCTCAATCATACAGGAATCAAATTTCTCATGCCAGTGTTTAGGAGCTTGTTTTAAGCCATATAGGGATTTAACTAGCTTGCACACTTTGCTTTCTTGACCGAGTTCCACAAAACCCTTAGGTTGATCCATATAGATTTCTTCACCCAGGTCTCTATTTAAAAAGGCTGTTTTAACATCCATTTGATGAATTTTTAAATCATGAATTGCAGCCACTGCAATTAATAATCTAATGGATGTAACTCTAGTAACCGGAGAAAATGTATTAAAAAAGTCAAGATCTACTTGTTGTTTAAAACCTTGTGCAACAAGCCTTGCTTTATATTTATCAATAATTCCATCCGGTTTAAGTTTTTTTCTCAAAACCCATTTACAGCCAATAATTTTACAACCTGGTGGTAAATCTACTAATACCCAAGTTTTATTGGATAATAATGATTCCATCTCATCATTTACAGCCTCGTTCCAAAAAACAGAGTCAGGAGATGCCAAAGCTTCTTAAAAGTTAATGGAGTTTCCTCCACATTAAAAACATGATAATCAGGGCCAAAATCTTTTTCTAATCTGGCTCTTTTACTCCTTCTTGGTTCAAAAACTACAGTGTCTTAGTTTTGTAAAAGATGAGTAAAGGAACCGGTTTCAGATAAAATATTTTCTTGATAATTTTGACCCCCATCATTTTTAAATTTAAAAGGAAATTTTTCTTCATGAAAAATTGCATCACCTGATTCAAAAATTATTTTGTTTGAATCAAGAAGGAGTAAATGATGAGATGGAATCATTATCAAGAAAAATTGCTTCTCCCCAGAAATCTATAGGCTGTACTATTTGTTGCATATCCAAGAAAAGCACAAGTGGCAGCTTTCACACCTAATTTAGGTCTTTTAGGGTCTACCAGTCTAACAAAAGCTAGACAACCCCAAACCCTCAAATATCTCAAATTCGGCTTATGCCCTTTCCATAACTCAAAAGGTGTAACTTTTGTTTTTTTATGTGGCACTCTATTCATAACATAGCATGCAGTTAAAATTGCTTCTCCCCACAAATTTGAAGGAGCACCTGTTTCAATTAGCATAGCATTTTTTAAATCAGTTAAAGTTCTATTTTTCCTTTCTGCTACACCATTAGATGCAGGTGAATATGGTAGAGTAGTTTCATGGATTATTCCCAAAGACTGAGCAAATGAGTTGAATCCAAAAGATTCATACTCCCGGCCTCTATCACTTCTATACCTTTTAATCTTTTTACCGAATTGATTTTCAACTTCAAGAAGGAATTCTTTAAATTTTTCAAAGGCATCACTTTTATTTTTCAATAAGTATACATAAGTGTATTTTGAAAAATAATCAATAAAAGTGATAAAATATCTATTTCCACCACGTGTTAAAATTCTTTCAAATTCACATAAATCAGTGTGAATTAATTCTAACAATTCAGTATTTCTCACCACACTTTTATGAGGCCTTTTAGTTATTTTTGCTTGACTGCAAATTTCACATTTCTCAAACTTATTTGTTAGCCTGGGAATTAATCCTAAACTACTCATGACTCCCACATATCGGCTATTAATATGACATAGACGAGCATGCCAAAAATTCATAGAAGACAACATGTAAACAGAAACATGTGCTTTCTTATTCTCAACATTTAATTTAAACATTCCATCACAGGCATACCCTTTCCCCACAAATATGCCTTTTTTAGTGATTACATATTGGTCAGATTCAATAATCTGCTTGAAACCAGCTTTGTTGAGCAAATAACTTGACATCAAGTTTTTCCTCATGGACGGTGTGTACAACACATCTTTTAAAACAAGCACACGTCTAGAGATAAAATTTAGCTCAACATCCCCATACCCGAGCACCTTGGTTAAACTGGAGTCACCAAGCATAACAGTCCTCTCCTTATTAAAAGGAGTGAAATCTTTGAACCAATCTTTATCATAGCAGACATGCGTATTGGCACCAGAGTCTGCCCACCACCCTTCCACAGATTAAACCATAAAAATATCTGTGATCATAGCCACAAATGGTTCCTCGGTAACATTAGCTTGTGGTCGAGGCCGTTGTTTCCGAAATTTGCAAGTTCGAGCAATATGCCCACTTTTGCCACACACAAAACATGTCACATTTGTCAGATCTTGTGAAAGGGGCTCTTGGTTCCATTTCTTTTGCCTCGGGTAATTTTTATTTTGTGTCCTTCCAGTATTTTTCCAAATTTTCTTAACTGGCTTCAAGTGACTATTTTTATGAAATCGACCTTTAGGTAAAGTATTTCCAGAAGTTAAATTTACCTTTGCAGTGGAATGCTCTTGTGTCATAAGCGCATCTTGTCCTCGTGCTTCCTCCTCCACTCGAATCCGTGTGATTAGAGTCTCCAAGGACGTCTCTTTTTGCTTGTGACGCATCGACTTCTGGAACTCCCTCCAAGATGATGGAAGTTTGTCAACAATACCTGCTACAACAAGATTGTCTCCAATTTTGATGCCTTCAGATCTAACTTCAGCTACTAACATCTAAAAATCTTGAACTTGCTCCACCACTGATTTTTCATCTATCATCTGATAGCGGAAAAAACGGCTTGCAGTATATTTTTTAGCGCCTGCCTTTTCAGTATCATATTTGTTCTGCAAGGCCTTCCAAATTTTCTTGGTAGTGGTGTAAGTAGTATCATAATAATCATAAAATTGATCTGAAAGAGAATTCAAAAGATAGTATCGACATTTATACTCATCTGTGTTGTATTTTTTGATTTTTGCAAGATGAGCAGCATACTCCTCGTCGGTTATCTCTTCAGTGGGGACTTTGTTCGGATTCTTCTCGGTCAGGATATACGCCACCTTGAGAAGACTGAAGTAGAAAAGCACCTTGCCTTTCCATCTCTTGAAATGAGCTCCCTTGAACCGGAAGGGCTTGTTGAGATCGCAGGTATTCTCGTTGAGCTTCTCCAGTACTGGCTCCATGAACTTTTGCTATTTGAATCTCCTTAAAATTGTTGGTGATAATTACAGATAACACACCAGAAAATACAAATAATAAAATTACAATAACTTATTATCAGGGCTGAGGCGTGGGAAACTCGCTCTCTTTAAGGAGATTCAAGCCCTCTGCGATTAGGCAAAGCCTCACACCGGTGCAGCAGAAAAAACCTTGACTTGTCCCCCCAGGATACAACAGCCCGACTAAGTCGTATGGTTCACCAATACTGCACAATTGGTTGAACCCAAAGCTTTATCACACACACCCTTTTTTATTTGCCTGATAATCTCACACAAGACATAACAAAACAACAAAACTTCTTCTCGTATATACCAAGATAGGAGATAAGCTCAATATATATAGAAATGAAAGCTTAGTGGGGAAGTTAACAAAAGACTAGACCAAGACCAAGACCAAGACCAAGAAAACTTATCTAGGAAGACAAGGTGGATAAGATAGGATAGACTTGGAGAAGACTTGAAAAGATAAGCATAGGAGACTAGGCAAAGACTTATCTTGGAGTTCGGAAGATCATTATAATATTAAAATACCTGCTAACAAAGGATAATGAAACATGAGCTATGAAATGCCAACCAGAAAAGTCTAGATATAAAAAAGTTCTGATAGTGGCATTTTGTATGTCATCCTTGTGCAAGAGCCATGCTAATCCTCTATGTACCATTCCAAATTTATCTAATACTGTATAGGAAACAATCATGAAGCAGTATAGAATAAAATAAAAAAATAAAAAAAGAATACTCAATCATGTAAACCGAAACAAAAAATAAAATAAAATCCTAAACAAATAAGTAGTATGGAATACTAGGGTCTGAGGGAAAACAGAGTAAGCAAGGGAATTTCAAGCACATGCCTCTTGATGTGGAATCATCTCCATTAGTTTCTTAACACTCCTAGGCAATTTCTGCATTTGACG
This sequence comes from Camellia sinensis, assembly GCF_004153795.1. Classification (NCBI taxonomy): domain Eukaryota; kingdom Viridiplantae; phylum Streptophyta; class Magnoliopsida; order Ericales; family Theaceae; genus Camellia; species Camellia sinensis. Next base: position 843,462 of record NW_021026967.1, on the reverse strand, counting down.
AATCAAAGGCATTGTATTTGATGAGACTTCGTCGATACCAGCGGTAATGATGTCTTGTTGTAGAAATAGCTGGTTAATTCTCTCCTCCGATTGGTGTAAAAGGCAATCCTGTCGTAAATCAAAAAATAAACTTTTGTGTCAGATATAGAAATCTAATAAATGTTCACAGATCCTGTTACCAGAAATAATTGATGATAAGAATCTAAAATCAGCAACAACTGTCAACTAATATTCAAAGGGATACATGTAATAAATAAATATAACAGCAAAAAGGATCATAGACAAAGAAATTCCCGTCTTTGAAAACGTTGCGTCGAATTGACATTATCCCAAGCATTTGATAGTGTGCTGCTTTTAACACTTGTTAATTATTTTTTACTCTCATTTTTTCATTTTTTTTTATTATAATAATAATTTCTGATGAAGCAGTTCGTCCTGGGTGGATGGGTCGGGCTGGTCCAAGCTCTTCAAGTTCCGATTCAGGCGGATGGTTCCACTAGATGACCTGCAAGCAAGTCCAAAGGGAAACGGGGTAGTCCCCCAGTGAACCCTCCGGCGAGCAAATCAGTAGAGGAAGAAGGAAAAGTAGAGAGAGAGCGAGAGATAGATAGAAAAGCCTAACCTTCCTCTTGTCTTCCATTCTTGCTTATATCCTTTGGTAATCATTTCACTATCCTTTGCGACGTGCCCACCTTTCGCCGAAAGTCTGTGCCATAGCTTACCTTGTTCAGGGTGAGGGGGCTTTGTTCCGACGGGGAGGTGTTGTCGTAATAAATGCTATGATGGGCTGCATTAATGGTGATGTGTTGTGGCAATAACTCTGCAGATCTTTGTCTGCTGATGAATGAATCTATTCAATTACACTCATTTAGATTTTATTTGAATTTTTCCAAATCTATAAATGAGTTTAAAGGTATTACATCTTACAAATGTAATCAAAATTTATTTTAAAATGGTTAGAAGTGAGCATATATAGCGATCCCGATTTTACCCCGACCTTCATTGTGCTCCAGACTCGGGTTCCATGGTTGAATATTGTACCCATGTCTTATTTTCCTCCTTTAATTCTTTAAATTTGAGCTTTGGAATATGTTGGGCGTGTTTGGAATAGGTTGGTTGTTACTTGGTCTAGGTTGTTGTTGCTCAGATTTTAGCTTCTTCGCTCAAGCGAGGTCTCTTGTGCTCGAGCGAGCCTTGTGTAGTTTGCTTCTTCGCTCGAGCGAGGTTTCTTGCGCTCGAGCGAAGTTTGAGAGTTCTCAGGTTTCTCTCCCAAACGCAAATTTTCTGGGGAGGTGAAGTTCTTTGCTCGAGCGAGGCTTCTTGCGCTCGAGCGAGTCTTGTGAAATTGCTTCTTTGCTCGAGCGAGACTTCTTGCGCTTGAGCGAGCTT
>NW_021026967.1:828921-840072 GCF_004153795.1 Camellia sinensis | reverse complement strand
CACTCGGACACTTATTCGGACCCACTTGGATGATGGCAGATATGTAATTATGGTGTTTATTTACATTTTCACACGCATTAGGGTTTGAACACTTGGACACTTATTCGGTACCTCTTGCATTTTGGCAAATATGTAATTAGGGTGTCTACCTAACATTTTTCTTGTATTAGTGTTCGAACACTCGAACACTTACTTAGACCCTCTGGACCCTCTTGTGTGATGGCAGATATGTAATTACATTGTTTACTTTAAATTTCTCATGTATTAGGGCTCGAAGATTCTGACGGTTATTCAGACCCACTTGCATCAAGGTAGATATGTAATTATGGTGTTCACTTGTAATTTCTCATGCATTTGGGTTCGGTCACTCGGACACTTATTCGGACCCTCTTGCATGATGGTAGATATGCAATTATGGTGTATACTTACAATTTCCTATGTATTAGGGTTTGAAAACTTGGATAATTATTCGGACCCTCTTGTGTGATGGCAGATATGTAATTACATTGTTTACTTTAAATTTCTCATGTATTAGGGTTCGAAGACTCTGACAGTTATTCAGACCCGTTTGCATCATGGTAGATATGTAATTATGGTGTTCACTTGTAATTTCTCATGCATTTGGGTTCAAACACTCGGACATTTATTCGGAGCCTCTTGCATGATGGCAAATATCTAATTATGGTTTTAACTTACCATTTGTTATGCATTAGGTTTGAACACAGAGACACTTATTCGGACCCTCTTGCATGATGGCAAATACGTAATTATGGTGTTTGTTTACAATTTTTCAAACATTAGGGCTCGAACACTCGAACACTAATCGGACCCCCTTGCATGATGGCCGATATGTAATTATGGTGTTTACTTACAATTTCTCATGCAATTTGGTTTGAACACTTGCACACTTATTCGGACACTCTTGCATTATGGCAGATATGTAATTATAATGTTTACTTACCATTTCTCCAGCTTTAGGGTTCGAATACTAGGACACTTGTTTGGACCCTCTTGCATGATGGAAAATATATAACTATGATGTTTATTTGTCATTTCTCAAGCGTTAGGGTTTGAACAGTCGTACACTTGTTCAGACACTCTTGCATGATGGGAGATATGTAAATATGGTGTTTACTTATCATTACTCATGGATTAGGATTCAAACACTCGGACACTTGTTCGGACGCTCTTGCATGATGGCCGATATGTAATTATGATGTTTACTTACCATTTCTAATGCATTTGGGTTCGAACATTCCGACACTTATTCAGACCGTCTTACATGATGGCAGATATGTAATTATGGTGTTTACATAGAATTTCTCCTACATGAAGGTTCAAACACTCGGACACTTATTTGGACCCTCTTGCATCATGGAACATATATAATTATGGTGTTTACTTACAATTTCTAATGCATTTGGATTCGAACACTCGGACACTTATTCAGACACTCATGTATGATGGAAATTATGTAATTATGGCCTTTACATACCATTTCTCATGAATTAGGGTTTGAACACTAGGGCACTTATTCGGACCCACTTACATCGTACAGATATGTAATTACGATGTTTACTTAAAATTTAACACGCATTAGCGTTCGAACACTCGGACACTTATTTGGATCTACTTGCAAGATGACAGATATGTAATTATGGTGTTCATTTACAATTTCACACGCATTAGGGTTTGAACACTTGGACACTTATTCGGACCCTTTTGCATGATGGCAGATATGTAATTATGGTGTTCACTTACAATTTCTCATGCATTTGGGTTCGGTCACTCGGACACTTATTCGGACCCTCTTTCAGGATGGCAGATATGTAATTATGGTGTTTACTTACAATTTCTCATGCATTTGGGTTTGAACACTCGGACACTTATGCAAACCCTCTTGCATGATAGCAAATATGTAATTATGATGTTTACTTACCATTTCTCAAGCATTAGGGTTCGAATATTCGGACACTTTTTCGGACCTTCTTACATGAAGGCAAATATGTAATTATGATGTTACTTGCCATTCTCAAGCATTTGGGTTTGAACAGTCGTACATTTGCTCGGACCCTTTTGCGTGATGGTAGATATGCATATATGTTGTTTACTTATCATTTCTCATACACTGGGGTTCGAATACTCGGACACTTATTCGGTACCTTTTGCATTTTGGCAAATATGTAATTAGGGTGTCTACTTAACATTTTTCTTGTATTAGTGTTCGAACACTCGGACACTTACTTAGACCCTCTTACATGATGAAAGATACATAATTTTGGTGTTTGCTTACAATTTCTAATGCATTAGGGTTCGCACACTCGCTCACATATGTAGACCCTTTTACGTGATGGCAGATATCAAATAATGGTATTTACGTACAATTTCTCATGCATTTGGATGGGAACACTCGGACAGTTATTCGGACCCTCTTGCATGATGTTAGATATGCAATTATGGTGTATACTTAAAATTTCTTATGTATTAGGGTTTGAAAACTTGGACAATCATTCGGACCCTCTTGTGTGACGGAAGATATGTAATTACGTTGTTTACTTTAAATTTCTCATGTATTAGGGTTTGAAGACTTTTACAGTTATTCAGACCCACTTGCATCATGGTAGATATGTAATTATGGTGTTCACTTGTAATTTCTCATGCATTTGGGTTCAAACACTCGGACATTTATTCGGACCCTCTTGCATGATGGCAAATATCTAATTATGGTGTTAACTTACCATTTCTTATGCATTAGGTTTGAACACACGGACACTTATTCGGACCCTCTTGCATGATGGCAAATACGTAATTATGGTGTTTACTTACCATTTCTCCAGCTTTAGGGTTCGAATACTAGGACACTTGTTTGGACCCTCTTGAATGATGGCAAATATATAACTATGATGTTTATTTATCATTTCTCAAGCGTTAGGGTCTGAACAGTCGTACACTTGTTTAGACACTCTTGCATGATGGGAGATATGTAAATATGGTGTTTACTTATCATTACTCATGGATTAGGATTCAAACACTCGGACACTTGTTTGGACGCTTTTGCATGATGGCCGATATGTAATTATGGTCTTTACTTACCATTTCTAATACATTTGGGTTCGAACATTCTGACACTTATTCAGACCCTTTTACGTGATGGCAGATATGTAATTATGATGTTTACATACAATTTCTTCTGCATTAAAGTTCAAACACTCGGACACTTATTTGGACCCTCTTGCATCATGGCACATATGTAATTATGGTGTTTACTTAGAATTTCTAATGCATTTGGATTCGAACACTCGGACACTTATTCGGACACTCATGAATGATGGAAATTATGTAATTATGGCCTTTATTTACCATTTCTCATGAATTAGGGTTTGAACATTAGGACACTTATTCGGACCCACTTACATCGTACATATATGTAATTACGGTCTTTACTTAAAATTTAACACGCGTTAGGGCTTGAACACTCGGACACTTATTCGGACCCACTTGCATGATGGCAGATATGTAATTATAGTGTTCACTTACAATTTCTCATGCATTTGGGTTCGAACACTCGGACACTTATTTGGGCCCCTTTGCATAATGGGAGATATGTAATTATGGTTTTTGCTTCCAATTTCTCATGCATTTGGGTTCGATCACTCGGACACTTATTCGGACCCACTTTCAGGATGGTAGATATGTAATTATGGTGTTACTTACAATTTCTCTTGCATTTGGGTTTGAACACTCGGACACTTATTCGAACCCTCTTGCATGATGGCAAATATGTGATTATGATGTTTACTTATCATTTCTCAAGCATTAGGGTTTGAACACTCGGACACTTTTTCGGACCCTCTTGCGTGAAGGCAAATATGTAATTAGGATGTTACTTACCATTTCTCCAGCATTTGGGTTTGAACAGTCGTGCACCTGCTCGGACCCTTTTTCGTGATGGCAAATATGCAAATATTATGTTTACTTATCATTTCCCATACACTAGGGTTCGAACACTCGGACACTTATTCGGTACCTCTTGCATTTTGGCAAATATGTTATTAGGGTGTCTACTTAACATTTTTCTTGTATTAGTGTTCCAACACTCGGACACTTACTCAGACCCTCTTACATGATGGAAGATACGTAATTTTGGTGTTTACTTACAATTTCTAATGCATTAGGGTTCGCACACTCGCTCACATATTTGGACCCTCTTGCATGATGGCAGATATGCAATTATGGTGTATACTTATAATTTCTTATGTATTAGGGTTTGAAAACTTGGACAATCATTCGGACCCTCTTATGTGATGGCAGATATGTAATTACGTTGTTTACTTTAAATTTATCATGTATTAGGGTTCGAAGACTCTGACAGTTATTCAGACCCGCTTGCATCATGGTAGATATGTAATTATGGTGTTCAATTGTAATTTCTCATGCATTTGGGTTCGAACACTCGGACATTTATTCGGACCCTCTTGCATGATCGCAAATATCTAATTACGGTGTTAACTTACCATTTCTTATGCATTAGGTTTGAACACGCGGACACTTATTCGGACCCTCTTGCATGATGGCAAATACGTAATTATGGTGTTTGTTAACAATTTCTCAAGCATTAGGGTTCAAACACTCAGACACTAATCAGACCTCCTTGCATGATAACCGATGTGTAATTACGGTGTTTACTTACAATTTCTCATGCAATTTGGTTCGAATGCTTGGACACTTATTCGGACACTCATGCATGATAGCAGCTATGTAATTATGATGTTTACATACCAATTCTCCAGCTTTAGGGTTCAAATACTAGGACACTTGTTTGGACCCTCTTGCGTGATGGAAAATATAGAACGATGATGTTTATTTACCATTTCTCAAGTGTTAGGGTTTGAACAGTCGTACACTTGTTCAGACACTCTTGCATGATGGTAGATATGTAAATATGGTGTTTACTTATCATTACTCATGGATTAGGATTCAAACACCCAGACATTTGTTCGGACGCTCTTACATGATAGCAGATATGTAATTATGGTGTTTACTTACCATTTCTAATGCATTTCGGTTCGAACATTCTGACACTTGTTCAGACTCTCTTACATGTTGACAGATATATAATTATGGTGTTTACATACAATTTCTCCTGCATTAAAGTTCAAACAGTCGGACACTTATTTGGACCCTCTTCGATTAGGGCACATATGTAATTATGGTGTTTACTTACAATTTCTAATGCATTTGGAATTCGAACACTCGAACACTTATTCGAACGCTCGTGCATGATGGAAAATATGTAATTATGGCCTTTACATACCATTTCTCATGAATTAGGGTTCGAACACTAGGACACTTATTCGGACCCACTTACATCGTGCAGATATGTAATTACGGTGTATACTTACAATTTCACACGCATTATGTTTCGAACACTCGAACACTTATTCGGACCCTCTTGCATGATGGCAGATATGTAATTATGGTGTTCACTTACAATTTCTCATGCATTTGAGTTTGAACACTCGGACACTTATTTGGACCCCTTTGCATAATAGCATATATGTAATTATGGTTTTTGCTTACAATTTCTCATGCATTGGGGTTTGAACACTCGAACACTTATTCGGACCCCTTGCATTATGGCAGATATGTAATTATGGTGTTTACTTACAATTTCTCATGCATTTGGGTTCGAACACTCGGATACTTATTCGGACCTCTTTCATGATGGCAGATATGTAATTATGGTGTTTAGTTACAATTTCTCATGCATTTGCGTTTGAACACTCGGACACTTATTCGAACCCTCTTGCATGATGGCAAGTATGTAATTATGATGTTTACTTACCGTTTCTCAAGCATGAGGGTTCGAACACTCGGACACTTTTTTGGACCCTCTTGTATGAAGGAAAATATGTAATTATGATGTTACTTACCATTTCTCAAGCATTTGGGTTTGAGCAGTCGTACACTTGTTCGAACCCTTGTGCGTGATGGCAGATATGCAAATATGTTGTTTACTTATCATTTCTTATACACTGGGTTCGAACACTCGGACACTTATTCGGTACCTCTTGCATTTTGGAAAATATGTAATTAGGGTGTCTATTTAACATTTCTGTTGCATTAGTGCTCGAACGCTCGGACACTTACTCAGTCCCTCTTACGTGATGGAAGATACGTAATTTTGGTGTTTACTTACAATTTCTAATGCATTAGGGTTCGCACACTTGCTCCCATATTTGGACCCTCTTGCATGATGGCAGATATGTAATAATGGTGTTTACGTACAATTTCTCATGCATTTGGGTGGGAACACTTGGACAGTTATTCGGACCCTCTTGCATGATGGTAGATATGCAATTATGGTGTATACTTACAATTTTTGATGTATTAGGGTTTGAAAACTTGGACAATCATTCGGACCCCCTTGTATGATGGCAGATATGTAATTACATTGTTTACTTTAAATTTCTCATGTATTAGGGTTCAAAGGCTCGGACCGTTATTCAGACCCGCTTGCATCAAGTAGATATGTAATTATGGTGTTCAATTGTAATTTCTCATGCATTTGGGTTCGAACACTCGGACATTTATTCAGACCCTCTTGCATGATGGCAAATAACTAGTTATGGTGTTAACTTACATTTCTTATGCATTAGGTTTGAACACGCGGACACTTTTTCGGACCCTCTTGCATGATGGTAAATACGTAATTATGGTGTTTGTTTACAATTTCTCAAGCATTAGGGTTCGAACACTCAGACACTAATCGGACCCTCTTGCATGATGACCGATATGTAATTATGGTGTTTACTTGCGATTTCTCATGCAATTTGGTTCGAACACTTGGACACTTATTCGGTCGCTCTTGCATGATGGCAGATATGTAATTATGATGTTTACTTACCATTTCTCCAGCTTTAGGATTCGAATACTAGGACACTTGTTTGGACCCTCTTGCATGATGGCAAATATATAACTGTGATGTTTATTTACCATTTCTCAAGCGTTAGGGTTTGAACAGTCGTACACTTGTTCAGACACTCTTGCATGATGGTAGATATGTAAATATGGTGTTTACTTATCATTACGCAAGGATTAGGATTCAAACACCCGGACACTTGTTCGAACGCTCTTGTATGATGGTAGATATGTAATTATGGTGTTCACTTACCATTTCTAATGCATTTGGGTTCGAACATTCTGACACTTATTCAGATTCTCTTACATGATGGTAGTTATGTAATTATGTTGTTTACATACAATTTCTCTTGCGTTAAAGTTCAAACACTCGGACACTTATTTGGACCCTCTTGCATCGTAGCACATATGTAATTATGGTGTTTACTTACAATTTCTAAAGCATTTGGATTCAAACACTCGGAAACTTATTCGGACACTCGTGCATGATGGAAAATATGTAATTATTGCCTTTACTTACCATTTCTCGTGAATTAGGGTTTGAACACTAGGACATTTATTCAGACCCACTTACATCGTGCAGATATGTAATTACGGTATTGACTTACAATTTCACATGCATTAGGGTTCGAACACTCGGACACTTATTCGGACCCTCTTGCATGATAGCAGATATGTAATTATGGTGTTCACTTACAATTTCTCATGCAATTGGGTTCGAACACTCGGACACTTATTTGGACCCCCTTGCATAATGGCAGATATGTAATTATGGTTTTTGCTTACAATTTCTCATGCATTGGGGTTTGAACACTCGGACACTTATTCGGACCCCCTTCCATTATGACAGATATGTAATTATGTTGTTTACTTACAATTTCTCATGCATTTGGGTTCGAACACTCGAAAACTTATTCGGACCCTCTTTTATGATGGCAGATACGTAATTATGGTGTTTACTTACAATTTCTCATGCGTTTGGGTTTGAACACTCGGACACTTATTCGAACCCTTTTGCATGATGGCAAATATGTAATTATGATGTTTACTTACCATTTCTCAAGCATTAGGGTTCGAACACTCAGACACCTTTTTGGACCCTCTTGCATGAAGGCAAATATGTAATTATGATGTTACTGACCATTTCTCAAGCATTAGGACCCTTTCACGTGATGCCAGATATGCAAATATGTTGTTTACTTATCATTTCTCATAGACTGGGGTTCGAACACTCGGACACTTGTTCGGTACCTCTTGCATTTTGGCAAATATGTAATTAGGGTGTCTGCTTAACTTTTTTCTTGCATTAGTGTTCAAACACTCGGACACTTACTTGTTTGCTTACAATTTCTCATGCATTGGGGTTCGAAGACTCGGACACTTATTTGGACTCTCTTGCATGGTGGCAGGTATGTAATTATGGTGTTTACTTATAATTTCTGATGCATTAGGATTTGAACACTCTGACAGTTATTTGGACCCTCTTGCATGATGGCAGATATGTAATAATGGTGTTTCCATACAATTTCTCATGCATTTGGGTGGGAATACCCGGACAGTTATTCGGACCCTCTTGCTTGATGGTAGATATGCAATTATGGTGTATACTTACAATTTCTTATGTATTAGGGTTTGAAAACTTGGACAATCATTCGGACCCTCTTGTATGATAGCAGATATGTAATTATGTTGTTTGCTTTCAATTTCTCAGGTATTAGGGTTCGAAGACTCGGGCAGTTATTCGGACCCGCTTGCATCATGGTAGATATGTAATTATGGTGTTCACTTGTAATTTCTCATGTGTTTGGGTTCGAACACTCGGACATTAATCGGACCCTCTTGCATGATGGCAAATATCTAATTATGGTGTTAACTTACCATTTCTTATGCATTAGGTTTGAACATGCAGACACTTATTCGGACCCTCTTGCATGATAGCAAATACATAATTATTTTTCTTGTTTACAATTTCTCAGGCATTAGGGTTCGAACACTCGGACAGTTTTTTGGACCCTCTTGCAAAATGGTAGATATGTAATTATGGTGCTTCCATACCATTTCTCACGCATTAGGGTTCGAACATTCAGACACATATTCGGACCCTCTTGCATAATGGTAGAATTGTAATTATGTTGTTTGCTTACAATTTCTCATGCATTGGGGTTTGAAGACTCGGACACTTATTTGGACTCTCTTGCATGGTGGCAGGTATGTAATTATGGTGTTTACTTATAATTTCTGATGCATTAGGATTTGAACACTCTGACAGTTATTTGGACCCTCTTGCATGATGACAAATATGTAAGTGAGTTGTTTACTTACAAATTTTCATGCATTACGGTTCGAATACTCGAACACTTATTCGGACCCTCTTGCAGGATGGTAGAATTGTAATTTTGGTGTTTACTTACAATTTCTCATGCATTGGGGTTCCAACACTAGGACACTTATTTGGACCCTCTTGCATGGCGGTAGATATGTAATTATGGTGTTTACTTACAATTTCTCACGCATTACTATTTGAACACTCGGACAATTATTTGGACCCTTTTGCATGGTGGTAGATATGTAATTAAGGCCTTTTCTTACCATTTCTCACGCATTAGAATTCGAATATTCGGACACATATTTGAACCCTCTTGCATGATGGAAAGTATGTAATTATGGTGTTTACTTATAATTTCTCATGTATTAGGGTTAGAACACTCGAACACTTATTGGGACTGTAATAACCCGACCCTCATCTATGATTCTGGTATACTTTCAGTTCCCTTATTCCATATATTTGGACCCTCTTGCATGATGGCAAATATGTAAGTGAGTTGTTTACTTACAAATTTTCATGCATTACGGTTCGAATACTCGAACACTTATTCGGACCCTCTTGCAGGATGGTAGAATTGTAATTTTGGTGTTTACTTACAATTTCTCATGCATTGGGGTTTGAAGACTCGGACACTTATTTGGACTCTCTTGCATGGTGGCAGGTATGTAATTATGGTGTTTACTTATAATTTCTCATGTATTAGGGTTAGAACACTCGGACACTTATTGGGACTGTAATAACCCGACCCTCATCTATGATTCTGGTATACTTTCAGTTCCCTTATTCTATATATTTATATGCTCATTGTGAAATTCCATGTGGAATTACGGTTAAGTAAGTGAATCCCATGTTTAAGGATGTTTATCTGTTGAACACGAAAAGTATCTGTTACATGTAGAATGCTTGAAGCAGAAATTGGAAGCCTTAGGGGCTTAATTATCTGAAATTGATTTTATATATGCGATCAGCATATTTTTTAAGTAATATTAAATGTTTCTGTGAAATTTCAATTTGGGATGCTTAAACGATTGATTTTCGTCCTATTCAACTTTTTCTTTTATAAAATATATATATGTGTGTATATGTTAGCTCTTTGACTTAGGACCCTTATATCAATATTTCCTGAGAGAGAGAAAATTGGAGAGGAGAAGGGTTTGTGAAGGAGTTCATCAAGGAAGAAGATTGAGGAATTAAAGGGGTTATAAAGATTTTAATGTAAGGTATGTGTAATTCATTCTAATTGGTTCCTCTTTTTGATAATTAAGTAGAAAGTTCTTTATGTTATACAAGTTAGGGTTTATGTTGTGGAACAAGTATGTGGTGAATGATTAATGAGAATCATGTTTCTTGAGCTCATGTAGCTAAATGATCATGTGTGTATATATGTCTATGTATGTGAAGATGGGAATGTTATGAAGTTAAGTTGTGTTTGGGAGTTAAGATCAAAGGTCCAAATTGTATGAAGATTGATTTATATTATAGCTCCTATTTACATGATGGTTGACCTATGTTTTAACAATTAAAAGATCTATTTTGAGCTTCAAGAATACTCCCCAAAAACTGAGCTTTGCTGAAGCTTCGAACTGTTTTCTGCCCAGATCGCCGCACGTGCGGGGCTCACTGCCGCACGTGCGGGAAGCACTGCCGCACGTGCGGGGCTCACAGCCGCACGTGCGGCCCAAGCTGCAAAAGTTTGTTCGCCCCGTTTTGCGTGCTTAACCCTCTAGTATTTTTGAAATAGGTGTTTGATGTCCCTAAGATGCCTATAAATTCATTCGAAGTAAACTGAAGCAGGAAAGGAATTAAGAAAGCAAAAGAACTAATGACAAGTTATGTGTGTGTACAGGGCACACTCCAAGAGGGGCAAGCACTCCGTTGTAGCACTGTGAGTAGTAGTACGGTAG
>NW_021026967.1:791843-820580 GCF_004153795.1 Camellia sinensis | reverse complement strand
CTTTCTGAGTTCGCGTCTAAGAACTAGAAAGTTGGTTTAGCCCAAAGGCCTAATCGGTGTACAAGAGTTTTTGTCTTACTTCGCGTTGAAGCCTCTAGGGGCATCTTTTCTTTGAGTTCGGGTTCAGAAACTAGCGAAAGCTGGCTTAGCCCCAAAGGTTTAGCTCGGTTGGAAACAGGGGTTCCTAAATTAAGGAGTTCAAACTTCGTTCGGTGGCTTATTTCGGTCTAGCAGTGACCAAGTAGTTGATAACCACTGAACTGCTGTTATTCTACAAGTTCTAGTTCGGTTATAATTTAAGTGATCAACCTTATAGGACAAACAGTATCCTAGTTCGGTCAGTACATGATTTTTGGATCTAAAGACCAGTTTTCTACAAATAATCACACAATGCGTTCTACTTGTTAAAGTTCTTTCCAGTAAAGGTACAGAAGCAAAACAGAAAATAGACTAACATGTTTCGCAAAAAACATGGAAAAGCAAAAATATGAAAACAAACAAAGCAAGAAGTTAGATTTGCTTACCAGAGTAAGAAGGAAGAAGCTAGAAGATGGAGCAGTGGCAGTAATGGAGGGCAACGAACACAGCCGAGCTCAAACTCAGGGCTCAGGAACGAGGAGAAAGAAGAAAGGAGTAGAGTAAATGATTAAAAAATGAAAGGTGGTTTTGTGAAAAAGGAGAAGAAAAAGCGGCAAAAAAGGCGGGATTGTTCAAAAATTTCGTGTACGAGGGCGGCATTGACAAACAGCTCACAGCCTGTCGGAGCCTGCCACGTGGCGTCGGAAAGTGAAGCGTTACAGTCATAATTGAAGAGACGTTTTCGACCGAACGTGTAAAGCCGAAGTAAAAAGAAGCTCGGCTGGAGGGCTAAACGATTTTTTTAGTTCGGCTGGAAAGGCTTAAGAGCGTTAGCTCGGCTAGTCACTAGGTAATCCCAATCATGCTGTTTGCAGATGGAATTAAGGGGCAATTGAGAGGGTAATTTTTGGTAAAAATTGGGCCGAGCTATGAGATGGACTTTATGCCCAAAGTAAGAAGTATGACGGACTGGGTAAAAAGGGCCGAGAAGTTACTCCGGTCCATGAGAAATAAAGTTACTTCGGTCAAAAGAGGTGAAGTTACTTCGGCTCAGGAATTGTAAAGCTACTTCGGTTTCGACAACTTGAGTTAGTCCGGTCTCCGAGTTAGTCCGGTCATGACGTATTCTGGATAGATCGGTCAAGACCTTGCTACTCGGTAGCTCGGTCCCAACATATCATGGTTCATGCATGGGAGAACCGAGATGAGGAATGAAAGGAAGGGCCGAACTAAGGATAGTTCGGCCTACCTCGTGGCTCAGCTTAGCCAGTTTACTTCGGTTAAATAGTAATTCGGCCGTAGTTAAAACCATCCCACTTGGTTTAAGCAGTGGGGAGGGGTGTAAAAGGATAAGCATCATCCTTTAGGAGTATGAATCCTAGGAGGACTCTGCATGGAGAAATAACAGTCCTACTAGGATTGTGCCACTCGAAACCTATAAAAGCTCACAAGCATCACCTTGGAGGAGGTAACATAACACAACATACAATTTTTCTTCCTGAACACATTGAGCTCTGTCTATTTGTCAAGTTTTCTGACTTAGGCATCGGAGAGGTTTTCCGGCACACACCCGCCGGCTAGCTCACGTTTGTGTTTTCAGGTGACAAAGCGACGTCGTACGGAGGAGCGTGGACTTAGTCAACAGGATTATACGAGGAGAATTATTTCTTCCCCGTACAGTATTTATAAAATTTATTATTTTTTCTGACACAACACTGGTGTGTAATTGTTCAAAAATAATCCCAACACCATCGAAGCACAATTTGATAGATGCACGCGCTTAATTGACGCGTGGGGTAGAGTTTGAAAGAATCAGATGACAACTAGAAGTGAACAATTTCAAGTAACTTCACTGAATGAAAACAGGCTTGGGCCCCCCAAACCAGATAGGGATTCATAGGGCTCGTTTGGTAAGGAGAAGAATCCATCAATTGTTTTTTTGGAGAAATTAACGGTGGTATTTCTAAAAAAATTATTATAATTTCATGATAAAAATTAGTGTATTTTGTATAATTAATATTTATAAAATTTATCACTTATTGTAATTTTTTTAGAATTTAGTCTGAATTGAAATTTCCCCATTGCTTTTTGAAATGATTTTGTTGTATTCTTTACATAATAATAAAATCTAAATACATAATTGAACTACTCAAGTTTAAAAATGAAATAAGATAATATTAAGATATTATTGGGGTTTCCAAAAATAATTTTTACGTATTTTTTATTGTTTGTAATTTTTTAAATATTTTAATAAATTTTTTTAAATCTACTTAATCTAGATACACTTAAAAAATATATAATTTGTAAAAAAATATTTTAAACATTCACTAAATACATAAAAAATACATTTTCATATTATTTTGTATTTATTGAATTATTTTATATTTTTTCATAAATATTTTACTTTTTAAATACATTCAAATTATGTTTATCTTTAACATTAAAAAAATTGACTAAACTGCAAAAAAAATAAATAAATAAATAAATACTCAAAATAACAAAAAACGAAAAATAAAAAACTTAAAAATTATTTTTAAAATTTCAAAACTAAACAAAATGATTTATTTCTTAAAGTCATATACCTTAACAGGATGTAATTTTAGGCTTCATTTAGTTGTAATTTGAAAGATAGTTTATTGTTAAAAAAAAAAAAAATCACTTTCCTAAAAAAATTCTTAACAACAGACTAGTTTTTCATAAAAAAAAATAAATAAATAATTTATTTAAAGAATATGCCCAATAAATTAATTTCTTGAGCATAAGATTTTTTTACTATTATTATTATTTTATTTTTTTTGTAAATTGGGTGTGTTTGACATCCAACTAATTTTTTTTTTTTAAATTATGCTTAAGTTTTTTATTTTTTAGATCCTTCTTGTGTAGACGAATCTAAAAGGTAAAACAAAATTTGAAAAATAAATTACTTGAGATGAAAAAAGAAAAAAAATTACACATCAGGTGTGATTTTCAAAAATAATCACTACTCGTGACAAGTTTATAATTTTAATAATTAAAATTTATAAAATTTATCATGAATCTGAAATTTTTTTCAATCCCCCCCACCCCACAAAGAGAAGGTAAAAAGCTGATTGTTTTTGGCCTTTATTGGTCTTCTTAAAAAAATTTAACTTTTACAATCCGTCTAATTGAGTAGAATTCACACGTGAAGTTTTTTAATTTCTTTTAAAAACCTCACTGAAAACAAAGAAAAATCAACAAAAAGGCAACTCCAAAGCCGATAAAAAAAAATTTAACCAACTCCTAAAGAAAATATTACTTAAACTTTGAACTTAGAATGTTAAAAAGAAATATTACAAATTTCTAAAAACAATAAAAATAAAAAAATTATAAGGACAGCCAAACAGGTCCTTTAAGTTTTTTATTCTGTTTAGAAGCTGAGAAAAATGGGACAAAAAAAACTGAAACAGAAGAAGTATTATATCCCCATACAAAAAAGAAGATAAAATGACACCACTGGATATTAGTGGACAACTTGAGTATTTGAGTCAATTCTTTATTTATTTATATTCCTTCCATGTTTTTTTTTTTTATACTTTATTTCCAATTAATCATGGTCAAGCTTGGAAAGAGTACACTCTCTTTTATTTTCTTTTTTTTTTAAATACATTAATGTCACAGTCCATGTAATTGTGGAGATGCTTTTGGTTTTGGCCCTTTGCGTCTGAAATTGGATCAAAAGTTTTAAATTTAAATTAAATAATATAAGTCCTTAAGTACAAATTAATGAATACAGTAAAATAATCTAAATATTTTCTCATCATTACAAATATACAATCTAAGAATGGGTGGAATTGAAGGTGTTGATGTGGTGGCAGCAACGGTAATGCTTGTGATGGCATTGATAAAAATTTGATTCCGAAAAACGCTTTTTACCTTATAAAAGTAATTTTTTTTTTTTTTACCTAAATACACTTATTTTTCATTGATCATAAAAAATATTTTATATTGACTTTTGTTTTCAATCGTACTAAACACTATAAAATATGAAAAATATTTTTAAAAAAACATTTTCCACCGAAGTAAACAAAGCATTAGTTCAAATTCATTAAATCTTACTATGAAAATATTGATCTAATTATATCAAAATTTTATTTTAGTCAAATTTTAAAATGCCCACCCCCCCCCCCAAAAAAAAAAAAAAAAAAACAAACAATAATAAGGACAACAGATTTTCTTTTCTTTTCTTTTTTGCACTGCAACCCAAAAGTTAATGTTAATCAATAATTGGAGACAGGCCATCACGAACGATATGTTACAAAAGGTCCACTTCATGTTCATTATTTTATCAACAATGATTCATCCCTCTTTTTCTCCCACTCCCTTTGACCTCCTCTCTCTCTCATTGGTTACATTTTCTTTTTCTTTTTCTTTTTTTTTCTCCTCCTCCAATCACCACCTGCCACGTGGCAAAGGGGGGTGAGGGGATGACCCCCAAAAGGGGGTCCCAAGCATTATTCTTATTTTGTTTATGAATAATGCTTGGGACCCCCTTTTGGGAGTCACCCCTCACCCCCCTTTGCCACGTGGCGGGGGGTGATTGGAGGAGCAGGAAAAAAAAGAAAAAGAAAAAGAAAATGTAACCAATGAGAGAGAGAGGAGGTCAAAGGGAGTGGGAGAAAAAGAGGGATGAATCATTGTTGATAAAATAATGAACATGAAGTGGACCTTTTGTAACATATCGTTCGTGATGGCCTGTCTCCAATTATTGATTAACATTAACTTTTGGGTTGCAGTGCAAAAAAGAAAAAAAAAAAAAATCTGTTTTCCTTTTTTTTTTTTTTTTTTTTTTTTTTTTTTTTTTGGGTGGGGGGTGGATTAATTTAATTTCTCCGACCACAACCCATTTCTAGATACATTTTTTATCCAAAAATTCTTGAGACCCTATCTTTTTTTGTTTCCCTAAATAGTTTTTTTTTTTATTTTAAAATAATCACCTATTTATGCTTAAAAAATGTTTAAATCATTGACTAGTAATGTTGGTGTATAGTAATATATATATGTATATATATATTTTTTAAAATATATACAAAAAAAAATTAAAACAAGATCATTAATAATTTTTCTAAAACTAATTCCCATTTTGATGCCATTTATACCAAAAAAGGTCAAAAAAATCACTAGAATAAAAAAAGTCAAACATCACACCAATTTATGATTTTCAATAAATTTAAAAGAAATTATTCTTAAACACATTAATTTTTTTATCTCATAAAAAAAATTAAAAAATTATTTAAAAAGTCAATTTTCAATCGTCACCTTAGTGGCACCCTCCACTCCATCCCATATGAGTAACTAGGTCATTACCGGCATAAAAATATATATATATATATATATACATATTAAATAAATAAAAACTACGAAGGATTCTCTTAATTACATATATATCCCCATTTCTCATCTCTAATCCAAGTCTACTACTAACTTAAAAACCAACTACTGTGTTTAGATCTAGAATTTAAATAAGAATTTGCAAATGAAAAAGAAAAATGTGACAAAAATTTAGCATCTATTACATTAATTTCTTCCTTCCTATTTCCTTTCTTTCAGCAAATTCCTCGTCAAATCCTTCATCCAAAACACAATATATATTGTCAAAAATTACGTAACTTATGAAGTAGAGACATACCGATCATGAGATTTCTATATTGATTCACCTTCTTTTCAGAACTGCAATGAGAGATTTCACCCCAATCAGTTCAATATAAGGCTAGTAAATTCATGATTCACAAAAAGTTTTAGTGTAATGGCAATATTCACTAATGACCTCAATAATATAATTGACAAAAATAGATAAATAAACTCAATGTTAAACAACAGAAGAAATTAAATGCAAAAAAAGCAGTGATAAATCAACGGGGTCACAAGCAAAGTCATACTTGAAATCATTTATGATTAGTGAAATAAAAAGTCACTTTTCTACACATTTATCTCCAAAGAAGGGAAAGGGAAAATATTGATCAGACCAAACCAAACCAAGCTTTAAGTCCCATCAAATGGAGTCAGCTACATCTTTCTTCTCCACGTGACTCTATCAAAGGCCATTTCGTTAGTCAAATTAAGTAGATTCATAAATCTATTTACTACGCTAGCCAACGTCAATCTAGGCCTATCCGGTCCCTTAACTCCGCCGGGGTTGTTTAACAACTTCACCAGTCCTAAGCCAAGGTAAAGGAGGAAGGTTGTGCGTTAGGTAGCCGACAGCCAACATGTAAAAAAACCGCTCGGATCCCTTATGACAAGGAAAGGGAAAATATTATTGAGAGAAAATGACATGAGAGTTGAATGAGAGAAGATTATGTAGGTTGGTGGAACAACCCTCAACCTATATTGGTTGAAAAAATAATCAATGATTTTAGGTATAACTACATTCTAAAGTATAAACAATTGTTGCTTTAACTAAGCAACCCCCACTTGCAATGAATGGAAAACTCTCCAATGTCTTCTTTTTTTGTTTTGTGAATTAAGTTTCAAATTCAATATTTGAAAGCCAATATATAAGATCCAGTTGGACTGTAAGAATTAGTTTCAGTATTCATACTCTGCTTTGTGTAACATACTGATGCGTTTTCCATTTGTGCCTTTCAACCTCCATTCCAGATTCCTACTGCAGGAGGTGCTCCAGCTGGGCCTTCTGTTTCTGCTCGAGGAGGAGGCCGAGGAGGCACAGTATATCCCCACACCAAAGCAAGGCGCACTCATATTGGGAGCAGTTCTCGGGCACCGATCCCAGATGATGATGAGTCTGAGGCAGAGGTGGAGACGGAGGCAGAGTCGTCCGAGGAGGAGATCGGAGATGACTCGGGCTCAGGCTCAGATGATAGTGTTGACGATGATGCTCCTGGACCTTCGTCCAGGAAGTGGACGAGGACAGACCCTCAGGCCTGAGACCACTTGACGTTGATCTAGACTTTTGTTGCTTTTCTTCTTTTTGTTTTACTTTTTCTTTTTGCTGGAAGCTTGAGTACCTTGTACTGCCGCAGGCAGGTTTTTATTTTCTTCAAAGCTATGTACTTGGAAAGATGATGAAATGAAACAAACTTTTTTGTTAAAAAAGTGTCGCATTTGTACATTGCATCGCATCGCATCGCATTGCATCATATTACACGACAAATGTAAATGAACGGAAATTGACCTTTTGTCTAAAAATTAAACACTTGCATCATAATAATCAGATAATGAACCGGCCAAGGACAAAACAACTCATACAACCCACTGCTCATTCTGAACACTCGGCTCATAACACAGTGCATGGTTTAATCTGCATACAGCTCATACACATAGCTCATACAACGCACTGCTTATTCTAAGCACACAGCCCATTCTGACACCGCTCATTCTGAACTTATAGCCCATAACACAGTATTTTGTTTCTTCTGCTTCGCAATCCGGAACTCAAAAAGCTTCAGATAGGTCCAGGTTTTCCTGTTCGGACATGACCTGTGTTGAACCTTGCGGTTTATGACAGAACCAAATCTGTTTTGCAGAAATGTGGAGAATGGCACAACACTCTTAGCATAAAATGATTTGAGAAAAGGATTTTCAAATGGGTATTGAACCTACAATTGACCATGGTCAAAATGACTTAATAGAGAAAGCAAAAGGCACACAACCTAAAAAAACATCGAGACAAACTAGAAATGACTCAAAGCAAGAATCGAGACAAACAAAAGACACGATACACAGACGTGTTATGAAGACGAGAGACCTCAGATCACGAGGAGTCAGTTTCTCCGGGTATTGTTTCCCACCCTTTCTGATTTGTGATTCTCACATCACTCTGGCACTCAATCTCTTGTTTTCTGAAAAAGCCCTTTTCTCACTTTTTCTCTCAACGCACACCTCTCTATTCTTGAATCTCTCATTTTTTTTATCCCTCCCCTGGGTGATTGATGGATAAATTGAAGGTTGTGGGTTCATGCCCAACGCTGTTAGCTCGCGGCTATTTCCTTCAGTGACATTTAGCCGATGCCCCGAATAAGGGAGTGGAGTATCTTGATCCATTCCAACTCGTGTTTCGCACTTGCTTTGATACCTCGTTGCTTGGAGAATGTTGAGAGCTTTCAACCCTTTTGTTGTTAACCTCAGTTGTGCCCTTCTTAGCAGGTAGAGTGCCCTTCTGGCAAGTAGTTGATGACGAGGGAAAGACAGAACACCTGACTCAACTGTGCCCCTATTTCATCATTTTGACCATTTTTTGTTTTGGCTTTCTACTAAAACAAATTGACCAATATGAGAGTTAGATTAACAAACTTGTTTGATTTTTGATTTGAAAATCATGTAAGTCAGGCTGTGAGCACTAAAATTTTTCTTTTTTTTGGGTCCAAGAGGATGGTCCAGTTTTGGAAAATGAAATAATTTTCGAGAAATTGGTCAACCTTAGTAAAAATTTTCAAAAACTATATTTGCGAACGGTCAATGCCCAACGAGCACAGAACTTACTCCTGAGATGCATGTAGATGTCCCCGAACGCCCCGGGAGGGTGAGTCCCGTTCTGTTCATTTGGGGTCACTACAGCTCGGACTCCCAAATCGTGACGGTTCTAAATCTGAGCCAAAGAGTCCAAATCCGGCAAATCATTTTGAGAAAACAGATTTTTGAAAGAAGTACCAAACATGGACTGCTTTGCCAAATACAGAGTCGCCACCTAAATATTTTATTTCGGGGAAATTTAGAAAACCCTGACTCGTTTGCCGAAGGCCACGTGTCCGTCATCACCAAAGTTGCCTCAGCTCGGGAACTTGGGTACGATTGGGGAAGGTCACTTCGTGAGCACCCCCGCTCGCCCGATCAAAGATCGGCCTCTACTAACCATGATATCAAGTTTTGAAAACATTGTGTGTTCTTATTCCGGTTATTAGCCTAGATTTACTATGTGATGCGCACAACACACAAGTACAGACTGGGTCGCCTGAATTGGAACAAAACATTTCTTGTTTGTTTTTGAAAGATGGTTTGCTACTCGCAAGTAGGCCCAAAATGCAGATTTTGCCACCCTCAGGTGGGCTTAAGAAAAGATGGTTTTGCCACTATCTAGTGAAGTTTTGAAAACATTGTGTGTTCTTATTCCGGTTATTAGCCTAGATTTACTATGTGATGCGCACAACACACAAGTACAGACTGGGTCGCCTGAATTGGAACAAAACATTTCCTGTTTGTTTTTGAAAGATGGTTTGCTACTCGCAAGTAGGCCTAAAATGCAGATTTTGCCACCCTCAAGTGGGCTTAAGAAGAGATGGTTTTGCCACTATCTAGTGGGCTTAAAACACACATTTGATGATTTGTTCCAATCTGAACAACCCAACCTTCACCCACAGGCAT
This sequence comes from Camellia sinensis, assembly GCF_004153795.1. NCBI lineage: Eukaryota > Viridiplantae > Streptophyta > Magnoliopsida > Ericales > Theaceae > Camellia > Camellia sinensis. Next base: position 811,163 of record NW_021026967.1, on the reverse strand, counting down.
TCAAGGCAGTTATATCACATAAGCAAATAGCCTCATGGTAAGCGTGCTATCATGGCAGTCACTCACACGCATGCAAGGATGCTAAAGCATAAAAACTCACCGAGTACTCCAAGCCAAAACAGAAACCGATTAGAAATCCATGCATGATCCTAATTATGCAAAAATGCCTAATGCAACACATGCAAAATGCAACTATAGCAGGCTCGGCTATTCTAAACATGGCATATGAGATGCAACAGCTAACAAGTATTCAACTTTGAAATTGAAATACAAATGCAGTTAGTATGATGTGCCGAGCCCGGTGTATGCAAAACACATGAATGATGCAAACATGCTATCATACTGTATGCTAATTTAAACATGCCCTAATCTAACCATCATAAGCGGGTAAATAAAAAGGAAGAAAGACGTGGGGTTGGAAGACATACATCACACACACACACACTTTTTACAATTACGCCCTCGCGTAGAGGGTCCGAATAAATAATATACAGTCCCGAATAAATATTACAGTCCAAATAATTACAAAATCCTAATTAATTTACAAATTAATCTAAGAAAGCTATAAACTGGCATGCGAGCCAGGGACTGCCTCGACTCTGATGAATGATGTATGTTTGGGCTGCCTTGTGCAGAAATCCACTGGGATGCCCCAATTAGCCTCTGTTTTGTAATGATTTCTTGGAAAGCGTGCCAAGCCCCAAAAGACTGCTGATTCTTGATTTGCTGTAACAGAGAGCAGGAAAGGAGCATAGCAATGTATTTTCACATATGTACGCATGTCTCGATCCTCGTGCCACCAATCACGCGTCTCGCTGCATGATGGCCGAGGAGTCGAATTGTGCAACTCAATATAGAATGAATGCACATGGAAACAAAACAAAACCTAGACTCCATCATGGATAATCTGGAGTGTCGGCGACTGGGAATTGAGACATGTTCCCTTACTCGGAGTACGAAACGTACCTCGTTTCCCGTGCTCGGGCTAACTCCTATCCCAAGCACGATGCAATATGCATGATATGCATGAAATGCAACTAAGATACAACCTAGCATACACAATGCTATGAAATGGCATACACGATGCACGAGATAACATGGCATACACAATGCGCTAACATACAACCTAGCATACGTAATGCTATGACATAAAATGGCATACACAATGCACAATGGACTTTGTAGACACCCCATTTTTGACCGTCCTTAAGACTTGGACGTCATCGTTTGAACACTCGATGATTACCGTTGTTTGTGTTCGTTTTGAGTTCTCGGAGGTTTCGGCTATGCGCCTTACCTCAAGACCTTCTCGGAGGTTTTGGCTACGCGCCTTACCTCAAGACCTCTCGACTTGTCTGTTTTTTGTCTGGTTTTGCACCAAACACTTGTTGATTTGCTTCTGAGGGTGGGAAGTAGCTTGTAGGCCATCCCCACACCTCACCGGCCATGGCTTGAGGCCACCGGCCTTGTTTCCTTGCCACCGGCCATTGGTGATGGCCGGTCGGCACTATTGATGGTCGGTCGGCATTGTGTTTGGTCGGCCGGACACTTTTCCTGGCTGAGACCTTTTCTTGAGGGAGCTTGACCCGTTTGAACCTTTTTTTAGCCTCTTGAGGAAGCTTGAACCTTTTTAGCTTCTCCAAGAAGCTTGACCGTTTTGAACCTTTTTTAAGCTTCTTGAGGAAGCTTGAACCTTTTTAGCTTCTTTAGGAAGCTTGAACCTTAGGGCATTCTCCAAGAAGCTTGACCCTTTTTTTTAGCTTCTCCAAGAAGCTTGACCCTTTTTTTTAGCTTCTCCAAGAAGCTTGACCCTTTTTTTTAGCTTCTCCAAGAAGCTTGACCCTTTTTTTTAGCTTCTCCAAGAAGCTTGACCCCCTTGTCTAGCTTCTCCAAGAAGCTTGACCCATTTGCCTAGCTTCTCCAAGAAGCTTGGCCCTTTTGTCTAGCTTCTCCAAGAAGCTTGGCCTTCTTGGCCCTTTTGCTCTAAGCTTCTAAGAGAAGCTTGGCCTTTTTGGTCAAAGCTTCTAAGAGAAGTTTTGCCCCATTGGTTTCTCTATATAAAGAGAGCCTCTCCTTCCATTTTAGGGGTTAGAAAAATCTGATATATAAATATATATATATATCACTCTCTCTATATATCTCCCTCTCTCTCTACATTTGGGTGGGTTAGAGGGTCCAAAAGGGTCTAGTTCTTGGCCATTTGAACTACACCTCCTAGCACAACACTTTCATCATCACTTGGAGGTTCTGGGGTCTTGTTTTCAGAGGTTGAGGGTTGCATTTTTGGGTCTAGAGGCTGCTGTCCCCTTTTGGCTACAAAGGTAACCCATTTTCCCTCTTTATTCCCCATTTTTGCACACAATTTCAGCCCGTCTTGCTTGCTGATTTGAGCTTTGTGTATAACATAAAAAAGTTCTTTTTTTTTGTGTTTAAGATACTTCATTAAGGACACTTTTGTGTTTGGGGTCGTTTACCCCCTCTTAGGACTTGTTTGGCCTCCATTTTGTGCTATTTTTAGTGAACTTTGGGACCACCTTGTTTGGGCCTCCTCACCACTGAAATCTTGAGGGATTTCAGTGGTGAGGATGGTGGTTTAAGATCCTAAGAAGGAGGTCCCCTCTCCTTGTTGTCTTCAAAAAAATGCCATTTTAGCCTCATGTGTGAGCACCATTTTTAAGTTCATGTTGGCCATGTCTTAAGTGTTATTTGTGGTTATTTTACCATGATATAGCACTGTTTTTAATTGGTTTAGACACACCATGCATGCTTAGCATACTTGTCTTGTAATGCCATGAAATTGCCTTAACATGTATCTAGCATTTAGACCACTATGCTTACTTGTTTTGGCTTAGCTTTGTGAAGCTTTTATGCATGTTTTAGTGTGCTTAAGGTCTGTTTTTGGTCATTTGGGTCATCCATGCTTTGCTTTGTATAGCTACCATTCAATCTCCCTTGTAGGCCTTGAGTGTTGACCCCCCTAGCATGCTTTACTTGCTTTGCTTCAGTGGTTTGGAACCATTTATCATGTCATTTCAGACCTAATAGCATGCTTGTATGCTTGCATTTGATGCTCCTTTTAATGCTTTAAAAGGTTGGTATCTTATGCTCCATGGTTGGCCCCTTTTGTATGCTTCCATGTATAGGCCATTTAGATGCCATCTAAGTGTCTTTGACCTTAATTTGGCATGATTTGGGACTGTTTTGATTCACTTTGATCATTTGCTTCGTGTGTCATATGATCATAGTTTAAGTCCTTGGGCTTGGATGCATGCTTTGCTTGCATTGGTAGGTTGATTTGGCATCATCTTCTGCAAACCAATTAAACACATAAAGCCCAACCTCTATCATACTCAATTCAAGAGGCAAAGCATGCATGCTCTATGCAATGCAACCTAGGCATGGAGGCTAAGTATGCAACATGATCATGAGGACAAGTATACAAGTTAGCAAACATGCAAAGTGTAATCTTAACCATGCACACATGTAAGGCATGTAACATGTTAGGAAACTTAGCAAGAAATGTATGCCAAATGCAACACCATTTAAACATGCAACAAAATGTCATGAGCCAAGTACCTAAGCATACAAACATGCATGCAAACATGGTTGAATACCTAAGCATATAGAAGCAACTTCCAAGCACACTTAAAAGGGGCAAACATTGGCACATAGCATACATGATAAGCTTTGAAAAACATGTAGAAGATGATGCCAAATCAACCTACCAATGCAAGCAAAGCATGCATCCAAGCCCAAAGACTTAAACTATGATCATATGACACACGAAGAAAATGATCAAAGTGAATCAAAACAGTCCCAAATCATGCCAAATTAAGGTCAAAGACACACCTAGATGGCATCTAAATGGCCTATACATGGAAGCATACAAAAGGGGCCAAACATGGAGCATAAGACACCAACCTCTTAAAGCATTAAAGGAGCATCAAATGCAAGCATACAAGCATGCTATAAGGACTGAAATGACATGATAAGTGGTTCCAAACCACTGAAACAAAGCAAGTAAAGCATGCTAGAAGGGTCAACACTCAAGGCCTACAAGGGAGATTGAATGGTAGCTATACAAAGCAAAGCATGGATGACCCAAATGACCAAAAACAGACCTTAAGCACACTAAAACATGCATAAAAGCTTCACAAAGCTAAGCCAAAACAAGTAAGCATAGTGGTCTAAATGCTAGATACATGTTAAGGCAGTTTCATGGCATTACAAGACAAGTATGCAAAGAAAGCATGGTGTGTCTAAACCAACTTAAAACAGTGCTATATCATGGCAAAATAAGCACAAATAACACTTAAGACATGGCCAACATGAACTTAAAAATGGTGCTCACACATGAGGCTAAAATGGCACTTTTTGAAGACAACAAGGAGAGGGGATGGCCCTCTCCTTCTTAGGACCTTAAACCACCATCCTCACCACTGAAATCCCTCAAGATTTCAGTGGTGAGGAGGCCCAAACAAGGTGGTCCCGAAGCTCACCAAAAACACACAAAAATGAGGCCAAACAAGGCCTAAGAGGGGGTAAACGACCCCAAACACAAAAGTGACCTTAATAAAGTATCTTAAAAACAAAAAAACAGAACTTTTTTATGTTATACACAAAGCTCATCAGCAAGCAAGATAGGCTAAAATGGTGTGCAAAAATGGGAATAAAGAGGGAAAATGGGTTACCTTTGTAGCCAAAAGGGGACAGCAGCCTCTAGACCAAAAAATGCAACCCTCAACCTCTGAAAACAAGACCAAGAACCTCCAAGTGATGATGGAAGGTGTGTGCTGGAGGTGTAGTTCAAATGGCCAAGAACTAGACCCTTTTGGACCCTCTAACCCACCCAAATGTAGAGAGAGAGGGAGATATATAGAGAGAGTGATATATTATATTTTATATCAATTTTTTCTAACCCCTAAAATGGAAGGAGAGGCTCTCCTTTATAGAGAAACCAATGGGCAAAGCTTCTTTTAGAAGCTTTGACCAAAAAGACCAAGCTTCTTAGAAGCTTGGAGCAAAAGGGCCAAGAAGGCCAAGCTTCTTTGGAGAGCTAGACAAAAGGGCCAAGCTTCTTGGAGAAGCTAGGCAAATGGGTCAAGCTTCTTAGGAGGAGGACAAGGGGTCAGAGGTGCAAGCTTTCTTGGAAGCTTAGAAGGGTTCAAGCTTCTGGAGAAGCTAAAAAAAGGGTCAAGCTTCTTGGAGAAGCTAAAAAAGGGTCAAGTTCTTGGAGAAGCTAAAAAGGTTCAAGCTTCCTAAGAAGCTAAAAAAAGGTTCAAAGGGTCAAGCTTCTTGGAGAAGCTAAAAAGGTTCAAGCTTCCTCAAGAAGCTTAAAAAAGGTTCAAAACGGTCAAGCTTCTTGGAGAAGCTAAAAAGGTTCAAGCTTCCTCAAGAAGCTAAAAAAAGGTTCAAGGGTCAAGCTCCTCAAGAAAAGGTTCTAGCCAGGAAAAGTGGCCGATTGATCAGACATGAGGTCGACCAGACCAACAACTGACAATGGCCGACCTGCGCTGACCATCAATAGTGCGACCGCGATCACCAATGGCGTGCAAGGAAACAAGGCCGGTGGCTCAAGCCATGGCCGGTGAGGTGGGGGGGTGGCCTACAAGCTACTTCCCACCCTCAGAAGCAAAAACAACAAGTGTTTGGTGCAAAACCAGACACAAAACAGACCAGTCGAGAGGTCTTGAGGTAAGGCGCGTAGCCGAAACCTCCGAGAACTCAAGACGAACACAACACAGGGTAATCATCGAGTGTTCAAACGATGACGTCCAAGCTTAAGGACGGTCAAAAATGGGGTGTCTACAGTTGCCTCTTTGACAGAACTCGAAAGTTATAAAAATGACGGGAGTGAATGTCAAAGCCTAGAGACGACCCATTTTTGACAAGGCCGAAGATTAGACAAAGCATACAAGCTACAAATAAAGGTATGCGCCCGAGGGCAGGAGCAAACTGCAAGACAATGCATAAAGCGAGCATAACTTATGATCATGCAAGAAACATAGGGACGTATCCCGGTGTTTCGGAAATGTATAAGCATTGGAACGTATTCCAATGCTCTTAACCAAAGGGGGAAAGAGGACATATCCCGGTGTTTCGAAGAGAAGGAGAAACATAGGGACGTTATCCCGGTGTTTCGGAAGGAAGGAGAACATGGGACGTATCCCGGTTTCGAAAGGAAGGAGAAACATGGGACGTATCCCGGAGTTTCAGAAGGAAGGGGAAGAAACATAGGGACGTATCCAGTATTTCGGAAAGAAGAGGAAACGTAGGGACGTATCCGGTGTTTCGGAAAAAGATAAACATAGGGACGTATCCCGGTGTTGGAAAAAGAGAAAGAAACATAGGGACGTATCGAGTTTCGGAAGGAGAGAGAAACATAGGGACGTTGGGTGGTAAAGAGAAAGAAACATAGGGACGATCTGGAGTTTCAGAAGGAGAGAGAAACATAGGGACGTATCCCGGTGTTCTGAAAAAGAGAAGAAATAGGGACGTATCTCGGAGAGGGAGAGAGAGTAGGACGTATCCCGATGGTTCCGGAAAAAGAGAAAGAAACATAGGGATGATCCTGGAGTTTCAGAAGGAGAGAGAAACATAGGGACGTATCCGGTGTTTCAGAAAAGAGAAAGAAACATAGGGATGTATCCCGGTGTTTCGAAATGTTAAGTTGGACGTAGGGATTCCGGGTGGTGTTTAGAAACGAATGAGAAACATAGGGACGTATCCCGGTGTTTCGGAAAAAGGGAGTATTCCCGATGTTTCGAAAGAAGGAGAACATAGGGACATTATCAGTTGTTCAGAGAGGTAGAGGAAATAGGGACGTATCCCGGTGTTTCGGAAGGAAGGAGAAACATAAGAGACGTATCCCGGTGTTTCAGAAAGGAATGAGAAAGGGATGTATCCCGGGTGTTCCAAACAAAGGAGGCATGCACATGCAGGTGCACAGACAGTGTGATAAATGCATTTTCTATGCAGTGTGGGGGCATTTTCTATGCAACATTGAAAGCATTTCTATGTAGAAACATAACGATGCACGGCCATGCAGACCGAAGTGTATATGAAAGTTCACATTCTATGCAATGGAAGGGCATCAAACACGTACTCTGGTGCCTCCGATACCTTGTAGGACTTGGCAACACAACTCTGCTCGAAAAAGGGACACCCTATTTACATTGGAGAAAGATAACATTTGCTGCTGCTTTACTTGCCATTCTGACTTAGAGCAGGCTTAAGCTTGGTGTAGAGGCACTCATTCTTCGGAGCACTGACAAGGCTGAAGAGGTACATCCAGCACAATCACGGAGTTGGAAGAGGTGAAACACACTCAGATGCGTCGGTTTTCCCTCTTTTCTTTTGCTTTGTAGTATGGAACATATAGCTTCAAATTAAGTCTTATTTTAACGTTATCACTTATCGGGGGTGGACCCTGCAGTTTTAAGAAGACAAATACTGTTTTGCACAAATGTGGAGAATTCTGAGCACAAGATGATTTTTTGGAAATTGAGAATGAGTCCTTGACTGGGATATTAAGCCTACAACTGAACACAGCTACTATGACTCAACAAAAGGTACACGACCTAAACACATCGAGTAACACTCGAAAAAGACTCAAAACAAAGTTGAGGTAAACAAAACAAAAGACACAACACACAGAGTGTTACGAAGACAAGAGACTCTCAGTTCTCCGATGAGCTTGTTCTCGGGTAGTGTCTCACCCTTTTTCATTTGTGATTCTCACATCACTCTGGCACTTATGTGAAGATTCTCACTTTTTCTCTCAGCGCAATCTCTCTTATTTTTCAATCTCTCATTTTTTATCCCTCCCCTGGTTGGTGGATAAACAGAAAGTTGCGGGGTCTTGCCGCTAGCATTCCGCTAGATTCTTTTTCTTGTTCACAGCAGTGAGTTTCTTCCACAGAGGGGCTGCGCTACAATTGGGTGTGCAGTCTGTAGTGACATCGGTTGACGCTCTGCTGAGCTGGCATGATTAGATCTGCCCAGAGGAGGGAATGGGATATCTTGTCCCATCTGGTTCGTTGCTTCGCACTTGTCTTGATACCTCGTTGCTTGAGGATGAGAGAGCTTTCAGCCCTTTGTTGTTGATCAGTGGCTGCCTTTCTAGCAAGTAGAGTGCCCTTTCTGGCAATGATTGCAACAGGGAAAAGACAGGAAGCCTGACTCAACTGTGCCCCTAGTTCATTATTTTGCCAATTTTTTGGTTTGGTTTTTCTACTAAAACAATTTTGACCCACATGAGAGTTAGATTAACATACTTGTTCAATTTTTGATTTGAAATCATGCAAGTTAGGTTATGAGCACTGAAATTTTCCTTTTTGGGTCCAAGAAATGGTCCAGTTTTGGAAAAGATGGAATAATTTTTGAGAGATCAGCCAACCTCAGTAAAAATTCTCAAAAATTGTTTTTGCAAACGGCTAATGCTTAACAAGCACGGAACCTACTCTTGAGACGCACAACCTCGGATTTGGAGGGAAATTGCCCTTGTGAGAGAGCTGCATGGCAGGAAGTTGTCCCTTGTTTGAACGGCACCGCAGTGTATTTGAATGGCAACGGAAAGTTGCCCTTGTTTGAATGGCACGCAGCGCATTGAATGGCAATGGAAGTTGCTGCTTGTGGATAGCGCCATTGCACACTGCAATCAGTCCTTAGAGTGCGATCACAACCGAACTCTATCAGAGAGAAAGACGATCAAAAATATACATGGACATAATCAATTTGGAAGTGTTTGTGGCTGGGACTTCAGGATGAAGTTGCCTATGATTCCCAAACATGGGAATCAAGCCTTACGTTGTTCCGGGTAAGGTACACTCGGATTCCTCTCCTTTTTATTGGCTCTAACTTTCGGAAGCGCGCTCGTTGCGGGTTTTCGACCTGCGAGCTTTGTTCTCTTTTCTTTTCATGTTTTTCATTTCTTTTCTCTTCTTTTTTTTTTTTTGGCATTTTTTTTCTCTTTTTTTTGCATTTTTTTTTGCTTTTTTTTTTGCATTTTTCTCTTGCTCTAACTTTTGCCTTGGTCGCCCTCCGGTTTTTGCGCCAGCGAGTAGCTCCAAAGGCTAAACTGTACCAAGTCCACGCCACATGGTTTTAGGGTTTTGAACATCCGTCACAGAGAGTGGCTGTGTATTGGTTACTGTGTTCCCTTCAGTATTGAGCGAGTTTGCATGGGGGTTTTTCTGATCTAGCTTACAAGCGTTCGATCTGATCTTGACTTTGGTGCCCTTGTTCAAGGTGCTTCAAAATGGCCACACAGGCTCAGGCCGTTGTGTTGCCGTTGAAGTGTTTTGAACTAGGGTCAAGGTTTGAAGTGAGGGTCGATCTCGGAGGCTGAGGCGATCCTAGCGTGCACAATCCAAGACGATCCACCAAGTCTTACAGGACGCGTCAAAATATTTTTTTGAAAATTTTTAAGAAAGCGACAAATCGCTCGCACCGAAGATAGTGTAGGAACCAATCTGTCACCAGGTCCTTCTCAGCATTAATGCGTGATCTCAATCATTAAGGGTGTATGCTGCCTCTCTGTCTCTGCAATTGATCAATGTTTTGCAAAACCTGAGGAATTCCTTCTCGTTCGTTTATTCACGCAATGTTCGAAAAAAGTTTTGAAACTTAGGTCTAGCAGTAAATGGACTTTCAAAGGCACAGAAAAGGCAGAGCGAGAGCACTGTCATATTCGGATGTCAAACTGGCACACGCGCAGCGGCAGAAGCAAACGACGAAGAGTTGTGAAAATCAACTGCTGTCATTAAATCTATTGGCTAACTTGGCTCCAAGGCAGAGCCTATGACTCAAGAAAGCAAAAAGACAACACAGAAAGCACGAGTGATGTCCGAGGTGACACCCCCAGAATCACCCGACTCTGAAAACAGTTGTGTGTCTGACTCGATACAGACAAGACAGACTCGACTACACTCAAGTAAAATGAGACAGATTTCACGGAAGGTATATGCACACGAACTTTCCCGATACCCAGCCAGAAGTGACAAAACCGCATTCACAATGGCTCAAAACAGCATTGCCTACGCCACATCGGAGTAAAATAGCGGCCGCCCGCAGGGTCTTTATCAATCACCATTGATCCCACAAGTTCACTGATCAAGTGCCGATAGACTTTGCTGGACCTGGTGCGGGGATGACTTTGTTGTCAATTAAATTTTGTATCTCGTGGCGGAGACGGACGCAACTGTCGGTGTCATGACCGGTTTGTTGATGAAAAGCACAGTACTTAGTCAGGTCATGCTTTGGAGGGAGAGGATCGGGTAGAGGCCGTTGTTCCAACGGTTTCAGATGTCCTTTCCTGTGTAGGACCCCCAGGGCTTTAGACAAAGGCATAAAGAGTGGGGTGAAAACCCTCTTGCCTCGGGGTAGATAGTCCGAAGTTCGGGGGTTTGGATTGGATGTACCAACAAAAGGGGTAGCTGTTCTTGGTGTGGTGGTTGCGACCATGCCCACTTCAGAAGATCTTGCAGTTGCGTCACCGCTGGTGGTCGTATTCGAACTGCGGGTAAACGCCCTCCTGGGCTGCTCCTTCTCCTGATCAATAAGGCCTTGCTTCATAGCATCCTCGATCTGTACCCCCATCTCATGCAGATCCGAAAAGGTAGGGAAGGGGAGCACGATCATTTTCTGCATTAGTTTGGGTTGGAGGTTGCGCACAACCATCCTTATCTGGTCTTTGTCGGAAGGCCTTGTAGCCATCATCGAGGCCTTTGCTCTCCACCTCGCCACAAACTCTGAAAAACCCTCCTTTGGCTCTTGGCGGGTGACTTCAAGATCACGAGTTGTGACCTCAATCTGTGTGTTGTAGGAGTATTGATCACTGAAGGCCCCAGCCATCTCTTCCCAATTCTGTTTCACAGGGTTCTCCAATTTCGCATACCAGGTTGCGGCTATCCCAGACATGGTTCGGCCAAACAATGATAGCTTCTGTAATCTGGTGAGGCCCATCGGCTTTAGAATGTCTGAAAACAACCGCAAGTGCACCATGGGGTCCCCAGATCCATCAAATCGGTCGATGTGCGGCATCTTAAATCTGTCCGGCAGCGTCACAGCCGCATCGGTATACCCATCCTCGATGTCCGGGACGGATTTCATGCCTTGAGCCTTCTTGAACAACCTTTCAAGCTTGCTCATCTTTAGCGCCGTTGGATCTGCCTCTAACTCAAAAGGGGAGTCCGGTAGGTTGATGGGTGTCTTGGATAGCTGGGGTAGAACCGGGGGCGAAGCTGGACCGACTGGAATGTCCGTATCATCCTGGATGTGGGTTGCCTCCCTGAGTATGGGAACTCTTGGTGGGGGAGGGGCCTGGTGCGAAGTAGATACTCCAGTTTGCTGCTCCAATCTGGCAATTGTCTCTGCCTATTGGGCTATGACCACAGCTTGTTGCTTGGCAAATTCTGCTTGGCGGACAGTGTCTTGCTGCATGGCTTTCATACTATCCTGGAGTTGGCGCACCATCTCTTCCAGACTCAACATACTGTTCTAATCTAACTGAGCAACCGGAAATCTAACTGGCTTTCAAATGCATGATAAATGGCAAGTAAACACCATAATTACCTATCTGCCATCATGCAAGAGTGCCTGCATAACTGTCTGAGTGTTTAAACCCTAATGCATGAGAAATGGCAATTAAACACCATAATTACATATCTTTCATCATGCAAGAGGGTCTGAGTAAGTATCTGTGTGTTCGAACTGTAATTCATGAGAAATGGCAAGTAAACACCATAATTACATATATGCCATCATGCAAGAGGGTCCGAGTAAGTGTCCAAGTGTTTGAATCCTAATGCATGAGAAATGGCAAGTAAACACCATAATTACATATATACCATCATGCAAGAGGGTACGAATAAGTGTCCGAGTGTTTACACCCTAATGCATGAGAAATGGCAAATAAACACCATAATTAAATATATGCCATCATGCAAGCATATCTGAATAACTATCCGATTGCTTAAACCCTAATGCATGAGAAATGTAAAGTAAACACCATAATTACAAATCTGCCATCATGCAAGAGGGTCCGAGTAAGTGTTCGAGTGTTCGAACCCTAATTCATGAGAAATGGCAAGTAAACAACATAATTACATATCTGCCACCATTGAAAAGGGTCCAAGTAAGTGTCCCAGTGTTGGAATCCTAATGAACGAGAAATGGCAAATAAACACCATAATTACCTATCTGCCATCATGCAAAAGTGTCCGAATAACAGTCCGATTGCTTAAACCCTAATGCATGAGAAATGTAAAGTAAACACCATAATTACAAATCTGCCATCATGCAAGAGGGTCCGAGTAAATGTCCGAGTGTTCGAATCCTAACGCATGAGAAATGGCAAGTAAAAACCATAATTACATATCTGCCATCATGCAAGAGGGTCCGAATAAGTGTCCGAGTGTTTACATCCTAATACATGAGAAATGGAAAATAAACACCACAATTACATATCTGCCATCATGCAAGAGTGTCCGAATAACTGTCCCAGTGTTTAAACCCTAATGCATGAGAAATGGAAAGTAAACACCATAATTACAAATCTGCCATCATGCAAGAGGGTCCGAGTAAGTGTCCGAGTGTTCGAACCCTAATTCATGAGAAATGGCATGAAAAAAACATAATTACATATCTGCCACCATTCAAAAGCGTCTGAGTAAGTGTCCAAGTGTTGGAATCCTAATGAATGAGAAATGGAAAATAAACACCATAATTACAAATCTGCTATCATGTATGAGTGACCGAGTAAGTGTCCGAGTGTTCGAATCCTAATGCATGAAAAACGGAAAGCAAACACCATAATTACCTATCTGCCATCATGCAAGAGTGCCCGAATAACTGTCCGAATGTTTAAACCCAAATGCATGAGAAATGGAAAGTAAACACCATAATTACATATCTGCCATCATGCAAGAGGTTCGAAGTAATTGTCCGAGTGTTCGAACCCAAATGCATGAGAAATGGAAAGTAAACACCATAATTACAAATCTGCCATCATGTAAGAGGGTCCGAGTAAGTTTCCGAGTGTTTGAACCCTAATTCATGAGAAATGGCAAGTAAACAACATAATTACATATCTTCCATCATTCAAGAGCGTCCGAGTACGTGTCCTAGTGTTGGAATCCTAATGAATGATAAATGGCAAGTAAACTCCCCAATTAAATATCTACCATCATGCAAGAGGGTCCGAATAAGTGTCCGAGTGTTTAAACCCAAATGCATGAGAAATAGCATGTAAACACCATAATTACATATCTAACATCACGCAAGAGGGTCTGAGTAAATGTCCTAGTATTTAAACCCTAATGCATGAGAAATGGCAAGCAAACACCAAAATTACATATCTACCATCATGCAAGAGGGTCTGAACAAGTGTCTGAGTGTTTAAACCCTAATGCATGAGAAATGGAAAGTAAACACCATAATTACAAATCTGCCATCATGCAAGAGGGTCCGAGTAAGTGTTCGGGCGTTCGAACCCTAATTCAAGAGAAATGGCAAGTAAACAACAGAATTACATGTCTGCCACCATTCAAAAGGGTCCGAGTAAGTGTCCTAGTGTTGGAATCCTAATAAATGAGAAACGGCAAATAAACACCATAATTAACTATCTGTCATCATGCAAGAGTGTTCGAGTATGTGTCCAAATGTTCGAATCCTAAAGCATGATAAATGGGATGTAAACACCATTATTGCATATCTGCCACTATGCAAGAAAGTCCGAATAATTGTCCGAGTGTTTAAACCCTAATGCATGAGAAATGGAAAGTAAACACCACAATTACATATCTGCAATCATGCAAAAGGTTCCGACTAAGTGTCCGAGTGTTCGAACCCTAACTCATGAGAAATGGCAAGTAAACACCATAATTACATATCTGACATCTTGGCAGAAGGTCCGACTAAGTGTCCGAGTGTTCGAATCCTAATGCATGAGAAATAACAAGTAAACACCATAGTTACATATCTGCCATAATGCAAGAGGGTCCAAATAAGTGTTCGAGTGTTTAAACCATACTGCACGAGAAATGGCAAGTAAAACACCATAATTACAAATCTACCATCACGCAAGAGGGTCCGAGTAAGTGCCGGAGTGTTCGAACCCTAATGCATGATAAATTGCAAGTAAATAAAATAATTACATATCTGTCATCATGCAAGAGGCTCTGAGTAAGTGTCCGAGTATTAAAACCCTAATGCATGACAAATGGCAAGTAAACACCATAATTACATGTTTGCCATCACGCAAGCGGTTCCGAGTAAGTGTCCGAGTGTTCGAACCGTACTTCAGCAGAAATAGCAAGGAAACACCATAATTACATATCTGCCATAATGCAAGAGGGTTCGAATAAGTGTCCGACTGTTCAAATCCAAATGCACGAGAAAGGGCAGGTGAACACCATAATTACATATCTGCCATCTTGTAACAGGGTCTGAGTAAGTGTCCGAGTGTTCGAACACTAATTCCTGAGAAATGGAAAGTTAACACCATAATTACAAATCTGCCATCATGCAAGAGGGTCCGAGTAAGTGTTCGGGCGTTCGAACCCTAATTCAAGAGAAATGGCAAGTAAACAACAGTTACATATCTGCCATCATGCAAGAGGGTTCGAATAAGTGTTCGAGTGTTTAAACCCTAATGCACGAGAAATGGCAAGTAAAAACCATAATTACATATATGTCATCATACAAAGGTGTCCGAATAAGTGTCAGAGTGTTTAAACCCTAATGCATGAGAAATGGCAAGTAAACACTATAATTACATATCTGCCAACGTGCAAGAGGGTCCGAATAGGTGTCCGAGTGTTTAAACCCTAACGCATATGAAAGGGCGAGCAAGCACCATAATTACATATATGCCATCATGCAAGAGGGTCCGTGTAAGTGTCGAGTGTTCGAACCCTAATTAATGAGAAATGGCAAGCACACAACATATTTACATATCTGCCATCATGGAAGATGGTGAGAATAAGTGTCCGAGTGTTTACACCCTAATGCAAGATAAATGGCAAGTAAACATCATAATTACATATCTGCCGTCATGCAAGAGGGTCCGAGTAAGTGTCGGACTGTTCGAATGCTAATTCGTGAGAAATGGCAAGTAAACACCGTAATTACATATCTGCCACTATGCAAGGGGGTTCGAATAAGAGTTAGTGTTTTTAAACCCTAACGCATGAGAAATGGCAAGTAAACACCATAATTACATATGTACCATCATGCAAGAGAGTCCGAGTAGGTGTCCGAGTCTTCGAACACTAATTCACGAGAAATGTAAAATAAACACCACAATTACATATCTGCTACTACACAAGAGGGTCCAAATGAGTGTCCGAGTGTTCAAAACCTAATGCATGAGAAATGGCAAATAAACACAACAATTACATATCTGCCATCATTCAAGAGGGTCCGAGTAAGTGTCCGAGTGTTCGAAACCTAATGCATGTTAAATGGCAAGTAAACACCATAATTACGTATCCGCCATCTTGCAAGAGTGGCCGAATAATTGTCCGAGTGTTTATACCCTAATGCATGAGAAATGGAAAGTAAACCCCATAATTACAAATCTGCCATCATGCAAGAGGTTCTAAGTAAGTGTCAGAGTGTTCGAACACTAATTAATGAGAAATGGCAAGTAAACACCATAACTACATATTTGCCATCATGAAAGAGGGTCCGAGCAAGTGTCGGACTGTTTGAACCCTAATTCATTAGACATGGCAAACAAACAACATATTTACATATCTGCCATCAGGCAAGAGGGTGCGAATAAGTGTCCGTGTGTTTAAACCCTAATTCATGAGAAATGGCGAGTAAACACCATAATTACATATGTACCATCGTGCAAGAGAGTCTGAGTAAGTGTCTGAGTGCTCGAACACTAATTCATGAGAAATGTCAAATAAACACCATAATTACATACCTACCGGCATGCAAGAGGGTCCGAATAAGTGTCCGAGTGTTTAAATCCTAATGCATGGGAAATGGAAAATAAACACCACGATTACATATCTGCCATCATGCAAGAGGGTCCGAGTAAGTGTCTGAGTGTTCGAACCCTAATGCATGATAAATGGCAAGTAAACACCATTATTACATGTCTGCCACTATGCAAGAGAGTCCGAATAATTGTCCGAGTGTATAAACCCTAATGCATGAGAAATGGAAAGTAAACACCATAATTACATATCTGCAATCATGCAAATGGTTCCGACTAAGTGTCCGAGTGTTCGAACCCTAATTCTTGAGAAATGGCAAGTAAACACCATAATTACATATCTGATATCTTGGAAGAGGGTCCGACTAAGTGTCCGAGAGTTCGAATCCTAATGCATGAGAAATAACAAGTAAACACCATAGTTACATATCTGCCATCATGCAAGAGGGTTCGAATAAGTGTTCGAGTGTTTAAACCATACTGCACGAGAAATGGCAAGTAAAACACCATAACTACATATCTACCATCATGCAAGAGGGTCCGAGTAAGTGCCGGAGTGTTCGAACCCTAATGCATGATAAATTGCAAGTAAAGACAATAATTACATAACTGCCATCATGCAAGAGGCTCTGAGTAAGTGTCCTAGTATTAAAACCCTAATGCATGAGAAATGGCAAGTAAACACCATAATTACATATCTGCCATCACGCAAGCAGTTCCGAGTAAGTGTCCGAGTGTTCGAACCCTACTTCAGCAGAAATAGCAACCAAACACCATAATTACATATCTGCCATAATGCAAGAGGGTCTGAATAAGTGTCCGAGTGTTCAAGTCCTAATGCACGAGAAAGGGCAGGTGAACACCATAATTACATATCTGCCATCTTGTGACAGGGTCTGAGTAAGTGTCCGAGTGTTCGAACACTAATTCCTGAGAAATGGAAAGTTAACACCATAATTACAAATCTGCCATCATGCAGGAGGGTCCGAATAAGTGTCCGAGTGTTTAAACCCAAATGCATTAGAAATGGCAAGTAAACACTATAATTACATATCTGCCATCATGCAAGAGGGTTCGAATAAGTGTTCGAGTGTTTAAACCCTAATGTACGAGAAATGGCAAGTAAAAACCATAATTATATATATGTCATCATGCGAGGGTGTCCGAATAAGTGTCAGAGTGTTTAAACCCTAATGCATGAGAAATGGCAAGTAAACACTATAATTACATATATGTCATCGTGCTGGAGGGTCCGAATAGGTGTCCGAGTGTTTAAACCCTAACGCATGGGAAATGGCGAGCAAGCACCATAATTACATATATGCCATCATGCAAGAGGGTCCGTGTAAGTGTCGAGTGTTCGAACCCTAAGTCATGAGAAATGGCAAGCAAACAACATATTTACATATCTGCCATCATGGAAGATGGTGAGAATAAGTGTCCGAGCGTTTACACCCTAATGCAAGATAAATGGCAAGTAAACATCATAATTACATATCTGCCGTCATGCAAGAGGGTCCGAGTAAGTGTCGGGCTGTTCGAACGCTAATTCGTGAGAAATGGCAAGTAAACACCATAATTACATATCAGCCACTATGGAAGAGGGTCCGAATAAGAGTCAGTGTTTTTAAACCCTAACGCATGAGAAATGGCAAGTAAACACCATAATTACATATGTACCATCATGCAAGAGAGTCCGAGTAGGTGTCCGAGTCTTCGAACACTAATTCACGAGAAATGTGAAATAAACACCATAATTACATATCTGCCGGTACGCAAGAGGGTCCGAATGAGTGTCTGACGGTTCAAAACCTAATGCATGAGCAATTGCAAATAAACACAACAATTACATATCTGCCATCATTCAAGAGGGTCCGAGTAAGTGTCCGAGTGTTCGAACACTAATTCACGAGAAATGGCAAGTAAAAACCATAATTACATATCTCCCATCATGCAAGCGGATCCGAATAAGTGTCGGAGTGTTTAAACCCTAATGCATGGCAAATGGCACGTTAGCACTGTAATTAAATATCTGCCATCATGCAAGAGGGTTCGAATAAGTGTTCGAGTGTTTAAACCCTAATGCACGAGAAATGGCAAGTAAAAACCATAATTATATATATGTCATCATGCAAGCGGATCCGAATAAGTGTCGGAGTGTTTAAACCCTAATGCATGGCAAATGGCACGTTAGCACTGTAATTAAATATCTGCCATCATGCAAGAGGGTTCGAATAAGTGTTCGAGTGTTTAAACCCTAATGCACGAGAAATGGCAAGTAAAAACCATAATTATATATATGTCATCATGCAAGCGGATCCGAATAAGTGTCGGAGTGTTTAAACCCTAATGCATGGCAAATGGCACGTTAGCACTGTAATTAAATATCTGCCATCATGCAAGAGGGTTCGAATAAGTGTTCGAGTGTTTAAACCCTAATGCACGAGAAATGGCAAGTAAAAACCATAATTATATATATGTCATCATGCAAGCGGATCCGAATAAGTGTCGGAGTGTTTAAACCCTAATGCATGGCAAATGGCACGTTAGCACTGTAATTAAATATCTGCCATCATGCAAGAGGGTTCGAATAAGTGTTCGAGTGTTTAAACCCTAATGCACGAGAAATGGCAAGTAAAAACCATAATTATATATATGTCATCATGCAAGCGGATCCGAATAAGTGTCGGAGTGTTTAAACCCTAATGCATGGCAAATGGCACGTTAGCACTGTAATTAAATATCTGCCATCATGCAAGAGGGTTCGAATAAGTGTTCGAGTGTTTAAACCCTAATGCACGAGAAATGGCAAGTAAAAACCATAATTATATATATGTCATCATGCAAGCGGATCCGAATAAGTGTCGGAGTGTTTAAACCCTAATGCATGGCAAATGGCACGTTAGCACTGTAATTAAATATCTGCCATCATGCAAGAGGGTTCGAATAAGTGTTCGAGTGTTTAAACCCTAATGCACGAGAAATGGCAAGTAAAAACCATAATTATATATATGTCATCATGCAAGCGGATCCGAATAAGTGTCGGAGTGTTTAAACCCTAATGCATGGCAAATGGCACGTTAGCACTGTAATTAAATATCTGCCATCATGCAAGAGGGTTCGAATAAGTGTTCGAGTGTTTAAACCCTAATGCACGAGAAATGGCAAGTAAAAACCATAATTATATATATGTCATCATGCAAGCGGATCCGAATAAGTGTCGGAGTGTTTAAACCCTAATGCATGGCAAATGGCACGTTAGCACTGTAATTAAATATCTGCCATCATGCAAGAGGGTTCGGATAAGTGTCCGAGTGTTTAAACCCTAATGCATGAGAAATGGAAAGTAAACACCATAATTACATATC
>NW_021026967.1:738541-757828 GCF_004153795.1 Camellia sinensis | reverse complement strand
TTGTCATTAAGATCTTTGTCCGGTGTGTGTTTAACTATCTTCTCTCGGCGGCGGCGGCGAATCCTAGGGTAATAGACCCACCCAGCATCTTTTGAGCCGATGGAGTATTGATGGAAAATTTCGGCCAGGCCGAGGTTTAGTCCGGTTTGGTGGTTCAGTGCGGCTATTCCCATTATAATGCGATATGTATTGGTGGACAGTTGGGTGGGGCATAATCTAGTCTGCCTAAGGAATTCGCAGATCAACGGTTGGACAGGAAACCGTAGTCCGGTTTCTATTATGGATTGAAGGGTAAAAGGGACGTAGCCTTCTTTTTCCCAGGGAATAACATCTTTTTCGGCTAACATCAGATGGACGTCTTCAGGAATATGGTAATCTTTCCTAAATTCGGCCATGCCACCAGGTGTCTCAACTAGATACCTATACTTACCCATCTGATGAATAATTTACTTATAATTTATATCGGTGCAAAAATCGTGCTCAGTAGCTCGGTTGAGCGCACGCAGGAGTGCCTGGGTAACCTAAGTCTGCAAAGTAGAAAACAGAGGGGGTTAAAGCATTGATCGTTGGACCGTGCTACAATTTAAAAGCAAGGTATAAGAGCCCTACTTCGGCCTCAAAAAACTGGTTCTATCTCGGTTCATCAAAAGGTTTGGTCGCTCGGTTTGAGCAGTTTGCTCGGTAGATCGGTTTAACGTCTAGGGGCAGCTTTCTGAGTTCGGTCTAAAAAACTAAGAAAGCTGGTTTAGCCCCAAGGCCTAATTCGGTTGCAGTGTGAATAAAGTTACTTCGGTTAAGTCTCTAGGGGCGGCTTTCTGAGTTCGGTTTAGGAACTAAGGAAGCCGGCTTGGCCCCAAAAGCTTAGTACGGTTAAAAACCGAGGTTCTAAGTTTAGTATATTCAGACTTCGTTCGGTGATCTTATTTCGGCTAAAGTGAATCAGAAGGTTATTTTTTGAGGCTACTGTTGTCTCTACAAGTTCTAGTTCGGCTATTGACTGAAGTGATCTACCAATATTGGACAAACAGTATCCTAGTTCGGTTGCTATGTGATTTTGGATCTAAGACTGGTTTTTCTACATAATAGTTCATACACACATGAAGTTCTACTGGTTTTTTTTTTTTATAAAAATACGGAAGCAAAAGCAACAAATAGAAGAAAGTGTTGGCAGAAAACATACAAAACAAGATATATAGTTGCATAAAACGAATGTAAAAGCAAAAACATGAAGGAAAAGTGGATTTGCTTACCAGATTAAAGAAGAAGGGACTGAAGATGAAAACTGTTGCAGTAAAGAAAGAACACGAACAGCAAGAACACAGAGAGAGAAGATGAAGAAATGGCAAAAGTGAAGGGAACCAGCCTCAGGGAGTGTTTTTGTTAGAAAGCCCAAAATTTGGGCGGGACTGTTCAAAATTCACGAAGTACGAAAGACGGCGTGACAGCCGTCCTCAGCCTATCAGAATCTGCCACGTGTCATTGGAAAGGGAAGCGCTACAGTCGCTGTGATTGAAGAGACGTTTTGACTGCCTTCTACGAATGGGAGCATGCCACGTGTATACGGAAAGGGAAGCGTTACAGTCGTGATTCAAGAGAGGTTTTGACCGGATAAAGCAGAGCTCGGAGTAGAACTAGCTCGGCTGGATACGCTGAAGGGTTTTTATCTCGGCTGGAAAGACTTGTAGAACTTCAGCTCGGTTGAAGGATTTGTAATCTCAGTCATGCTGTGCAGATGAAATTAAGGGGCAATTGAGAGGGTAATTTTTGGAGAGAATTGGACCGAGCTGTAAGATGGACTTTATGGCCCAAAGTGTGAAGGACTCAGTAAAAGGCCGTAATGATATTTCGGCCCAGAAGAAACATAGTTACTCCGGCCCGGGAGAGGTATAGTTACTCCGGTTAGGAGAGGTGTAATTACTTCGGCCCAAGATGGTGAAAAGCTATTCCGGTCTGGAGGTACCTTGATGTTATTCCGGTCTCAAAGTTAGTTCGGTCGCGGTGTATTGTGGTTAGATCGGCCAGAGCTTGCTATTCAGAAGCTTGGTCTAAACGCATCATGGTTAAACGGGAGAAAGCCGAGATAAGGAGTTAGAGGAGAAAACCGAGCTAAGGATAGTTCGGTCTTCTCTGTGGCTCAGCATAGCCAGTGTTACTTCGGTCAAATGGTGATTCGGCCATGGAGAAAACCATCCCACTTGGTTTAAGCAGTGGGGGAGGGTGTAAAAGGATAAGCATTATCCTTAGGAGTATGAATCCTATGAGGACTTTGCATGGAGAAATACAAGTCCTACTAGGATTATGCCACTCGAAACCTATAAAAGCTCACAAACATCACCTTGGAGGAGGTAATTGAACACAAATTTTTCTGAGAACATAGAGCTTTGTCTATTTGTCAAGTTTTCTGACTTAGGCATCGGAGAGGTTTCCGGCACACACCCGCCGGCAAGCTCACGTTTGTGTTTTCAGGTAACAAAGCGACGTCGTACGGAGGAGCGTGGACTTGGTCAACAGGATTATACGAGGAGAATTATTTCCTCCCCGTACAAAAACTTTTTAGATATATTTTATATTTGTGGAATGAATGTTTGATGCTAGTAATGATACTAATAAATTTATCAAGATAATAAACAATTAGAATATTTTGATTTTTGTTTGTGAGCTTTGATTTATTTTTAATTTATTTATATTAGTTTGTATTGAAATATTGTCACGTGTCAAACTCGCTCCTAAAAGTTTGGGCATGATCAACTCGATAACGGTCTCAAAACTCAATAATTATATAATATGGGGCCTGAACGGAAGCAATTATCAACTTAAAACAACATCTATTAAGCTAACGCTTACCTGCCAGGATCACAAAACATTTCATCATATGGCCCAACGCATAATGAGCATACACATAGAAGACAATTATGCACATACATTTATACAGTCCCATCCCCGCAACTGGGGTATAACTAAAGCATCGATGGTGAAGGTTATACATGTTTTACTACATTTGACAAGAGTCAGTGGCCCATGCTAAGGGCAAAGAAAGGAACTTAACAAAAATGGGTAACTTCACTGGACTGCCTGGACACAGCGGGATGAGCCAAAAAAAAAAATAGCTGTTAGGCTGGACTAAGACTGACCTCCGGGTTGATTACCTACAGAGACAGACATAACATAGAGTGAGCAAGGCTCAGTGAATAATAGTACTTAGAGAATTCAAATGAATAAACTTGAATTACAACGTATATAAGCGCATAGGTTACATGTTTGATCTTGTTCTGTAAACATTTCCAAAACAGCCTTGGGCCAATTTTTATACAAAACGGTCTCAGGCCCAACATATCATACGGAATGGCCTCGGGCCCATATATCAACAGCTGTCTAAACATTGGAGGGTAGGTGGTACGTCGACATGTACACCACTTCCCTCGGCCATAGGCCATGGATCATATTTAATTCAAATCACATTACGGTCGGTGAGACATCGGCATATCCTCACCTTTTTCTTCTTTAGATTTGTCCACACTTGGTGGCTTATAACTGAACGGCCTCAGGCTCATCTTTAGCAAAGCAAAATGATCTCAGGTCCATAAGGATATCATTGTTCAATAACGCACATAAGTTTTCCAATTGTTCATCACGAGTCGACATAGTTAACGTACGAATAACAGAACATTAATAATAACTATTAACAGTAAACGAAATATATCACTACAGTACTATTACTCACTGTGCTGTGGTGGAGCAATAATCCCTTCCAGTACGTACACGCACATGCAACTCACAAATTAGTCCATTTTCCTTTTTAATCACTATCTGATTCGTTCAATCTCTAATACATTTACAGGCATTTTAAAAGCTTTAGATACACATTTTAGCAATCCCAGAGGGTCAAATAGAAGAAAAGAAATACACAGATTTTTCTTCCCTTGGGCTGCATGTACGGAAGCCCTTCGCTGCACGTGCGGGAAGGTGGCCTACACGTGCGCCCCGCACGTGCATATATTCCAGTAGCTTAGCTTTAAACTGTCCTGTTTTCCGCACGTGCGACTGTGAGCCCCGCACGTGCGGTGGTGCTTCCCGCATGTGCGGCTGTGAGCCCCGTACGTGCGGTCGTTGTCCCTGTTTTGTGCAATCCAATCCAAGGCACACACCCAACTAGGTTATAACATTTCAAGGCACAAAATAGAGGAATTTAACACAACATGATGATATAATGCTACAATAACATAAATCATAAGCATAATTAAGTCAATCCTCTTCAAATTCATAACACAACTTGATTCCCTTACATTTCTAGTTATATTTGACCTTCCACACACACACACACACATATATATATATATCATCATCATCTAAACACATAGATGGGTTTCAACATGCAAAGTAAAGAAATAAGACGTATTTCCTCTCTGTAAAGCTCAAAACCACCAACACAAGAAGTATTCTTCCAACTAGTCAATGAACACACACTCTTGATCTTAATCACAACCTTAACTTATATATTGTAGAGAAATTTTTACTCATGTATTCAAGAAAGGGGTTACTTAAAGTAGATTATACATACCTTGAGTTCTAATCTCTACAATTCTTCTTAATTTCCAATTTTTCCTCTTGTTGAAGCCTTTCCCCTTGTTCTCCCCCTTTAACTCTCTCTTTTCTCTCCCAGGAGATATTTTCTATGATAAACTTAGCAAGTTAAGGGTTTAAAAGAGTTGTATAAGAGTTGACTAAAAAAAAATTAATCAATTTAATCATTACGAATTAAATTTTTACAAAAATTCATATTATGATCTAAGAATCATGCTTATCACAATTATACAGTCAATTTCGGATTATCAAGCTTCTAAGGCTCTTAATTACTGATTCAAACGTCACAATTGTAACAGGTATTTCTCATAATTGACAGATATAAATCTATAATCATATGATTCACACAATTAAACTTAATTTCACATGAAATTTCACATTAAACATGTAAATGCACATAGTAAGGGACTAAAAGCATACAGGAAACATATAAGAGGATCGGGTTATTACAAATATAATGTGAAAAGTGTAAATAATTGAATTATATTTTTTAAAAATATTTTTATAATTATAAATTTGTCACTAAAAACTGAATAGAATTTTTCAATTCATCCACAAGACCGGTTTGCAACTAAGCCTCTCCGTAAACATTTTTGTTTTTATTTATTTTTAAAATATTTTTTGCATACTAAACTATTTTTTTAGATTTTGTGCCCTCTTGAATTTTGGGATTTTTTTTTTAAATTTTATAAATATAAAAAAATATTTTAAATAAAAAAAATTATAAAAATATTATTAGAGTGAAATGTCAATGACACATTAAAAATTATGAAAATAATAATGGTTGTTTTAATTAAAAATGGAAAGCCTATTATAAACCATATTATCTATAATTGTTTTTTTAATATAACGGTGATGTCATTATTATTGATATGTAAGTATAAATAATCTCACTATAAATATATGAAATTTATTGGATTGTTAGTTATATTTGACATGTGAGGTTCATTCTATATGTGTTTATGCGCTATTTGTTGGTGATATCGCATATCAATAATGACATGGTAATCCATTATATTGAATTTTTAATCAAATTTTGTATACAAAAATTTATCATTATATAATTTATTTTAAGACTTATATCTATAATTTTTTTGTATTGTCTATGATACACTAGTTACAAATAATATTATTTTTCTGATATTTATCGAAATCAATTGTAAAAATTTGCGTGAAATATTTTTGTAAAAATTTTTGATATTGTAATTAATAAGTGCCCCATTTAATTTAATTTTTTGACTCTGCCACTGCTTGACACGTCTATATCTGACAATTGTTGGATATCAATATTCATTGGACACTTCCAAACACGTCCAATAACTTTTTAAAAATATTGAATTTGGACAAGCTTTGAACACTGCGGGGGGAAGGGGGAGGATATTATTTAGACACACATAAAACATGTTTGAAAAAAAAAAAAAGAAGATTTAATGATAAATGAAAAACAAGCAAATTTGCAAACATTAATTAATTATCCTTAAAACTTAAAAAATTCGTGTTATATTGCGAATTTTTATTAACTTTGAATGAATAAAATATTCTTTTATATGATATACTAAGAAGCACGGGTGCGGGTACGAGTACGGTACGGGTACGAGTGCGGGTACGCCGATACGGCAAAATCTTAAAAAAGTAGGATACGGGTACGACTGCGGTACGCCGATATTTTTTTATTTATTTTTATTTTTTATAATTATGGTTAAAAGATCCAATCTACAAATTGAAATTAAATATCAAAACTAAAAAGAGAACCATAAAACTAAAAGACAAATATTAATATATTTCAATTCAACATAACCAACACCAATTCAGTCCATAATCCAAGCAAAAGAAAAACAACCAACACCAATATCATAAAAATAATATTTATGATTATTAACATTCTGATCTATTTTTTAATTTTTTGATCTAATTTATGAACCTAAACTGCTGATCTAATTTTTCTAATTTTTATGAACCTAAATATTTCTAATTTTTTGATATAATTTTTATTAACATTCTGATCTAATTCTGATCTAATATTTATGAACCTAAACTGCTTGATTAACATTCTGATCTAATTTTTATGAACCTAAATATTTCTAATCGATCGAAGGTCGTCGAGGTCGATCGAAGGTCGTCGGAGCCGTCAGAGCTTCAAACCAGGTACTCCTCTCTTCTCTCCTCTCTTCTCTGTTTCTTCTCTTCCATGTTCGGAATAGTTGAGTTCTGCCGTACCCCGGCGTATCCACGGCGTACCCAAGCTGTACCAGTTCTCCCAAACGTACCGAGACACTGTTTGCCGTATCCGGTACGCGTGCAGCCGTACCGGTACGCGTACCAGCACCCGGTAAGTACCCGGTACGAGTACGACACCATTTTTGGAGTACCCGTGCTTCATAGATGATATATAATAAATAGATAACCCATATACAAGCCTTGTCCTATATTTTTAAAAATTGTCATGTTAGCACTTTTTTATGTCCATGATTCTTAGCTAAAAGAATTCGTGTTACATTTTTTATTTTTTCGCTTATTTCTCTTACTTTTTCTTTCTCTTATCCATCCTTCTATGATCTCATGATCTCGCCTTCTTCTCTATTTTCTTTTTATTTTTTTATTTTCTCCCTTTTGATTTTTCTCTCTGTTTGTTTATTTTTTGTTTTATAAATTTTACACATATTTCCATACAATATATGTATGCCCGTAATACACTAAGACATTACGGGCATACATACAATTTTCACATAATTATATAAGCAAAAACAGTATTGCATGTATCCCCCTGAAAATTATATGTATGTTACGCACATCTATCTATTTAGCTATACATTATATGAGCAAAAGCGAGTTTTCGTGAGGAGTTTTATAAGAACTCTAAAATTTTATAATAAATTTGTAATTTTGTCAAATTAAAAAATGAATTTAAATAGTGTTAGAATTATAATTATATTCTAATTCTAATATTATTTACACTGTACATTGAGACACAAACATACGCTAATATATTTATACATGTATAGATTAAAAAAATAAAATTTTCAAACTTTCCTCAGTTTGGAGAACCATAGCCCCCTCTATTGCGGCATGACTCTTTGAGTAAGGATCCTCTAGAGTTTTTTTTCCCTAAAGTTTTCTAGAGTGGTGTATTGTGTGGTTGAGATTTAATGACAAGTCACATCAATTTTTCAACATTAAATCTCAACCACACAATACACCACTTTAGGAAACTTTAGGAAAAAAATACTCTAGAGGATCCTTGGTGTGACTCTTTACCCAACAACATTAAAGTCTTTCATCTACGTACTCACATTAATCCCTACAAATTTCACCAATCACATGATGACATATCGTGTCACGCCTTCCTTAGATGGTGACACGTGTGCCTGGTACCATCACCGCGACCCCGAACTAAGCAAACCTTTATTGGTGATGTCGTGTAAATGTAGGTTTGATTGCCCAATTACCCAAAAGGGCAAATTACATATACACCCCTCGAGGTTTGGCTAAATTACAGATACCTTCCTGAGGTTTTGGAAATTACATCCCGCCCCCTGAGGTTTGTATTTTCATAACAATTTGCCCCCTGAGGTTTATATTTCATAACAAATTACCCCCTAATTTCTTATGCAAATATAGCATTTAGGGGGGAATTCGTAATTTCTCAAACCTCAGGGGCATCTGTAATTTAGCCAAACCTCGAGGGATGTATATGTAATTTGCCCTAGCCAAAAATAACTGAAACAAAACTTTGCATGTCGGGATGTGGAGAAGTTATGTGGTAGGTTCGGATCATTCGGCTTATTGTGTGGTTATTTGAAAAACAACAATGATAGAGAGTATTAATTTTGAAATTCTAAAAAGATCATTAATGACATGACACTTAATAAAAAAAGCAAAAAAATACAACACTAAAGTCAAAATATCAAATCATTCATGGTAAGACTCACTCTCACATCATTAGTGATAGCACTAATTAGTACTCTCACTCATTTTCCTTTGAAAAATAAAGAAAAAAAATATTATCATCTGTACTTCTTCTGCCATTAGACTGTGACACGCCATGTGTCCTATATAGATTTGGCCGAATAGTATTGAGAGGGACTTGGGTGACTGTTGTTCTCCATGCACAATAATTATTATTGTGTAGTTAAATTAAGGAAAATGTTTGAGGTCATAATTTTTGTGGTTATAATAACTTAAAATTGTTAAAACGATATTATTTTAGGTGCAAAATATGTCAAAACGACGTTGTTTTGACAATTTTGAGCCATTGTGACCACAAAAATTGTGACCCTCTAACATTGTTGTTAAATTAATTCATTTTCACTTATTTAAATGATTTGAACCATTCACATTTTTAAAGTACATTTAATAAAATATACTTATAAAAAAATTAAGTTAATTAAATATTGTTAACGTTTTCATCTACTCACGTTAGTATTCATTTTAATTCTTTAAATTATTATTGCTATTTATTTTTATAGATACAAATATGAATGGATGAAAAAATTAATAATATCTGATTAATTTATTTTTTATAAGTATATTTTACTCGATGTATTATAAAATGAGAGTAGTCACCAAAATGAACCCGAAATAGATCTATTTAGCTGCATAATCGTGACTGTTGTGCAAGGGAACACATCAGTCACCCCAAATTCAATTGTGAGAGCCTCTCGGAATTTCAAAAGGTAATTTTTTATATTTGAATATTATTTATTAATTTTTACATTGTAATTTTTTTAATTTAATATTCATTTTCCGTATATATCTATTTTAGTAATTATGATGTTTTTATTTTGTTGGGTTTTTGGATAAGAAGTTTTATTTTGTTTTATTCAACCTTTAATATTGAGGTCTACATGGATGAGGATAGTTCTCATTTGTTACACTTTTCGACAAAGAAAATATTATGTATAACTTTGTTTCTTACTGAGTT
Organism: Camellia sinensis; assembly: GCF_004153795.1. Lineage (NCBI taxonomy): Eukaryota > Viridiplantae > Streptophyta > Magnoliopsida > Ericales > Theaceae > Camellia > Camellia sinensis. The sequence goes on along the minus strand of NW_021026967.1, from coordinate 748,326 downwards.
TTTTTAGATCAATGTGTTTTTATTATTTTGGATCGTATTGCCTTATGTTTAAAAATGAGAAAATAAAAATAAAAATCAAAATCGAGACCATGTGTAACATTGCCTCATGAACAAAGAAATATGTTTTTTTGATAGGCACTTGAATATGGAGGAGCTTTTTTTTTCACTTTTTGTTGAGCGTTTGAATGGGATTTTTTTTTTGGGGACGAAAATTAAGGGTGTAAACGGTTTAGTTCAGTCGGATTAAGAACAAATTTAGCATCAAATCGAAAATTTCAATTTTGTTAGTTGAGAAATCAAAATATATCGCATGATACGATTTTATTAGTTTTGTCGATTTTGTTGAGGAAAAAGATTCTCATGAGATTTTAAAGTATATTATAAAAATTTATAAAATCTTAGATTCAATATAAATAATGAAAAATGGTGAAAATTATTCTATAAATATCTTCCTCTCTAATATGTTCTAATGTTCAAAAAAATTAAAATATATATTATTTCAGTCAATTTAGTTTATATTAATATAATTTTAAAAAAAATCAAAACAGACTATACATAATAAAAAACATATCAAAAATCAAAAATCAAAATTGAAATAAATTGAGCCATCAATCTGGATTTTTCTTAACCTTTGTTTGGCATACGCTAAAATGAGATTTTTTGGTTAAAATAATTATAAAAAGACAAAATGGATTTTTTAGTTTAATAAGATAAAATATTACATCTAAACCATAATTATTTTAGTTTTTTCTATCACAAAAATCAAAAAAATTATCTCAAATAATATTTTTTAACTCCAAACTAAAATAATTAAAAAACTAAAAAATTAAAAAATCAATTCAAATTCCAAACATTGACAAGCTCATGATGCCATCATAGAGTCTAGAAAAGGAGGAATGATTTCATCAGTTGGATTTACCGGCTAGGCCGGTGTTCGGTGATTTAATGGTCAAAACTGTTGTTGCGTTGGAGGCACATTCATTCATTCATTCGTTGTTATCAACAATGTTTTTTGTTTGTATTCAAAAAAGAGTAAAAAAAACACTTGTGATCTTTGAGGACTGTACACTTAAGCCTTTGTTTGGTTTTCAAAAAAATTTTTGGGAAAAATTCTTTACAAATAAATTTTTAAGAGTAATTAAACTAAACAAATTTTTTCAAAAACAATCTCAAAAGTTTGTTTGATTACTTATTTTCTAAAATCACACTCTCTCTCATACACATCAAATCAATCACTTTTTTTTAAAATTCTTTTCCCAAAATAATTTTCCAAAATTATTTCTAAAAAAAGATAAATCAAATAAATTTTCATACTTTTTATCTCAAAAATTACTCTACAAATACAAACCTAACATATCCTTAATTTTTATGACGTAAAGTGGTGGAATTTTGGGTGAGAATAATTTAGCCAAACTTAGGGGGAGAGAATGGGGTTTGCATCGGATAATTTTAAATATAAGTACCAAGATATATATATCAATAGCAGTTGATATTAAGAATACTAACAGGTACGTATTCAGAATTTTAAAAATGTTAGGGACTCTAATTTTTTATTTGAAAGTAGGATATCGGTTCAAATCAATCTAAATTGGATCAATATGAAAAAATAACAGTAACATAACATTTTTGAATTGGTACGCAATGAGACTTGATTTTTTGATCTATAACAATATTGGTTTATCAAAAAATTGTTATGTACAAGCTAATATGATATGTAATGATCAATTTTTACGTATTTTCAAGCCCGTAATTTCTATAAAAAGTTCAAGAAAATTCACACTTTTTAAAAATGAAATTTAGTGATGTTTTGAAAAGATGGTAAAAAATTAAGTTTTTTTGATGTAAAAAAGTGAAGAGGTGATGCAACCCAAAAAAACTAAAAAGCAAAAAAATTGACTTTTTACCGCGTTGCCAAAACGCCTTATTAGGAAATGGGTGGTAAAATAATTTTAAATTAGTTTTATTTTTTGTGTGGAAAAAGTTCTCAAACTTCTAAAAATAATTTTAGAACCTTTTCCCAAAAGTATTATTCAAGTTTAAAAATTATTCACTTTTCAAATATGATAATCTATTACAATATCTAAGTTATCAACCAATCATATTTTTTACACATCAGTAGGTCTAGAAAGTAGGTTTAGTTCTCAAAAATGGATGTTCTTAGAAAATTTTTTGGAGAATAACTTTTTGTATTAATTTTGTATTTTCTCCTTTTGAGAATAGAAACCAGAAAATGAAAATGATATCAAGCGCTGCACTAGACGGAAATAAAATGATACAACCCATTTACTTTTTTGGTTAAAACAAACAACCCTTGAATTTTATATTATTTTTCAAATTTTAAAATCAAATATTTAGAATTTTCAATTATAAAACTGGCTAAATGCATTAGAAGTGAGTGTTATGCAATTTTATGTTGAGAGAGTTCAAATGTACAATTTTGGAATAAAAGAGATAAAGTCAATTTAAGTTAAAAAAGTTAGACTTGTAATCAAGACAACACCAAATCACCACATTCTGGTTACAATTATAAATATAATTTTCACAGAATGGATACATTATAAATAGAGGTGTAAGAAAAATTAATAAAATTAAATCGACTATTCAAGATTGATCAAAATTTTGATTTTTGATTTGTTTTCATAACATATGATTTGTTGGACTGAATTTTTTTTTACAAGGATTCAAATTGAGCGGATCAAAATATTGTATATAAATAATTTTATATTTTAATTCTTTAAAATGGAGGAGGTATGCGTATGCATACAGTACATAGAACAACTATCACTACTTTTCTTCATTACTCTTTTTTAAAAGCATTTAAAACATTAGGTGAATCACTTTTCTACACTCAGCAATGCTACAGACCCCACTGGGGATGACCCCAGTGACCCCAGTGCCACGTGTCGGCCTGGGGTTGGCTGAAAACTCAAAAAAAAAAAAAAAAAATTGTTTTTTTTTTTGGACCAATGGGAGGTGACCCCCAGTACCCCCACTGGGGGTCCAAAGCTTTATTCTTTCTACACTAAGGCCTTGTTTGGGAACAGGCTATTTTAGTAATTTTTTGACTTTTTACGAAAAGATGTGCAGAAAAGTAGAGAGGTGATGTGACAATTTTTAGTAACTTTTAGACTTTTTGGCTAAAATAGCCACTCCCCAAACGAGGCCTAAGTGTCATTTTGAGAACATAGTAAAAAGTCATGTTTTTGGACAAAATGTCTAAAAATATGGTTGTCAAAAACATAACAAAATTCTTTTGGGAAGTGCCAAAAACGCAGTCTTAAAATTACAAATTAGGGCATATAAAAAAAAATATATCTTTTATGTTGGGTAAGGGTATTTTAGTTATTTTAATTTGATTTGACACTATAAATAAATATTAAACTAAAAAACAAAAAGTCAACTTTTTACTAACTTCCCAAATCACTTTAAAAAAAGTCAAAAAATTTGGTAAAAAGTCAAAAGCTAATTTTTTACCAACTTCCCAAAACAACCCTAAGGGCTATTTTGGGAAGTTGACTTTTAGCCACTTTTTTTGGTTTATAGCAAAAGCCAAAAGTTGACTTTTTTGTCTTTTTTTTCATTTGGGAAGTTGGTTTTTAGCCAATGGTGAAATTACAATTTTATCCTCATGGGTCAAAATGTGTTATATAGGTGAAGTTGTAAATATTTTAAATAAATAGGGGTAGTTTGGTCATTTTATTATGATTTGACATCATAAATAAACATTAATAAAAAAAGTCAAAAGTCACTTTTTATCAACTTTCCAAATCATTTGTCCAAAAAAATTAAAAACTTAATTAAAAACCAAAAAACAATTTTTTACTATCTTTTCAAAATAAGCTTAAATCGACAAAATTGAACTATTGGATGCGGTCTCTTCTGATTTTTTAAAATTCTAAAAAGTTTCATCTATGTCAAGTTTGGCAACTCTAAAATAATCTATCTTTTTATCTTTTTATCTTTTGTCCATCACATTATCTCTCTACTTTTCTACATATCTTTTTATAAAAAGATAAAAAATACACTTATTTAGGTCATCCCAAATAATCCCTTTCCCTCAATCCCAATCTGACTGAATCAACCCGCTTACGCACTCGAATACAGATATGAAATAAAAATATGGGACCTACATATATGGGGTCTACTTGTGGGGTCTAGCCCTTTTTTTTTTTCTTTTCCCCCTTCTTTATCTGTACAGTTAAGCTTTGTCATAGCTGTAAATAATTAAAACCACGAGCATCAAACCACTTGCAGATCACAGGCGCATTAATTCATAAATGCAATTTACATACATGAACTAATACAAATGAGGAATATTAGAGACTCCAAATATTCTACTAAAAGTTTTATTAAATTTCTCATATAGGTGTGGGTCTCATGTTTTAATTCCACACCCATGTGAGACATTTGGTAAAATTTTTAGTAAAATTTTTGGGGCCTCTAGCATTTTTGAATACAAATTTACAGCTAGGCTAATAAATTTGGGGTGGTGAATTTTTGGATAAATATTTGCATTTCTAAAAAAAATAAAAAACAAAAAATTGGATAAATATTTCTTGACGTAATCCCATTTCAGCAAAAATGAGCCAATTCCCAAGTCTTTTCTCTGTTTAATTAAGAGTAAGAGTCATATTAGGACCCTAAATACCCTATTAAATGTTCTACTAAATCTCTCACATGGGTGTGGGGCCCACACATATGTAGATTTGTGTGAGTCCCGTCCCATGTGAGATGTTTGGTAGAATATTTAGTAGAAAATTTAGGATATATAGCCTCCGTTTGGCAACTTCATTTTGGGCTAAAATAGCCACTACAGTCCAAAATAGGCTAAATTAGCCAGTAAACGACAAAATGGGTTCACGGGCATGACTTACATACAAGGCGGGTTGAAAGTACCAAACTACCCTTGGCACTGTGTTCACAGTAGCACAGCCTCTAACCCCTCCCCCCCCCACACACTTCGCACTAGTTAGGTCATCCACAGCCGCTCGTCGAAGGAGGCGACCTAAACAGCGCTGCTCGGGGAAGAACCACAGCGATACTTCTGACAGGCCAACACCACCGGAGTTCATATCAGCGGCGACCCTCATCCTCAGTCTCTCAAACACGACCGATTTTGAGGTAATGGTTGGTTTTACCTTCTTTTTTTTTTTGTTTTTTTTGGGGGTTTGTTTGCATAATAGGCTATCCTCGAACCCGATCTGGTCGGTTTATCTTTGAAACTCATTGTTGTTGCTGCTTCAAAATTTTCCTCTAATTCTTTGGGTTACATTTTGTTCATTTCGATTTGCACAATGGGAAACCCACTGTTATATCTCTCGCACTCACTGCAAAACCTCACTCCGATGGACGCTCAGTCATGGAAACTGGTCATCACGGCCGATTTGTGGTGAAAAACACATTTTTTTTGACAATTATTTGAGGTGTTCTTCACATATGAAATCTGTATTTATGAAATATGATTTTTCTAAATTCATATTCTCTGCTTTGTTTCTGCTAATTTTTTCTTAAATCTGGAATTTCTAATCAGATTTTTTCTAAAATCTGAAATCTAAATTTCTATCTTCATAAATCTGATTGTTGTGCCTAATCTGAAATCTGAATGCTGATATCTGATTTTTGTGAAATATGAAATCTGAATTTCTGATTTTTTCTGATTTTTTTTCTTGACATCTGGAATTTCTAATCAATTTTTTTGCTGAAATATGAAATCTAAATTTTTGTCTTCATTAATTTGCAAATGTCTCCATGTGTCTTCAAAAATTCTGAATTTACAAAAACAATGTCTCCATGTGTCTTAAACAAATTTCAGTGTTGTTTTCATAAATCTGGAATGTCTCCATAACAAATTTCAGTTTTGTAAGTTGTTTATTTGATTTCTTATAATTCTCATTAAAAAAGAACAAAATTCATATCAAAGTGTTCATTGATTTTTGAATGCTGAAAATGAAATCTGATTTTTCCGAAATATGAAATCTGAAATCTGAATTTCTGATTTGTTTTAATTTTTTCCTCAAATCTGGAATTTGTAATCGCATTTTTTTTGCTGAAATCTGAACTCTAAATATATGTATTGATAATAATCTGAAATCTGAATTTGCCCTCTATGTTTATCTTCATAAATCTCAGAATGTCTCTATGTGTCTTAAAAAAATCTGAATTTACAAACAAATTTGAGTTCGTAAATTCTTAATTTGATTTCTTATAATTCTCATTACAGAAAAAAAAAAGTTCATATCAAAGTGTTTATTGATTTGTGAATGGTGAATGCAATCTGATTTTCCTGAATTATGAATTCTGAATTTCTGATGTTTTCTGATTTTTGTTTATGAAATTTCGAATTTGTAATCAATTTTTTTGCTGAAATCTAAAATCTAATTTTATGTATTCATAATAATCTTAAATCTGAGTAAAACCCTATGCTTTTGTCGTCATAAATATGAGAATGTCTCCACATCATCATGTCCTCATCTTGCTTTGAACTGAACAATCATATAGCATTTCAACATAGGCTGCCATGTAATCAATGAATGGGAAAACACAAGAATCATGTTGCTTAGGAGATGAGAAAGAGTGACATTATGTACATTTAAGGTAACATTGGGAGATGAGGGAGAACAAATTAAATTGGTTTGAGATAATAAAGAAAGGCATATTACCTTGTGGTTTAACTAAGATTATGGCTCGGTAAGGCTTTGATTGAGTAGGATGGTAAAACAAGCTTCATGTAACCGACCTAAAATTGTTGGACACATACGTAAGTATAGAATCAATTTTCCAGCCCTACAAACCTCTCCTAAACCCAGATGTCCACACCACTTCCTTTGATTGAGAATGTCTCCATGGCTCTTAAAAAAATCTGTATTCATATGTGGCTTCATTCATATATATGAGATTTTTTTTTTGTGGTTATTCAACTTCACTTCTCATTACACTGGACATTTCAAACTGTTATTAGAAAATGTATGGAACTTCAACTACACTATTATTATATTGTGGATTCATGAATGTAAACTTGCCATTGGAGCACTCGATTGCATATGGCATAAAGTAATTGTTTTTTGTTTTCATTGACATATTTATCAAAAATGTAAAACAAACATTTCAGTGCTTGACCTTTGGCATAATTTTAATTGAAGGTGATAATGTGAGGAAGTAAAATATCCAGCTTATATCATGTGGGGATTTGTCATTATTTTAGTTTAAAATTTTCATTTTACAAACATGTTGACAGTGAAACCATAACTGGTATGCTGTTTTTCTTTAACATAAAATGAATAAACTAATGAGTTTGTAAACCCATCCTATGAAACTTGTGCATCAGCGTAGTCAGTTCATGTTGAACCTGAAATATGGATATCATAAACTAATTACTGCTATGATTCATTGTTACTTTCGAATGTTTGTCAAACATAGCATGGCTTCATTTACCTCTAGTGCAACTTCCAGTACATGGCCACGTCGAATGTGTGCCTGTGGACATGGCCCCTGTATTGTTAAGATTTCCAGGTCCACCAAAAATCCAGGGCGTCCCTACTTTGTCTGTCCCCGCCCTGTGGTGAGTGACCCAATCTTTACCGATCATAACTGTATGAACATGACCAACCGTTGAAACTAATAGTTCCATAATTTCCACTCATCAGCCCTGTGTCAGTTGGATTGGTTGGTGTGAAGAACCAAGGCGAGAGAACCAAGGCTATGCGTCTCCCGGAGATGAAATTGCCATGCACTTGAGGGCTGATGTCATAGACATTCAACAATCCTTGCGTGTCCTTAAGACCATTGTGTATGTGCTCTGCATTGTGGTTGTCATTTTGGTGTGCCGTATGTAAGCACCGGTACCATGTTTGGGGGTATGTACAAAGACGTTAGTATGTTGTCAGTATGTTGTTACTATGTACGAAGACGTTAGTATGTTGTCAGTATGTTGTTACTATGTACGAAGACGTTAGTATGTTGTCAGTATGTTGTTACTATGTACGAAGACGTTAGTATGTTGTCAGTATGTTGTTACTATGTACGAAGACGTTAGTATGTTGTCAGTATGTTGTTACTATGTACGAAGACGTTAGTATGTTGTCAGTATGTTGTTACTATGTACGAAGACGTTAGTATGTTGTCAGTATGTTGTTACTATGTACGAAGACGTTAGTATGTTGTCAGTATGTTGTTACTATGTACGAAGACGTTAGTATGTTGTCAGTATGTTGTTACTATGTACGAAGACGTTAGTATGTTGTCAGTATGTTGTTACTATGTACGAAGACGTTAGTATGTTGTCAGTATGTTGTTACTATGTACGAAGACGTTAGTATGTTGTCAGTATGTTGTTACTATGTACGAAGACGTTAGTATGTTGTCAGTATGTTGTTACTATGTACGAAGACGTTAGTATGTTGTCAGTATGTTGTTACTATGTACGAAGACGTTAGTATGTTGTCAGTATGTTGTTACTATGTACGAAGACGTTAGTATGTTGTCAGTATGTTGTTACTATGTACGAAGACGTTAGTATGTTGTCAGTATGTTGTTACTATGTACGAAGACGTTAGTATGTTGTCAGTATGTTGTTACTATGTACGAAGACGTTAGTATGTTGTCAGTATGTTGTTACTATGTACGAAGACGTTAGTATGTTGTCAGTATGTTGTTACTATGTACGAAGACGTTAGTATGTTGTCAGTATGTTGTTACTATGTACGAAGACGTTAGTATGTTGTCAGTATGTTGTTACTATGTACGAAGACGTTAGTATGTTGTCAGTATGTTGTTACTATGTACGAAGACGTTAGTATGTTGTCAGTATGTTGTTACTATGTACGAAGACGTTAGTATGTTTAGTCTCCAACACATATATACATCATGAAGTTAATATTTTGTTAGACATTTGGTGAGGCTAACTCTCATACTTCCTCTTGATACAAGAAAATAAATAATTTCAAGGCATCTTCATTATTTTTCAAAAAGCCCCAATTTCTAGGGTTTCCATTGAAAGCAAAATTTCATCATTTCTAAGAGAAACTCCATCATAATCATTCATCATGAGTTTTATAGAGGGAAACCCCCAAGAAGTAGTAAAAAGATAGAGATTTCAAACCCATTTTGAAGACTCTCAACATTTTGAAACTAAAATCTAAAATTTAGCACAAAACTACAAGAATATTTTTAAATCAATACCCAAATAGAAAAACTATATATATAACTCAAGAAATCCCTACCTCAAAGTCTTTGAGAAGATGAAGAAGAGAAACCCTAGCTTAGATGGATGAGAGTGCTTTGATTTCCTCAACCCAAGTGAAGTCCTAGTTCTTGATCTTCAAGATTTAGAGGGAGAAGATGAAGATCTTGACCCAAGAATTTACAAAATCAAAGTGTTTGGAAGTTTAAGGAAGTTTTCTAGAGAGAAGGGGGAGAGAAATAGGGTTTAGAGTGAGAGAGGAATGTGTATAATGGATGATATATTCGGACCAAAATGTTATATAAAAACAGAGCTCGGACTGCCCAGTTGGCCGCTCGTGCGGCCTTCTCCACTGCTCGAGCGCCCCACCTTGACCGCTTGTGCGGCCCATTTTCTTTGCTCGTGCGCTCTAGGCAGAATCGAATTTTCTGGGTCTAAGCCTCCACCGCTCGAGCGGCCCAGCCCTGTATGTGCGGCCCAAGCCCAGTCACCCAAATATTCTGCTTCGCTCCCGGCACTCCAGACTCACCTGCGCATCCTCCGGAACAAGCGAAATTCAAAACCGAACAGAAAAAACACTAGAACTCCAATCTAGGGAACCATCCCA
>NW_021026967.1:653557-737290 GCF_004153795.1 Camellia sinensis | reverse complement strand
ATGCTGGGCTGCCTTGGCCGTGGCATGGCATGCTGGTGGCCTAGGCCTTGGCATGGCATGCTGCTGGCCTAGGCCTTGGCATGGTATGCTGCTGGCCTAGGCCTTGGCATGGTATGCTGCTGGCCTAGGCCTTGGCATGGTATGCTGCTGGCCTAGGCCTTGGCATGGTATGCTGCTGGCCTAGGCCTTGGCATGGTATGCTGCTGGCCTAGGCCTTGGCATGGTATGCTGCTGGCCTAGGCCTTGGCATGGTATGCTGCTGGCCTAGGCCTTGGCATGGTATGCTGCTGGCCTAGGCCTTGGCATGGTATGCTGCTGGCCTAGGCCTTGGCATGGCATGCTGCTGGCCTAGGCCTTGGCATGGTATGCTGCTGGCCTAGGCCTTGGCATGGTATGCTGCTGGCCTAGGCCTTGGCATGGTATGCTGCTGGCCTAGGCCTTGGCATGGTATGCTGCTGGCCTAGGCCTTGGCATGGTATGCTGCTGGCCTAGGCCTTGGCATGGTATGCTGCTGGCCTAGGCCTTGGCATGGTATGCTGCTGGCCTAGGCCTTGGCATGGTATGCTGCTGGCCTAGGCCTTGGCATGGTATGCTGCTGGCCTAGGCCTTGGCATGGCATGCTGCTGGCCTAGGCCTTGGCATGGTATGCTGCTGGCCTAGGCCTTGGCATGGTATGCTGCTGGCCTAGGCCTTGGCATGGTATGCTGCTGGCCTAGGCCTTGGCATGGTATGCTGCTGGCCTAGGCCTTGGCATGGTATGCTGCTGGCCTAGGCCTTGGCATGGTATGCTGCTGGCCTAGGCCTTGGCATGGTATGCTGCTGGCCTAGGCCTTGGCATGGTATGCTGCTGGCCTAGGCCTTGGCATGGTATGCTGCTGGCCTAGGCCTTGGCATGGCATTCTGCTGGCTTTGGCTGGGCTGCCTTGGCCGTTGCATGGCATGCTGCTGGCCTAGGCCTTGGCCTTGGCATGGCATGCTGCTGGCCTTGGCCTTGGCATGGCATGCTGCTGGCCTTGGCCTTGGCATGGCATGCTGCTGGCCTTGGCCTTGGCATGGCATGCTGCTGGCCTTGGCCTTGGCATGGCATGCTGCTGGCCTTGGCCTTGGCATGGCATGCTGCTGGCCTTGGCCTTGGCATGGCATGCTGCTGGCCTTGGCCTTGGCATGGCATGCTGCTGGCCTTGGCCTTGGCATGGCATGCTGCTGGCCTTGGCCTTGGCATGGCTTGCTGCTGCCCTTGGCCTTGTGTCACGGGTTGCCTTGCAAGGCTAACTCCGTGACGTTTTGCTCGCGGTGGTGTGGCCATTTGAGTGCTCAAGAGTGGCCATTGGAAGTGCCCCAACGTGGCCTAACATTGGCCCCAAGTAGCCCAAGGCATGTAGGCCACCAATAGCCAACGAAAGACTAAGCCGCAGCCTATATTAGCAGCCAGACAGCGCTGCCAACAGCCAGTAGCAGCAGCTTGTAGTGCAGAATTTTGGCGTGTTGTTTCGGCATTCAAACGAAGGAGTTTCGAGTTGAAATTTTTACTAGTAAGAGATCTTGGGGGAAGTGTTTTCTCGGCCAAGTTTCGTGATTTTTCTCAATTTATGGAATTAATGAAAAATCATTACGACTCCTGGCACATGTATCATGTTTCCTCCTCCCAGAGGGCAAATTGCTTAACAAGCATATATAAAGGGGCAAGGTGTGCTACCTACCTACCTCCCTGCCTAAACTGGGCTTCAAGTGAGCAACCTTGGGCAACTCAAGGGCGGACTTTAGGCATCCAGTGGGGTGTCTAGAGTCTCCACGTGGGTTTGGGAGCCCTGTGGACGGTGCAACAATGTAAGCACTGCGCGTACCCTCCCGGGTGAGAGGTTCACTACGTTGTTTCCATTATGCCCCGCAATATGGCATCTTTGGCACTCGTTTTGGACTGAATGGGCTATCGAGGCACCACTAAAGGCCTCATGTGCCAACTCAAGTGCTTGGTTTGGGTTCAACCTCGCACGAGGGGATCTCGTGGCTTAAGCTAAGCGGTTGGAAGGCGACACCGCATATGTGGGCTATCAAATGAAGGCATCAAGCTATGCATTGACTAAGTCCATTGAGGGACTACATTATGCTACAAGCGAGTTACGGATTGAGATGTTGCCTTACTCATGCTACACGTTGGTGCAACACTCAGGTGTGCAATGGCCTTAGGCGGAATCTAACACACGTGTTGGCACGAGGACCACGCCGTGGGCTAGAGATTGACCCTCGGTGGCTTGTGGGCTTTGCATGACCATTTGGCCATCCAATATGCATCTATTGAGGCATGCTAGACCCTATGACACTTCGAGATGCTATCAAAGACTCAACGTGCAATGTTGGCTTGTCGGCTAAGTTGAGGACCTTCTCTAGCACATTGTTGTGTGGCCAAGCACCTTGATGACATGAACCTAAGTTGGGTGAGCACCTTGCTTGAGATAAGCTTGGAGCTATGAAGCGACTTATGCCGTGGTTGGTGCACTTGAGGCGTCAGGCCTACTTGTGGCATCCGGATGACGATGGAGTTTCCTTGTGAAGTTGTTTTGCTTGACAAAGCATTGGGCCCTAATGTTCAAACGGGTGAGACCATTAACACTCGATTTGTCAATGAGCTATGACGGGCTTAAACTTGGTGGAGTTTGAGCGCCACACGGGCAAAAATTGATCCCTTGCGCCTCTAAAGGAGTCGGCCCGTGACAATTGGTATCAGAGCTAGATCACTCATTTGGGGTGATATCATTCTTCCGTGGACCCCGATGTCGCTGTTTGAAGTAGTTATGCATGAAACTCATCCTGGGGGACGTGTATGACATCCTAGACTCTAAACAAGACCGTTGTTGGTTTTCTGGTCATGTCTTGGGGTATCCGCGTTTATTGTGTTATTTTTCAGCGATGCCTTGAATACAACAACCGTTCTCGAGGGTGCGAATTGAGCAGCATTGTGGCATCTAGTGTCTCCTTGCTAACTTGGTGTTTCCCTCTCACTTTGTGGACTTGGTGAGCATTTCTACACTGTAAGCAAACTGTGCCGTGAGTCTGCTACATTTGTGGACGGGTTGTTTCCTAACCAGCTGGGTTGGCTTGATTGTGTTACTTTGTTGGCTACATGGGGATCTCTACTACAGTTTGGACTTGTGGAATGCTTGTATCATATTGTGGGCATGTGATCTTCATCTATTGAACCCTAGAGACGGATTTTCGTTGGCAGCCGTGCACGTGCTATGGCATTATCACTGGTTCGCTTCAGGGAGCCTATGTTTCAACCATTCGTGGTGGCATTTGCAACTTGTGCTTGTCAGTGCAGAATTTTGGTGTGCTGTTTCGGCATTCAAATGAAGGAGTTTCGAGTTGAAATTTTTACTAGTAAGAGATCTTGGGGGAAGTGTTTTCCCGACCAAGTTTCATGATTTTTCTCAATTTGTGGAATTAATGAAAAATCATTATGACTCCTCGGACATGTATTATGTTTCCTCCTGCCAGAGGGCAAATTGCTTAACAAGCATATATAAGGGGGCAAGGTGTGCTATCTACCTACCTCCCTCCTAAACTGGGCTTCAAGTGAGCAACCTTGGGGCAACTCAAGGGCGGGCTTTAGGTATCCAGAGGGGTGTCTAGAGTCTCCATGTGGGTTTGGGAGCCCCAAGGATGGTGCAACAATGTAGGCACTGCGCGCACCCTCCCGGGTGAGAGGTCCACTATGTTGTTTCCATTATGCCCCGCAATATGGCATCTTTGGCACTCATTTTGGACCGAATGGGCTATCGAGGCACCACTAAAGGCCTCGTGTGCCAACTCAAGTGCTTGGTTTGGGTTCAACCTCGCACGAGGGGATCTCGTGGCTTAAGCTAAGTGGTTGGAAGGCGACACCGCATATGTGGGCTATCAAATGAAGGCATCAAGCGATGCATTGACTAAGTCCATTGAGGGACTACATTATGCTACAAGCGAGCTACGGATTGAGATGTTGCCTTACTCATGCTACACATTGGTGCAACGCTAAGGTGCGCAATGGCCTTAGGCGGAATCTAACACACGTGTTGGTACGAGGACCACGCCGTAGGCTAGAGATTGACCCTCGGTGGCTTGTGGGCTTTGCATGACCGTTTGGCCATCCAATATGCATCTATTGAGGCATGCTAGACCCTACGACACTTCGAGATGCTATCAAAGACCCAACGTGCAATGTTGGTTTGTCGGCTAAGTTGAGGACCTTCGCTAGCACATTGTTGTGTGGCCAGGCACCTTAATGACATGAACCTAAGTTGGGCGAGCACCTTGCTTGAGATAAGCTTGGCGCTATGAAGCGACTTATGCCGTGCTTGGTGCACTTGAGGCGTCAAGCCTACTTGTGGCATCCGGATGAAGACGGAGTTTCCTTGTGAAGTTGTTTTGCTTGACAAAGCATTGGGCCCTAATGTTCAAACGGGTGAGACCATTAACACTCGATTTGTCAATGAGCTATGACGGGCTTAAACTTAGTGGAGTTTGAGCGCCACACGGGCAGAAATTGATCCGCTGCGACTCTAAAAGAGTCGGCCCGTGACACCTTGGCATGGCATGCTGCTTGCCTTGGCCTTGGCACGGCATGCTGCTGGCCGTGGCCTTGGCATGGCATGCTGCTGCCCTTGGCCTTCGCATGGCATGCTGCTGGCCTTGGCCTTCGCATGGCATGCTGCTGGCCTTGGCCTTAGCATGGCTTGCTGCTTGCCTTGGCCTTGGCATGGCTTGCTACTGGCCTTGGCCTTGGCATGGCTAGCTGCTGGCCTTGGCCTTGGCATGGCATGCTGCTGGCCTTGCCCTTTGCATGGCTTGATGCTGGCCTTGGATGGGCTGCGTTGGCCTTGGCTGGGCTGCCTTGGCTGTGGCCTTGGCCTTGGCTGCAGTTCTTATCATTTGACGTGTGTTGCGTGTGAATGCGTGCTAAGGCGTGCGCGCAACACGCGCACCGTGGTCAAAAGACCGTGCATGCGATATGCGCACAGGCCACGCTGCCCACGCCGGGTGCATGCTAGGCCAGGCTGCCTAGGCCGCGCGCATGCCAGACCACCCATGCCGTACGCTTTCCATGCCATGCTGCCCAGGCCGCCAAGGCCGCGCGCATGCCATGCCAGGCTGCCCAAGCCGTGCGCTTGACAGGCCATGCCATGCTGCCCAGGCCGCGGCTATGCCATGCCAAGTTGCCCAGGCCGCGCGCATGCCAGGCCGCCCACGCCGCGCACATGCCATGCCATGCCATGCTGCCTATGCCGCGTGCATGCCATGCCATGCTGCCTATGCCGCGTGCATGCCATGCTACCCACGCCACGCACATGCCATGCCAGGCTTCCCAGGCCGCGCGCATGCCAGGCCGCCGACGCCGCGCGCAAGCCATGCCATGCTGCCCACACTGTGCACATGCCAGGCCGCCCACGCCGTGCGCTTGAAGGCCTCGGCCATCTCCTCCCAACTCTGCTTGACAGAGTCTTCCAACTTCGCATACCAAATAGCCGCTATACCTGACATGGTAAGGCCAAAGAGAGACATCTTTTGTAGTCTAGTAAGGCCCATCGGCTGGAAAATGTTCAAAAACAGTCGAAGGTGAGCCATCGGATCTCCGGAACCATCGAAACGGTCAATATGTGGCATTTTAAACCGATTTGGCAATGTCACTGCATAATCGGTATACTCGTCCTCTATGTCGGGGATAGAGTTAACCCCTTGTGCTCTCTTGAACAATTTTTCCAGTTTATTGACCTTGAGTACAGTTGGGTCAACCTCAAACTCAAACGGAGCCTTAGTTTGATAAATAGGCACTTTGGAGGCTTGTGCTGGGATTGGCTCTACTGGATTGCCCTGGTTTTCTCAGACATTGGCAGTATGAGCAGTGGCTCCGGGTGCTGGGATACCCATGGGAGGTGTATGGGATGCAGAGGCCGTAGCCGGCTGCAGTTGCTATTGTTGTAGCCGAGTTATTACCTCGGCCTGACGGGCCATGACCTCGGCTTGACGGGCATCATCTTGCTATAGGGTTTCAACTGTCTACTGCAGGTGATGTATTAATTCTTCCATACTAACTGGGGGATACTGTGCCATCAGAATAGGCAAGTGATCTCGTGCTGAACTAAAAGTAGAAGACTGTTCCCGGACCAGACTTGATGCAGGTGAATTGAGGGGTAACTGCTATAAAAACTAAACCAGTGAACTCTGTCTGATTCTCCTCATCTTGTAACTGGTGGAAGTGAGGTAAACACAGGCTATCCCCGAACAAGATCCCTGACTTTACAAAGCCTTCTAACTCGGGTCTAGAGTACTTAGGGGATATCTGAACTTTTCTGAAGCTATGGTGTTTAAACTACCTAGCAAAAAGAAATAAAGCAAAAAAAAGCAGTAATTAGAAATCGCACAACACCTCAACTAAGACGCTATCAACACAAACATGATCAAAGCTGTAGGAATGCACTCTATACTGAAATTTGTCCCCAAAATAGATACCAAACTTGCAATTGCTATGCACATTCCTGTACAGTTTCACGGTAAAGGACATACCAATTAAGTGAGAGCCAAAACACCCCTATGAGGGGGTAAGGTTACCCTATCCTAGTTTCATCAGGAACTAGGGTTCATTATTCAAGCAAAGTGGTTTTCATGCAATCCTACATTTCGGGTGAACATCCTGTCCTAGTTTGGGACAGTCTCTATGGCTTTTCGATATACAACTAGGCCGCATAGTAAAAAGGATACCTCATCAAGACTACCTAATATACCTTTCACACCTAACACTAAGAAGTGAAAGGAGGATCAAACGGTACAGCGGTAGTCCAGATCTAAGGGTTGTGTTCCCATCATGGCAGAGCCCACGATTGGTCAATCTTTCGGCAAGCTTTTAGGCAAACCTTCGGCAAACTGTCCAGAAATAGTAGATGGCAAACACAGTGACTTAAGCGTACCAATGCAAATGCAATGCAATGCAAAAAAACATATAAGTGTAGATAAAATTTCACATCATGAAATTCGAATCAACTTCTCTAAATTTCCCCAACAAAGTCGCCATAAATTGTAGCTCGACTTTTCGTGCCTCCTTTCGGAAGACGAATAAGCCCTCCAATATCAAACTCCTGCGGTTCTGAATCTGATCTCACAAGTGCAATGTGAAATAGATAAACACCAAAGAGTCCAAATCCGACAAATCTTTTGGAAAATCAATTTTTAAGTCAAAATGCCAAAAATGGACTGCTTTGCCAAATACAAAGTCGCCACCTAAATATTTTTAGGAAATTTATGAAACCCATGACTCGTGCTGAAGGCCACGTGTTCATCATCACCAAGATTGTCTCGGTTTGGGAACTCAGGTACGAGAGAGGAAGGTCATGAATTGAGCACTCTCGCTCGCCCGATCAAAGATCGGCCTCTACTAATCATGATGTGATTCTTATTTACTTTATATGCTCTTTTTCCGATTATTAGGCTAACTTGCTATGTGATGCGCACACACACAAGTATAGACCAATTTGCAAAAATTGGAACACTTGATTCATGTTTGTTTGAAAATCGTTTGAATATGTACCACTTAAAAAAGTGATCGCATATAAACATTACTCAAATTATTCCAATTCAAGCAATTAGCCTTCATTCACAGGTATTCAGATAGTTTATCATTTAAGCACTTAGCCTCATGGTGAACATGCTTTGACATCGCAACAATCACATTCCTTCAATATGCTAAAGCACAAAAGAGCGCATCTAGTACTCCAAGCCAAAAGAGATAAAAAAAAGTTACAAAAAATGCATGATCCTAAGTAATGCAATATGACTAATGCAACACATGCGATATGCAATCTAAATAGGCTCGGCTACTTAACATGATATGTGAATCAATTTGATAGCATGCGGTCTAAGCACGTTTTCAAAGAAGCGTTAAACTAACAATGCAAGTTAGAATGATGAACCAAGCCTTTGTGTATCCAAGACAAGTGGATGTAAGGCATGAGAGATGCCAAACAAAAGATGATGCCCTAAGCTAACCATCATGAGCTAGTAAATAAAAGGGAGAAAATCGTGGGGTTGGAAAACATACACATTACTACAACATTTGCGCCTTAATGCAGGAAGGTCTGAATAAACTAACTAGCTAAGCTAATTACTACGAATTGACTAACTATTACAGAACGAATACATAAATTTGCTAAGTTACTTAACTAATTATTACAACAACAAATTAATTAACTAATTAACTAATTATTACAATACAAAATTAAATAACTAGCTAACTAATTATTTACAACACTGTACAAAATTAATTAGCTACAACTAATTAATTACAACGAATGTCTAAGTTAAGTAATTAGATTAAACAGCCCCGGGAGGCAAGGAGTGCTCATGCATGCACGCGCATTTCCTCCCGAAAAAACTCAATGTTCTGTTATCAGAAAGCCTCTATTGCACAGTAGAACATTTGCACTGTTTTTTGCCTCAAAACCAACTTTGTTTCATTTCAAAAAACCACTACTTAGTTTTACAAAGGTGCTCGGTAGGCCAAAAGTGGTGGCCTGCAGTCCACAAAAGATGGTCTACCTTCCACAAATAGTGGCCTGCCAGCCACTGATGCTTGGTTCTTCCCACTGCAACAGAGAGCAAATAGAGCACAACCAAGGTATTCTCAAGAATTGTTTGTACAACTTACCCCTCCTTATCATCAAACAGCTCAAAGGAGTAGTAAATTTGATTCACAAACCATTAATCGATGCAATTTCATTGCATGATGGCCTATGAACCAAAGTGTGCAAGTTCAATAAATGCAACTAATAAAGACACTCAAACCCCCTCTCTATCGTGGATTGATCAAGAGAAGTGGTTGACAATGACTCTTGAACCGTTTACATCACTAACAAGTATGAAACGATTCAAGACTCAAGGGTTCAATTAATATCCGATTAAACCCAAACCAAATTATTTTCTTGCATCATTTTTAGTCCTCATTTCATTACTCCATTTTAATTACCAACCATTCCTTAGTAAATTAAGTCCAAAGGTGAGCTTTGAGTCCTCTAATGGAAAGAAGCATCAAACCAAGAGTTATTTTAGGCATGAGAGAAGTATCATGCCATTGGTAATGAACCCCCAAAGGGATTAAACCATTAAGCATAAGACCTCAATCTCATGTTTTAAACAAGCAAGTAGCTTGAACCAACTTTCATAGCAAAGCAAAAGCCAACAAAGGAGGGAGATTGCAGAAGTGATTAGGGGTGAAAACAAGTATGGAAAGCCATAAATAAATGCTATCAACTCAAATAGGTTAGTGGCTAAGGCCTAAACCACTAAACCTATGAGGACCATTATAATATAAGCATGCAATACAAGGCTCAAATGTAATGAACCACTAAAAATAGTCCTAAAACAGTGCTCAATCAGTCCTAAAACATGTTGGAATTAAGACGAAAATAGCTAGAACAATAAGCTAAAACATAGAGCTATGTAAGCTAGTAAACAAAGCACAAGGAGAGGAGGCTACCTCCTCCTTTTTTGAGACTTCAAAACAACATTTTAGCCATTGCAAAAGCTCTAAAAATCAGTGTTTAAAGGTTCAAAAAACAATAGTGTAAAGGGGGAAACACAAGGGTAAAGGCTAGAGAAGCAAGGTGGAAAGAAAGGTGAACCACCCTTCCACCCTTTCAGCCCTTAAATCACAAGTTTCATCCCAAAATTACAGAGTTTATATAGTCCAAAAATAGTAGGCAAAATAGCAATTAAAGCAAAACAAGAAACCAAGGCTTATATCTCTTAAAGAAGAGAACACTTCTAAGTAACAATTTAACACATACATACCCTCAAGAGCTCCAAGGAGGCTCAAAAGTACCTCAGCTCAAGGATGGCAAGGTTTGGTTTAGAGTGTATAGGCAGAGGCTCAAGAAATTTACAAGAGAGAGAGAGAATTGTAGAGAGAGAAAATATTTGCTCCAAAATTTTCTAACCTTGAAAGTAAGAGGGGAGGTCCTCTATATATAGACAAACATCAAACTCCCTTAGAAATATCAATACATACACATGAAAGCAAGTGCATGCATCTGTGAAAACAGTTGGCACAACAGGTAGAAAATATCTACAAAACACACTTGTGGCCGGTATGCCACGCAAGTGGCCGACATCCAAGATCAGTGGCCGGCAGCCAGAGGTGGTGGCCAGCAGGTTCCAAGGATTTTCAGGCTTAAAGATCTATGGTTGTGGTCCAAAACAACAAGGCAAGAGGTGTATAGGGTTTGAAGGCTCAAAGCTGTGGCATTCCGCTGAGGACTTCCGAGCACTTAAAAAGCATATACATTCATCCTTGGGTGTGCAAGTGGTGGTGTCCAAGTCGTAAGGGCGGTCAAAAATGGAGTGTCTACACTCACCTACATATATAAGATAAAAAGTGAGCTAACGCTTTGCGAATAATACCAGAGTAAAGGGACTAATGAATGAGATTCGTATGTAAATAAGTCATACTTGCACGTAATATATATGGAACATAATTCCTACTCATTATGTACTTAAACAAATCATAACAGAATGACCTCGAGTCCAATCCATTATACTTAGTACACGAAGGGACAAAACGACCTTAGGTCCAAATATTCTTCATCACTGATCATAACATATGTAGTAAACGACCTCAGGTCCAACATTTCAATATTCTTATTTATGCGCATATTTAAATTCATATTCACGCATGCGTTTATAATCATCATCATGTTCACATTCTTATTCGCATTCAAAATGACCTTTGCTCTAATCAATTCTTTGTTCAAAACGACCTTTGGTCCATTTAACAATCATATAAAATTACCTTCAGTCCAATTCATATGTAAGATGACTGTAGGTCTATCTTGTCAAATATTCTAAACAACCTTAGGCCCATTCCATGTCCTTGTCAAATATACCAAACAGCCTCAGGCCCATTTCATGTTCTCATCAAACATACCAAACGGCCCTAGCCCCATTGTGTATTCATACAAAATGACCTGCGGTCCAATGATATAGTTTCATACATATCAATCACCTTTACGAGTTAGACAGATAGAATACTCATTCATAGTACAAATTCATAAGTTCATAAACTTACCACATAGGTAACATTTAGAAAATAATACATACACACAAATATCTTTACTAAGAAATTACTCACTGTGGTCAGGTGGCTGAATCGTCCTTACAGTTGACCCTACATAATTCACAACACATTGGATCATAATACAATTCAATCCGCTCTGTAGTTTGATTAATTTTCATAGGATTCTTTCTAGTTCTTTAATTCACTTAGAATATTCAACATGAATTGGAACATAAAACAACTTTTCAAATTTCCTGAAACAGGAAACTTTGCTCGAGCTTAACATTGGTCGCTCGAGCGAACCCCTTGGTTTGCAAAAGTACTAGATGGTTCATTTTTACGGTCGAGCAAACAATCCATCGCTCGAGCAATTCCTTCCCGCAAACTACCTTTTGGTTGCTTCAGCCAATGTTTATAGTATATAAAAGTACTAGATGCCTGTAAAGTGCGCATGAGCGGTAACTTCACTAATCGAGCGATGTGATCGAATTCTGGGATTTCTAGAATGCTATTTGAGCTTCAAAAAATATGTTCAAAAGGTGTAGGCTTGTGTAGACCCGACTTTCTTCGCGCGCCCCCCTTTCGGAGAGGCGCAAATTGGTCTCCTACAGTTCGGACTCCTATCACAGTTCTGAATCTAATCTCACAAAGTGCAATGTGAGACTGATAAACTCCAAATAGTCCAATCCGGCAAATCATTTTGAAAAATCAAATTTTAAACCAAATAATGCCAAAATTGGACTGCTTTGCCAGATTACAGAGTCGCCACCTAAATATTTTATTTTGGAAAAATTTAGGAAACCCTGACTCGTGCCTAAGGCCACGTGTCCGTCATCACCTAAGTTACCTCGGCTCGGGAACTTGGGTACGAGAGGGGAAGGTGCTGAAATGAGCACCCCTCCTCGCCTAATCAAAGGATTAGCTTCTACTAAGCATGATATGTTGTTTTATAAACCTCATGTGTTCTTATCCGGTTATTAGCTATCTTTACTATGTGGCGCACACATACAAGCAAATATAGACTAAGTCGCGACGATTGGAACGTTTCGATTCATGTTTGTTTTTTTGAAAATGGTTTGGAAGTGCCACTCGCAAGTGGGCTAAAGCACGGATTTGCCACCCTCAAGTGGGCTTTAAAACATGATTTTGCCACTTCGCAAAGTGGGCTTAATACTCACATTTATCGAATTGTCCCAATTTAGGCAACAAAGCCTTCATCCACAGGCATTCATGCAGTTAATAACTTAAGCAAATAGCCTCATGGAAAGCATGCTGTCATGGCAACACTCACACTCATGCAAGTATGCTAAAGTGTAAACACTTACAGTGTACTCCAAGCCAAAACAAAAGCTAGTTAGAAATATGCATGATCCTAACTATGTTAACAATGCCTAATGTAACACATGCAATATGCAATTAACGGGCTCGACTATCTAAGATGGCATATGAATGCAACAATTAGAACAACATGCTTTGAAACACGTATTCAAATAAGTGTATTGAAATACAATGCAGTTTGAATGATGCGCCGAGCCTCAGTGCATGCACGACAAATGAATGATGCAAACATGCAAGCATAAGGTATGCTAATCAAAATATGCCCCTAAACTAACCATCGAAATCGATTAAATAAAAGGGAGAAAGATGTGTGGTTGGAAGATATGCACACACAAACGCACACTTATTACAACAATATGCCCTTTGGAAGGAGGGTCCGAATAAATAAGCTAAGCTAGCTACACTAAGCTAAGCTAAGCTAATTATTACAAACCAACTAACTAACTATTCTAGCTAATTAATTATTACAACACGATTGAATAACTAGCTATGCGAAGCTAATTAAAATATTACAAAACAAATTAGACTAACTAATTACAACACATATATTAATTAGCAAAAACTAGCTAATAAAGTAATAAAGTGGCCTCGCGGGCGAGGGAGACATGCATGCTCGGTTGCGTCCTCTCGAAAATCCACCGCTTTGCCACAAGCTGCCTCTGTTTGCACTTTGCTTTGATCTCTGAACAATATGCTAAATAACAGACTGCTTTTGCTCCACCTTAGGAACATTTTGAACAACTTTTCCACTGATGGTCGGTCGGCTACCATAGGTGGCTGTCGGCCACTACTACTGGCCAGTCGGCCACTGATTGTGGCTGTCGGCCACCCTTTCCCTGGAATTCGCCTTTTTGCTGCAATGGAGAGTAAACAAAGGAAAAACAATGTGTTCTTCAAGGAATGTGTGTACGGCCACCCTCCTTATCATGTCTCAAGCTCAAAGGAGTATGGCACTTGGCTCTCAAACCACCAATCAAACATTTTCATGCATGATGGCCAAAGAGTCAAGCTTGTACAAGCTTAATGAATGCACACATAAGACTTAAAGGATCACCACCCTATCATGCATGATCAAGGGTGATAATGACCAAGAAATGTGACACGTTTTATCACTTTGAGTATGAAACGTTTCACATTTATTGTGTTTGGATTAGCGTCCAATCCAAACACATGCAATGCAACACAAATGCTTATCTTAGTCATGTTTTACTTGATTCAATTTTATTTACTCATTTTAGCATTACCAAGCCATCCTTTAAGCAATTTGTCCAAGGTGATTGTCCTCTAATTAGAGATAGGTCAACCGAAGAATGGTTTAAGACATGAGGGAGATCATGCCTTTGGCTAGGAGGAACCCTCAAAAGAGGGTTAAAGCCATTGGGCACAACCTCTATCTCAAGCTTAAACACAATCATAGGTTAACCATCCCTCAAACCAAATGGAAAAATGAAGAAATGGGGGAGGTTGCAGATTTTTCAGTGCTGAAATGGCATGCTAAAGATACTAAATCATGCAAGCAATGCATGCAAGACCAGTTCAAAAGCCATAAACTCTAAACTAGTGAAGTGCACTACACTAGAGGCATGCAATATCAAGCTCAAATGATCAAACCAGCTCTGGATATAGCTTAAACATGCCAAAACAGTGGCTAAATTATGCTGGAATTGAAGCACAAAAAGCAAGAAAAACATGCTCATGTATTGGCTGGCAAGCAAGACACAAAGCACAACTCTCAAAAACAATGAAAGAGTGAAGTATGTGAGAGTGTGACAGAGGTATATGCACTGAAATTACATGCTAAATGATGCTATATCATGCAATCATCTCAAGCAAAGCATGTTAGAGGCCTTAAATCACTAAGCTAGTGAAGCCATTTACACTACAACCATATAAAACAAAGCTCATATGACCAAGGAGTCTCAAAACAGAGCTAAATCATGGCAAATCAATAGCCAAAACAAGCTGAGACCAAGTCACAAAAGAGTAGAAAATCATACTCACATGTTAGGCCATCCACACATGCAAACAAGATACAAGGAGGGGAGGCCACCCCCTCCTATTTTGGACCTCAAAACACACTTTCTACCACTGAAAGCCAAAAAAGTTTCTTTAAAAGGCTTTGAAAGATGGCACAAAACTTAGCACATAAGCTACAAAAGAGGGTGGACCACCCCTAACTCCAAAAAGGCCTTAAACCACCATTTTTAAACCATCAAAACAAAGTTTTTTATAGTTAAAAACTAGGCCAAAAACAGCATGTAAAGGTGGCCAAGTAATGGATTAAAACAAAGACTAAAAAGGGTAAGCTTATACCTTTGAAGCACAGCAACAAAACAGGCACTTTTTTGAGCCAAAACCAGCTGTAGGAGCTCCAATCAAGCCTTAAGGAACCTTAGCCCTAAGATAGGGATATTCGATCAAGGGTCTCTTTGAAAATATATAGAGGAATCTCACTTTCAAGCACAAAATATATATAGAGAGAGAATTCTAGAAAGAGAGGCGGAATTTTTGCACACAAAATTTCTAAACCCTCAAAATGGGGAGAGACCTCCCCTTATATAGAAAACCAAGCCAAAAGCTTAGCTTTATTCCTCCATACACGTGTGTGGAGGTTACACTCAGTGATCAATAGCTGGCATAGTTGGTACATAAAATATCTAAAAAAGGAGAAAAATGGCCGTCAGCCATCAATAGTGGCCGACCGGCCACACATGTAGCCGATTGGCCATCAATGTGGCTGATCGGCCACCATTGATGGCCGGCAGGCACAAGCCATGGCCGATGGACACTGGGGATGGCCGACAAGCCACCCTCTCCTTTAGATTCAATGTAACAAGTTCTTAGTCCACAACAATGCACAAAACAGACAAGTTAGGAGGCTCCAAGGCGAGGCGCTCAGCCGAGACCTTTAGAGACTCAAAACGAACACGAGCATGCACAATCATCGGATGTTCAAACGATGACGTCCAAGTCTTAAGCACGGTAAAAAATAGGGTGTCTACAGTTGCCCCTCTTTGACAAAACTCAGAAGACATGAAATGACGAGAGTGAATGTCAAAGCCCTGAGACGACCCATTTTTGACAAGGTCGAAGACTTAGACAAACAAACAAGATAACAATACAAAGATGTGCCCGCAGGTCGGGGCAAAATGCAAATGACATGCATGATGCAAAACATAACTTATGATCATGTAATGAGGACTGTAATGAAATATCTAGATGCAAATGTTGTGCAAAGAAATGCTATAGCAAACTCGTTCATAAGCAAGTTAACAACAGCCAAACCACATTTCATGCGGAAAGGATGTAAGAAAATTATGCAATCATAACTGCGCCTCACGCAGAAAAAGGTAAAGAAACGCAACCGTCAAGCGAACCAGGGACGGTAAACAAGATCCCCATGCGCGGCACACGTGAGAAGCGAGAAGTGATGCGAATGTAAGGACACACTCTAAGGTTCTGAGCCACAGAGAACAATAATAACAGGTGAAACACATCCAACTATTATGCAATCGAAACAACGAGCGGTATAAGCATTGGAATTCGTCCAGATGCGTTTAACCAAAACATCCTAACGCGCCATATGCAAGAGGGAAAAGAAAGCGTTGCGAACACCGGATGGTAGTATAAACATTAGAACACGTCCCAATGTTTCTAACCAAAACAGAGAGGTATAAGCGTCGAACCACATTCCAAAAGCCTCTAACCAGAAGGGTGGTATACACATCGGGCACAGAACCCAATGCTTCTAACCAAAGCAAGGTGGTATAAGCGTCGGACACATGTCCCAAATGCTTCTAACCAAGGGGTGGTATAAACATCAGGCACACAACCCAATGCTTCTAACCAATAGGGTGGTATAAGCGTCGGGCACACAGTCCAAACATCTCTAACCATAAGGGTGGTATAAACATCGGGCACACAACCCAATGCTTCTAACCAAAGCAAGGTGGTATAAGCATCGGACATACGTCCTAAACGCTTCTAACCAAGGGGTGGTATAAACATCGGTCACACAACCCAATGCTTCTAACCAACAGGGTGGTATAAGCGTCGGGCACACAGTCCAAACACTTCCAACCGAAGAGATGGTATAAACATCGGGCACACAACCCAAATGCTTCTAACCAACGGGGTGGTATAAGTGTCAGGCGTACCTGAATGCTTCTAACCAACGGGGTGGTATAAGCTCCGGGCATACCAGAATGCTTCTAACCAACAAAGAGCGGTATAAGCACCGGGCGTACCCGAATGCTTCTAACCAAAAAAGAGCAGTGTAAGCACCGGGCATACCCGAATGCTTCTAACCAAAAAAGAGCGGTGTAAGCACCGGGGGTACTCGAATGCTTCTAACCAACAAAGAAATTCAAAGGATAGGAATGATCTTACCCGGAATTCCTCTAAATGAACCGTGCATACAATATCGTCTGGTTGCACCAGCTTTGAATGAACCGTACATACAATATCGTGCCTGCATAAGAAAAAAAACTTTGACAAGTACAATGCAATACAAATGCATATTCCATGCAAACACAATGTTAAAGGCATGCTTCGTGCATTCAATGCAACATGCGTATTCTATGCAAACTGCGTATTCTATGCAAACATGGTAATGCATGTTCTATGCAACAATTCAGAACGTATGTTCAATGCAACATGTATTGACAATTCTATGAGAATGTAAAGGCATGCGCAATTCAATACAATGCAACATGCATATTCTATGCAAACATGAGGACATAAAGAATGCAACGCAACGCGGCATACATATTCTGCGCACAGTAATCAATGCATATTCTATGCAATAAATTCAGTTGTAACCTCCAATTTACCTCTCGGAGGAGTTCAATCAATTTAAAAGGATACATCCTCGTACGTACAAAGTACCACACACTGAAAGCACAGTCTGGAGCTTCCGCAGAGGCCATTTGAGCTTAAGATGTACTTTCCTTGCACTTTCTTGAAGGACCAAGGCACAAAACAACAGAACAACATATGAGAAGAGCACCAAAGGCCTACCGGCCACTTTGGGAGGCCATCGGCCACAAATTGAACTCATCGGCCACCAAAGGTGGCCGGTCGGCCACCGATGGCAGATTCGGGGCAATTTTGCCATTTTAACACGGGTCTTTAAATATAGGGTTCCAAACCCTATATTTTCACTTCCCCTTTGCCGAAAAACATCCTTCTTGTGTTCTAGACCACTTTTCCTCCCTCGATCCGAGCTTCAAACACATTTTTGGTCAATCCACAAACATTCGATTCGTGAAACCCTTGTAGTTTTCAACATTTTGAACTAATTGAAAAGTGTCTTTGGTGCCTCCGTCTTGATTTCCATCACTTGGGGTTCGTTTCCCCCAAGTTGCCCTTGATTTCAGTGCCCTCTTCCGAGCCTTGGCATTTTCTTCCATTTTTCATCCCTCAGCATTGACTTTTAGTTGACTTTTAACATTCCCACCCATTTTCCACACTTTCGACCATTTTCTCATCTTTTCTTGAGATGGCGGACGACATCCCACTTGACGGAGTTCCTCTAGGGATGGAGATGGATCACGAGTTTGAGCCCTTGCCACTCAGTATTCAACCATTTGACCCGGCGACGTACCATCCTGAGGTACACGTGTTGCCTCCCGATGGCATCCGCCAGTTCATAGGGTTTGCACGAGGTGCACTGAAGGACCTCCTATTATGCGAGCCAGAGTCACACTTATCTTACGGCGCCTCTGAGGTATACACTTCCTCTTTATTTTATGCAATGTAGGTGTAGACCGCCCGAACTCCGCTCTACGCGCGAGGGCGCGAATTGTAGTTCTAGCTACTACAGTTCGGACTCCTGTCACGGTTCTGAATATAATCTCACAAAGTGCAATGTAAGACTGATAAATCACCAAATAGTCCAAATCTGACAAATCGTTTTGGAAAATCGATTTTAATCAAAAGTGCCAAACATGGACTGCTTTGCTAGATTTCAGAGTCGCCACCTAAATATTTTGTTTTGGGAAATTTAGGAAACCCTGACTCGTGCCTAAGGCCACGTGTCCGTCATCACCAAAGTTGCCTCAGCTCGGGAACTTAGGTACGGGAGGGGAAGGTCCTGAAATGAGCACCCCCGCTCGCCTGATCAAAGGATTGGCCTCTAATAACATGATATGTTATTTTTGAAAACACATGCGTTCTTATTCTGGTTTATTAGCTAATTTTACTATGTGATGTGCACAGCACACAGGTATAGACTAAATCGCTCGATTTGGAACAAAACATCTCATGTTTGTTTTTCGAAAATGGTTTGAAAGTGCTACTCGCAAGAAGGCTAAGACGTGGATTTGCCACTCTCAAGTGGGCTTAAAAATATGATGACTTGCCACTTCAAGTGGGCTTAAAACGCACATTTTGATGAATTGTTCCAATTCAAGCAATGAAGCCTTCATCCACAGATATTCATGCAGTTAATCATTTAAGCAAATAGCCTCATGGCAAGCATGCTATCATGGTAGTCACTTACACACATGCAAGGATGCTAAAGTGTAAACACTCACAGTGTACTCTGAGCCAAAACAGAAGCTAGTTAGTAATCATGCATGATCCTAGCTATGTTAACAATGCCTAATGCAACACGTGCAAAATGCAACTAAGTAGGCTCGGCTATCTAAGATGGCATATAAATGCAACACTCGATAACATGCTTTGAAACACGTATTCAAGAAAGTGTATTAAAGTACAATGCAATTTGTATGATACGCCGAGCCCGATGCATGCAAGACAAATGAATGATGCAAACATGCAAAGCATAAGTATGCTAATTGAAACATGCCCTAAAACTAACCACCGAAAGTTGATAAGTAAAAGGGAGAAAGAAATGGGGTTGGAAGACATGCACACACAAACGCACCCTTATTACAAAATTGCGCCCTCTCGACGAAGGGTCCGAATAATTAGCTAAATAGCTAATCTAAGCTAATTAAACTAATTATTACAAATCAAAACTAATTAACTACTCCTAGTTAACTAATTAGTTATTACAACACAAATTGATTAGTTAAGCGCATCAACTAATTAAGTACAAAACCAAATCATTAGCTATCTAAGCAAAGCAGCTAAGTAAAGCAGTAAAAAGAGGTCCTCGGGGCAAGGGGTGGATGCATGCTCAGTCACCTCGTTCAGAAATCCATTACTATGCCCCAACTTGCCTCTGCTTGCATTTGATCTCAGAACACTGCACAAACTTCCAAGAAGCTTCTACCCCAACATGGAGACCTCCAGGAGGGCTGCCGACCACTTAATTGTGTTGTAGACCATCTATAGACCACCTAAACATGCTGCAGACCATAAAAGTGGTCGGCTAGCTACTTTTTCTGGTCTGTCGAGCAGAAAATTCTACCAAGCTCTAATTTGCTGCAGCAGAGAACAAGAAGGGGCACAGTAGTGTATTTGCAAGGTTTATGTGCACAACCACTCTCCCTATCATTTCTCAAGCTCAAGGGAGTGCGGTTCTCGACTCTCGGCTCTCGGGCCACTAACTGAGCATCGCAATGCACGATGGACAAGAAGCCAAGTTTGCACAGTTCAATGTCAATGAATGCACAAATAACACATAAGGGCCTTAACCTCTATCATGCATAATCAAGAGGGTCGACGACCGAGAAATGAGGCATGTTTCATCACTTCAAATATGAAATGTCTCTCGTTTCTCTTGTTTGGATCAACGCTCAATCCAAACATCATGGAATGCAACAACATTCCAAACAACATGCAAACAACATAAGCATGTCAAGTTAGAGTCCTTAAGCATGAAAGCTAGTGAAGGATACAACATAAGGACTATGTAATGCAATACTCCATGGACCAAACCAGCCCCAAATAGATCTCATGCATGCTAAGACAAAGGCCAAAATGCTCTAAAATGATGGCATGGAAGGCAAGATGGTGATGCTCATGCAATGGCTCATCAATTAAGCATAAGAGCACAACTCTCAAACACAATGAATAAGTGACAAATGTGAGAGTGTAGTTACACTACATGCACTTAAATCATGTGTGAAATGATGCCAAATCATCCAAACAACACAAGCATAGCATCCTAGAAGGCCTAAGGCTGAAGGCTACAAAAGGGGGACTACACAAGAGGCATGCAATACATGGAATAAATGATTGAACCAACCATAGACAAAGCTCAAATAGGTCAAAACAAAGACCAAAACATGTTGAGATGGGAGCTCAAAAGCCTAGGCATGCATGCATACAAGTTAGGCCATAAGTAAGGCACAAAGGCATAACCCTTAAAAGCACTCAAAGAGTGACAGAAGTGAGAACATGGCAATGCTATATGCTCTAAAATAACATGTTAAATGATGCCAAATCACGCACATGCCACAAATGGAGCATGCTAGGAGGCTTAAAGCTTGAAACTAGCATAGGCACTTGCACTATAGCTATACAAAGCAAGCCCCAAAAGGCCAAGAACACCTTAAATAGTCCTAAAGCATGTCAAAATAATGCTAAAACATGCACGGAGTGTAGCCAAAACAAGCTAGCATGGTAAGCTAAAACATCAAGTAAGCTAGGTCAATGAGCACGATTACACTACAAGTGTAAGAAGCAAATGAGGGATGCTCTAACCAACCAAAAATAGAGTTGTATCATGGCAAAATAACACCAAAAACACACTGAAATGGTAGCCCAAAATCTTAGGCAAGATGGCATACATATTGGCTCATGTTTAAGGCATAAAGCACAACCTTCCAAAAGCATTGAAAGAGTGAAAGATGTGAGGGCATGACAGTGAAACATGCTCTGAAATCACATATCAAATGATGTTAAATCATGCAAAATAGCCCAAGCAATGCATGCTAGTGGACTCAAAACGCAAACCTAGTGAGCAAGATTGAACCATGGCTATACAAAGCAAGGCATGCATGGCCCAAAACACTTAAAACAGAGCTTAAGCATGGTAAAACGTGAGTAAAAACTTGCTGGAGTGGAGCCAAAAATATACTAGAATGATGGTCCAAAGCATGATGCATGTTAGGTTAGTGAGTGGAATTGCACTACAAGTGCAAGGAGCGTGCAAGAGGTAACCAAACCAACCCAAAACAGTCCTAGAGCATACTGAAATAAGGCCTAAGATATGATGAGATAGAGCTAAAACATGCTAGAAAGACATGCTACTTTAATGAGCCATCAACACAAGCACACAAGAGAATAGGAGGGGGATTCGAGACCTCAAAACACACTTTCCACCACTGAAATTCTTCTGGACTTCAGTGGTGAAGAGGCCAAACAAAGGTGATCCAAAGGCCTAAAAGAGAAGGCTTAAAACAAGCCCAAGTAAGGCACAAAAGGGGGTAGATCACCCCCAACACCAAAGGGCCTTAAACAAACACTTCAAACACAGGAAAATGAACCTTTTTGCAGTTGAAAGTTAGGCCTAAAACATCATGAAAATAGGGCCAAAGACTTAATCAAAAACAAAGCTTTAAGGGGCTAGTTTCTTACCCTTGAAGAACAAGGACAAAGCAGCAACTCCAGCAACCTTTTTGGACCAAAGGCAATCCAAAAAACCCCAAAACCAACTTCAAGGTGCCTCAGGTCCAAAGCAAAGGTGTTTGAGTAGGTGTTTGTGTGCAAAAGTGTGAAGAAACTACACTTTTAAACACAAATATGGAGCAAATAGAGCAATATAGAGATAGAGATATATGTATAACCCTAATGCAAAATTCTGAACCTGAGACAAGAGGGAGGATGCTCACTTTTATAGAAAACCATGCTCCAAGCTTGTTTGACAAGCTAGAGGCTCCAAGTAATCCCTCCATACACGTGTATGGAGGATGCTTTCTGTGCTCAACAGCTGACAAGAAAATATCTGCAGAAAAACACAGAAAAGGTGCCGACCAGTTGAGCTGGTCGGCGACCACTCCCACTAGTCGACCGACCACAAAAAGTGGTCTGCAGGGAGAACAACTGGTCGGCAAGGGGGGGGAGGTGGTCTGCACAAAGAAAGGAAGGTGGTGGCATGGCTGCCGACCACTTTAGGTGGTCCACAGACCACCCAGACTAGCTGGCCAACCAAAAAACTGGCTGGTAGGGAAGAAAAATGGTCTTCAGGGGGAGAAACTGGTCTACACCCCTTGTTCCACCCTTTAGGCAAAGGAAAACAAGGTTTGGTTCAAAAACAAACCAAGTGGAAGAAAGACAAGAGTTCGCCGGACAAGGCACGGCTGAACCTTACCAAATCAAGGTTGGGGAGTGCACCAATGGCCTACCGGCCATGAATGGTGACAGCCGACCCTCCTGCCGGCCAAGGATGTGAAGTGCCGGCCACAGATGAAGAGGTGCCGGCCATCAATAAGGCATTGCTGGCCACTAATGTACTGAAACTCCATTCTGCAACAGAGCTCAAAAGAGAGGAAATTGAGGGTCTCCTAAGGACATGTATGTACCATATCACCTCAAAACATCAAGGGAGAGGCACCGTTGGATCCGAAACCATCAATCAAGCATCTCAATGCATGATGGCCAAAGATCCAACATGTACAAATTCAATAAATGCATGATCAAAGGCAATGGAGACCAAGGGAGATTGGCTCACTTCATCACTTCAAGTATGAAATGAACTAATCCACCTCGTGTTCATCGCAACATCCGATTAGACACAATGCAAAGCAAGCAACATGACATGTAAACAACATGCTAATCTTGGCATGAAATGCAAGACTCTAACATGCAAACACTCATGCACAACATGCTAGAACACTTAAACATTAAAAGCAAGTGAAGGACACAACACTAGAATCATGCAAAGCAATGCTCGATGGACTAAACCAACACCAAACAGACCCCATGCATGCCAAAACAATGGCAAAATCCTGCTGGAAATGAAGCACCAAAAGCTACAACAACATGCTCATGCATTAGCTCGCAAGTTAGGCATTAAACACAACTCTCAAAAGCTCTCAAGGAATGAAAGAAGTAAGAACATGACACATGTATACGCTCTGAAATAACATATTAAAGGATGCCCAAACATGCAATCATCACAAACATAGCATACTACGATGCTTAAAACTCATGACTAACTAAGGTACTTACACCATAGCCATATCAAGCAAGCCCCGAAGGACCAAGATCACTCAAAATAGTCCTAAGGAAGGCCAAAACAATGCTAGAAACATGATGAAGTATAGCCAAAACAAGCTAGAATGGGAGGCATGAAGCATGATGCATGCAAGGCCAATGAGTGGGATTACACTACACATACCAAAACCAAGTAAGAGGTGACTCTACCAACAAAAATCAGAGTTGTAACATAGAAAAGTAACACCAAAAACATGCCGAGATGGTAGCCCCAAAGCTTAGGCAAGCACGCATACATATTGGCTTATAAATGAAACATAAGGCTCAGCCCTAAAGCATAACAAAAGGGCGATAAATACAAGAATATGGCAGAGGTATATGATCTGAAATAACATGCCAAATGATGTCATGCCATGCAAAAAGCTCAATTATGGCATACTAGATGTCTCAAAGCTTATGGCTAGCAAGGCCAATCACACTAGAGCCATACAAAGCAAGGCATGCACGACCAAAACCATTCAAATCAGACCTAAAGCATGTTAAATCAAAGCCAAAAATGTGCTGGAGTAGAGCATACACATGCTAGATCAATAGGCTAAAACACCAAACATGCTAGGCTAGAAAACAAGATTGCACTACAAGTACATGAAGTATGCAAGTGGCAACCAAATCAACCCAAAACAGAGTTATAACATGTTAAAATAAGGCCTAAAACATGCTAAAATAGAGCCTCAAGAAGGTAGAAAAACATGCCAAAGTGTTGAGCCAACAACACATGCAAACAAAGCACAAAAGAGGGGGACCACCCCCATCCATTTTGGGTCTCAAAATCCACTTTCCACCACTAAAATTCCTCTGGAATTCAGTAGTTAAAAGGCCAAAACAAGGTGGTTTGAAAGGCCTTAAGAGATAGAATAAAGCAAAGGAAAATAAGCCACCAAAAAGGGTAAACCACCCCTAACTCAAACAAAGCCTCAAACAAACATTTCAAACACTTAAAAACAAGAGTTTTTGCAGTTGAAAGTTAGGCCTAAAACATCATGCAAATAGGGCCAAAGACTTAATCAAAAACAAAGCTTTAAGGGGCTAGTTTCTTACCCTTGAAGAACAAGGACAAAGCAGCAACTCCAGCAACCTTTTTGGGCCAAAAGCAATCCAAAAAACCCCAAAACCAGCTTCAAGGTGCCTCAGCTCCAAAGCAAAGGTGTTTGAGTAGGTGTTTGTGTGCAAAAGTCTGAAGAAACTACACTTTTAAGCACAAATATGGAGCAAATAGAGCAATATAGAGATAGAGATATATGTATAACCCTAATGCAAAATTCTGAACCTAAAGCAAGAGGGAGGAGGCTCCCTTTTATAGAAATCCATGCTCCAAGCTTGTTTGACAAGCTACAGGCTCCAAGCAATCCCTCCATAGTGTATGGAGGATGCTTTCTGTGCCCAACAGCTGGCACAACTAGCAAGAAAATATCTGTAAAAAAATGCAGAAAAGGTGCCGACCAGTTGAGGTGGTCGGCCGACCACTCCCACTAGTCGACTGACTAGAAAAAGTGGTCTGCAAGGAGAACAACTGGTCGGCAAGGAGGGAGAGGTGGCCTGCATAAAGAAAGGAAGGTGGTGGCATGGCTGCCGACCACTTTAGGTGGTCCACAGACCACCAGATGACCCAAAGACCAAGGAGACCAGTTGTCAGACCAGAAAACTGGCTAGCAGGAGGAAAAGTGGTCTCCAAGGGGAAATACTGGTCTCCCACCCTTGTACCACCTTCTAAACAAGGAAAACAAGGTTTGTACCAAAAACAAACCAAAAAGGATGCAAGGCGAAAGTTCGGGAGGCAAAGTGCGCAGCCGGAAACCTCGAAAACTAGTCTATCAGCACCAAAAGTGGTCTACGACCACAAAAGTGGTCTCCCAGACCACAGTGGCCCTCTAGGCCAAGGCAACAAGGTGTGGTTCAAAAACCACGCCAAACGGAGAACGTTAAGGGGTCCCGAGACAAGGCGCTCGGCTGAAGGCCCAGGAAATCGAAAACTAGCCTACAAGAGAAAAAGGTAGTCTACGACTACAAAAAGTGGCCTATAGGCCTCTCTCTCCCTCCAGGAAAGGGCAACAAGGCATGGTCTATAAACCAAGCCAAAACGCAAAGAATTCACAGGTCCGGAGGCAAGGCACTCAGCCGAAAACTCCGAAAACTCGAAACGAGCACAAACATGCGCGATCATCGAGCGCTCAATCGATGACGTCTGAGTCTTAAGGTCGGTCAAAAATGGGGTGTCTACAGTAGGTTACAATTCTTGTATAGTTCACACTGCTTTTTATCTGTTCATCCTGAACATACTTGTGCACTGTATCTTTTATACTGCCTTGCATCTGTTTGTCCTGCTCACAGGGGGATTCGCATGCCTTTCGCGGATATGGGACCATCTCCACAAGGGAGTGGCATATGGAGCTGCCCGACGCCGTACGCCACATCGTCAACAGGGCTGGCTTCGGTGCATTTTTCATGGGGCTCACACGTCTCATCGCGAGCCAACCTCTACTGGGTGCTTTAGTAGAGAGGTGGTGGGATACCACCGATTCCCTCAATTTCTCTATAGCAGGAGAGATGACGATGACTCCCTTTGACTTCTCTATGCTCACCGGCATAGCAGAAGGGGGTCGTCTGATTCCTTATGACACCGACATGGGCGAGTGGGAGGCCGCCCAGATCTATTTGCTGGGGATTTGCCCACCTATCTTCCAATCAGGGATGGTGCGATATACATGGTTCGCCGACCATTTCAGAGGGATTATGCCAACGACTCGTGAGGATACCGAGTACTACGGCCGGGGATTCCTCATGTTCTTGTTTTGTACTACTTTGTTTGACAACCGGGCAAACACCGTCGGGCTTTACCTCATGAGCGCTTTAGTGGACCTGTCTCGCGTCCGATCCTACGACTAGGGCAGCGCAGGCTTGGCCACATTATACGGATACATGAGCTCCTCCTCTCGCCGGGGCAGGCATCTGCTAAGAGGCTATTGGAGACCTTGGGAGGTACACCTTACCCTTCTGCTTTACATTTCTGCTTTGCATTTCCTGTACACCACACACACTATATACTACACTACAAACTATCTACTTTCCACTTTACATTATCTGTATACTGCACACACTGTACACTGCACTGCACACTATCAGCTTTCTGCTTTACATGTTCTGTATACTGCACACACTGTACACTGCACATTTCTGCACTCACCTGATACATACTCACTGTTATCATTCTGTCTTCTATAGCTATGGGTGTACGCATACTTTCTGAGGCTCGCCCTAGAGCCGGAGTAGAGATATGACCCATGGTGCCATACTCCCACAAATATGACGGGAGGTGCCAGCGGAGGCCCCGAGAGTCATTCTCATTCTTCCATCGATTCTTTGATATCGTGACTGCAGCAGAGGTAACTCAAACCTTTCGGTCATTTTAGCTTTACTTCATATTGCATCTCTAATGGTAGATAATAACCTATATACTCACTACTTGCAGATTACCTAGTAGCCATGGGCAGTGATGCCTGCCGGGGTTAGAGATCATTTTGTCGGTGCTCGGGAGGCGTCCCGATTTCGAATTTTACTTGAGAGCCAGTCTGTCAAGCATGGTTCCTAGGAGAGCGATTCCTGCGACAGAGCCTTGGCTTGCCCGAGCCGTGGTTCTGATGTTGCCTCCTACGTACATGAGGGTCACCGAGAGGTACACCACACAGGAGATGATCGACTTCACGAGAGGTTGGGACGTCGACTTCTTCAAGCTTAAGGGCAATTACTCTACCTTTATTCAGACGTACCTCATACCGCCTTTGACTGGCGCTCATGGAGGTGAGAGAGCCAGAGCTCCAGCTACAGGAGGGAGAGCCAGGGGATCCAGGGCAACTCAGGTCCATGAGAGGAGAGGCTCCTAAATGAGACAAAGGGCCGGGTAGCCAGAGCTACTTACCACACTAACCTGCTGGGGATCTAGAGGAGAGGCTTATCCGGTTCCCATTGATCCCGCACTGGCTGGCCACGAGCTTGTCGGCGTTCGAGGCTCAACCCCTGTACGTACCATACTTTACATTTTGCACATTCAGTTCATTTCATTTATGCTTTGTAGGCCACTGATCATTTCAGCGCATTTACAGGCTTTCGTAGAGTATACCGGGCAGGCTCTCGAGCTGGCAGCTTCTTTGATGGGGATGGTTCAGACTAGCATGAACCTTCTCAGTCTTTACAGGATTTCGGTAAGTTTTCTTCAGTTTGCACTTCATGCCATTTTCTGTTGATACATTAGCATTTCAACTGTAGTTTGCCCCGTACTGATCTGAATTCATTACATCACTACATTGATACACTGCTCCCACACACTGCATTCCGCACTATACTCATCTTTGCACATTATAACTGATGCATTTGACAAACTGTCCTTTTTAGGTCCCTTTGCAGATACCAGTTCCTTCAGGTGCCTCAGCAGGAGCTGCAGCAGGACCTTCAATGCCTCCTTCGATAGCAGGGAGAGAGAGAGACGAGGGACTCCAGCACACAGCCAAGGCAGATCTAGACGTCCTCATGCTGCGAGCGGTCCACCAGAGCCTATCCCGAAGGATGATGAGACAGACGGGGACGAGGAGCCAACGAGTCCGCAGTCAGAGTCATCTAAGGGTGGAGGCGACGGCACCGGCTCGGGTTCAAAGGGGGATGGCATTGCCGAGGAGGGCTCCGATGAGGGAAGTGGAGGTAGCTCTGGATTGGGCTTCGACTCAAATTTAGATAGTGGTGCTGATGACGACAGCTCAAAGTCCGCTCAGCCGCGGAAGAGGACGAAGAGGGCCTCCCGATCCTGAGGTGGCTAGTGTAGATTCAGACATTTTTACTTTGTTTCCTTTTGCTTAGTAGTTTTAGCACATTGTACAGCCTTAGGCAGTTTTATTTTCTTTAAAACTTGTACTTTCTGTAAAAAGAAACCATGACTGGAATGAAAACAACTTTTGTTTAAAAAGTGTTGCATTTTATATTCTGGGCATCGCATAGCATCGCACAACATGAAAATGAGATTGATTTTTTGTTGAAAACTGCACGTTCAAATTGCATTGCCTTAATCAGGTAGTGAACCAACTAACAACTAAAAGAACAAAACAACTCGATAAGCAAATATGACAGCTTGATAAGCAATTTTAACAACTCGATAAGCAAATACAACAACTCGATAAGCAAATACAAGAGCTTGATAAGCAATTTTAATAACTCGATAAGCACATACAACAACTCGATAAGCAATTTTAACAAAATTCTTAAAGAGAGACCAAAGAGATGCACCAAAAGTAGGGCAAAACACAGGTGCTTGGCATTTTCAATACATAGATGGCCCAGAGGGCAAAATGAGAGGCCACCGGCAATATATGAATGTTGTCGGCCATCAAGAATGGTTGTCGGCCACTAGTACTGGCCTGTCGGCTACACAAGTGGCCAGTCGGCCACCAAAACTGGCCGGTCAACCACCAGTGTAAAGAACCTCCAGAATGCTACCACCTGTCTTCCACTCAGCACCTTATCTTCTACAAAAGCACCAGCTTCGTGATTTCTTCATTTTAGCTCTGTTTTTGCCCCAAATGGAACCATTTTTTGCCGAAAAACTCTCCGATTGGATTGCGACTTTAGATGGATTGGGAAAAGTTAAATTTTCGGGGTTTCGGGCTAAATGCACTATTCCCGCTGAGCCGCACTCCGCTGTGTTTTCCATTCCTCCATGCCGCGGCTAGATGTTGGAATCCGATTACACATGTTTTTAGCTTTGGCGGGCAGGAGATGTGCCCCACAATTGAAGAATTTTGAGCTTTGATAGAATCCTGACGTGACGAGGAGATCCTACCTCATTTCTGTTTTGGCCACATCCAAGCTTTAGGAAAGATGTGTGGGCTCACTTTACATGATGCTCAGTCCCTGGTTCACAATGGGGAGTTGGACATTCCAAGCTTGATCATTGGTTTTCTGATGCCGGTGACCGGGGTGACCGTCTTTGGGAAAGTTTTCGGCAACATACCCTCTGCTTGTGTATGTTGGCCCATTTTCTACTTGCCCCTCGCTTGATAGAAGTTGCCCAAGGCTTGAAGGAGGGCAAGAGATGCATTGGCTTAACACTAGCCGAGACTTTGATGGGCTTGGATGCTTTCTATCGCCAGGAGACAACTAGGTTCGCAAGAAGTCCACTACTCTTACAGGTAATGTTTCCCACCCTTCTCACATGTACTTTTCACATCACTCGGCCTTTAGGCTCTGTTTTTCTCTCGAAACCATTTTTCACTTTTTCTCTCCACGTACACCTCTCTATTCTTTAATCTCTCTTATTTTTCATCCCTTCCCAGGTTTGGCTCACGGAGAAGTTGAAAGTAGTGGACGCTTGCCCCGTATATTCAGCTCACGGCTATTTCTTTCATCCACGGCTAGTTGATATCCCGAACGAGGGATGCTGGTGCCAATGGATGTGCAACAGGTCTGCTGTTGACATTGCTTGGCGTTGCCCCTGGTTTGATCTGCCTGAGATGAGCCACAGCATGTCTTGCCAACTTGGCATTCAGTTGATTGGCTTGACACACTGTGCCTTCTACTTTCCATTCTGGTTCAGGCGTCAGTTCGGCCATGACCAGACTTGCTCGGAAGAGGGGATAGAATACCCAGCTTCATTTCTGATCTGAGGCTCACTGCTAGCTCGATATTCCACTACATGGAGGACAAGAGAACTTTTGGGTCCCGCTTTCACTTTCTGTTGCGCCCTTTCTGGCAAATGAATAGCTTGGCTTGAAGAGGAAGCGCAAACCGGGCCTACTTTGGCATCTGAAGCTTCCACAAGCTCTAGGAGGGGCACAAGAACACCTGACTTAACCATGCCCCAAGTTTATTTCTTTAATCTGTACTTTCAAGTTTTCTTCTTGAATGTAATAAAAAGCAACTTCAATTTTATCAAGAGTTGGAGAACTATGTATTGAAATCAATGAAATTGAAGGTTATGGGTATCAAAAATTTTCTTTTTGGTCCAAAAATGGTCTAAGTTGTAAAAAGATTAATTTGGACAAAATCAACTTTTATTAAAACTTTTCAAAACCATTTTCGATATGGATCACAGCTGGACACGCATGAGATCTATCGCTGAGATGTACAACCCCAAATCCGATAATTGGAAAGTTGCCCCTTGTCTAAATAGCACTGCACTGTAGCTCACAATCGAACTCTTGGATGCAGAAAAGACAAAGATGACCAAAACAATCACATGGACACAGTTGATCTGGAAGTGTTTATGGATGGACTTCAAAATGAAGTTGCCTACGTATCCCGAAGATGGGAATTAAGCCTTACGTAGTTCGGTGAAGGTTCACTCAGGTTTTAACACTCTCCTTTTGCACTCTAAGTTTTTGCCAAGGCCGCCCTTTCTGGGTTTTCAACCTTGCGAGCTTAGTTTTTCTTATATCCAATTTTTTGTGCTCTAACTTTTGCTTGGGTCTCCTTTTCGGGTTTTCGGCCTAGCGAGCCACTCTAGGATAATATTTCTTCAACTTGTCCATGTTAATAGGTTGGGAGAACTCAAGGCCATCTAAATCCATAAGATTGACAGCTCCACTCGACCATATAGATTTGATGATGTAAGGACTAGTCCAATTAGGTTTGAACTTGCCCCTAGGGTCGTGGATGGGAGCTCGGTTATCTTTGAGCACCAAATCCCCTTCTTTCAGATTCCTGGACTTAACCTTCTTGTTGAAAGCCTTGGCGATCCTGCGTTGATAACCTTGGACGTGGCACAGTGCTTTCAGCCTTCTTTCGTCAAACAGCATAAGTTTCTCAAACCTACTCTGCTGTAGATCTGCTTCCGCTATTTGGCACTCAGCCATCACCTGTAGCGATTGAACCTCAACTTCGATCGGCAGAACAACCTCCATTCTATAAACCAGAGAATACGGAGTTGCCCCAGTAGAAGTGCGAATCGATGTTCTGTAGCCCCAAAAAGCAAATGACAACTTATTTGGCCAGCCCCTGTAGGTTTCCACCATCTTCTGCAGAATGTGTTTGATATTCTTGTTGGCAGCCTCAACTGCTTCGTTGGCTTGCGACCTATATGTGGATGACTTATGAAAAGGCACGTTGTATTTCTCCAACAAGTCGATCACTTCCTTCTTGAAGTGGAAACCATTGTCCGAGATGATCTCATTCGGGACCCCATACCGATAGATAAAGTTATTCTTGATGAACTTAGCTACACGCGACGCCTTCAGCACTACATAGGATTGGGCCTCGACCCACTTTATAAAGTAGTCTATCGCCACTAAGATATACTCATGCCCGTTCGACCACTTCGGAGTAACTGTCCTAATAACATCAATCTCCCAGACTGAAAATGGCCATGGCGAATTCATGTTGTATAGCCTCGACGGCAGGATGTTCATGCGATTCACATAGATTTGGCATTTGTGGTATCGCTGAACAAAGACAATACAATCCTCCTCCATGGTTGACCAGTAGTAACCCTGTCTGAGAATCTTCTAAGCCAGCATCACTCCGCTCATGTGTGATCCGCACTCTCCTCTGTGGATTGCTTCCAACAGGTGCTTCGATTCTTCAGCATCAACATACAGTTTATGCATTCCCAGATGACCCCGTTTGTACAATTTACCCCCATAGATAATAAACTGAGCAGCCATTCGTCGTATCGCCCTCTTATCTTTGGCATTTGCCCCTGGTGGATAAACTTCCTTTTCCAAGAAGTTCCAGATATCATGATACCAGGGGTTCTGATCATGTACTTCATCTATTGCGGCGATTAGCTCATAAACCGGCACATACCTCTGTTCAATGATGATTGAATGCATCCGTACTCCCAAAGGGATGTCTATCATGGAAGATAGAGTTGATAAGGCTTCTGCGAACCTGTTGCTCTCTCTTAACAGATGCGTGATGGTTAGCTTCTCAAACCTGGGGATTAGAACGTCCAGGGTTTGGTGATAGATTTTCATCCTTTCTTCTTTAACCTTCCAGTCTCTTTTCACTTGAGACACAACCAGGTTCGAGTCCCCAACGACATCCAACCTTTTCATACTCTGTTTCGTTGTTTGATACCTTCAACATGAGTTTGAAAGCTAAGGGTATGTGGGAATTGTCGAGTGCTATCAGCAACACCCCTATCCCATACCCATGCTGGTTTGACGCTCCGTCAAAGTACATAGTCCAAATCTCTTCTTCAACCTGTAAAATCCCCTCATCTGGGAACAGATACTCTACTGCTTCATCTCTCTCCACTAGGTGATTGGCTAGGAACTCCGCTACCGCTCTCTCTTTCACAGACTTGTGAGTTATATACTTCAAATCAAATTCGGAGAGAAGAAGCAACCAACGGGCTAGCCTACCCATAAGTGCTGGTTTCTTGAAGAGATATTTGATGGGATCTAATCTCGAAATCAGTATTACAGAGTGAGCTAACAGGTAGTGCCTCAGCTTCCTGGTAGCCCATACCAAGGCCAAACAAGTCTTCTTCAGCGGAGTGTAACGGGTCACATATTCCAGCATCTTCTTCCTCAGGTAATAAATAGCCTTCTCCACTTTGCCCTCAGACTCCTGCGCAAGCATGCAGCCCATTGTCGTGTCAGTTACTGACAGATACAATATCAACGGTTTCCCCAGCTCTGGTAGTTACAACACGGGTGGGTTCTATAGATACTGCTTGATCTGCTCGAAAGCAACTCGGCATCGGTCGTCCCACTGGAATGAGGCAAGGTTAATTTTGCAATAAACCGTCTTATGAATTACACTTTACCCAGAAAGCCTCGCACCTCCTTTTCAGTCCTTAGTGGTGGCATTTCTAAGATGGCCTTAATCTTGGAAGGATCGACCTCAATGCCCCTTTGTGTAATCAAGAACCCTAGCATTTTCCCTGCTGTAACACCAAAAGTACATTTCTTAGGATTCAATCGCAACCAATACTCTCTGATCTGTTGGAAAAATTTTTTCAACGCAGTGTAGTGGCCCTCTCTTTCCTTGGACTTGACAATCATGTCGTCCACGTACACCTCAACCTCTTCATGGATCATATCATGCAAGATCATAGTTGCAGCCCGTTGATAAGTAGCCCCAGCATTCTTCAAACCGAGCGATATCACCCTATGGTAGTAGGTCCCCTACGGGGTGGTGAAGGTAGTCTTCTCCCTATCCTTGGGTGCCATCAAGATCTGGTTGTACCCGAAAAACCCATCCATAAATAAGAGCAACGCATGCCCCGCGGTGAAGTCCCCCAATTCGTCGATGTGCGGTAATGGAAAGTCGTCCTTTGGACTGGCTTTGTTCAGATCCCTAAAATCCACACATGCCCGAATTCGGCCATCTTTCTTCGACATCGGAACGATGTTGGCCAACCAAGTAGGATACTCAAATACGAGCAGGAACCCTGCATCAATCTGCTTGGGGACCTCTTCCTTGATTTTCAAAGCCCAGTCCGGGCATATTCTCCAAAGCTTCTGCTTGACGGGTCGGGCCTCAAGGTCAAGAGGGATCCAGTGCTGTATAATCTCAAGATCGATTCCAGGCATGTCTTCGTAGGACCACACAAAAACATCTTTGAAATCTTTTAATAAAGTGACTAAGCGCTCGCGTTCCTCCGAAGACAACGTGGACCTGATCTGGACCAGACGCGGATCCTTCTCAGTACCAACATTAATTAAAGTGATTTCATCAACCAAAGGTTTTACAAACCTCTCATCCTCTTGATTAATCAAATGTTTCAAAATCGGAGGAATTTCTTCCTCGTTGTTTTCATCAAAGTTGTGAAAGTCCTGATTAATGCAATAAACTAAAGGCACAGAAAAGTACTCAAAAGCA
Organism: Camellia sinensis; assembly: GCF_004153795.1. Lineage (NCBI taxonomy): Eukaryota > Viridiplantae > Streptophyta > Magnoliopsida > Ericales > Theaceae > Camellia > Camellia sinensis. The sequence continues at coordinate 702,939 of NW_021026967.1, read as the reverse complement.
GCAGTAGTACCATTCTCATTAGCAATTTCCAGATCGTCCAATTCTTTGGTTACAACCGACTCAAAAGAAAATGAAAAAGACGACCTGGATAAAACAACGGCATCCGGGTTATAGACCCCAAGAATACCGGACTCTAATTCAAAAGAATTAGAATCTGATTCTGACTCCACAGACTCTATGGAATCAGATTCCGGTTCACTACCCGACCCAGAACTGCTAGACAAAAAGCCTTCCTCGTACTGCCAAATGAGGGAGGGTGCGATAGATGCATCCAGAATGACGGAAGAAGGGCACACAGCCAGTTGATCCCCAATCATGGAAACAGAGAAATCATCCCCCGAGCACTCTAGTGTGATCTGAGGATCCGAGAGGAGACAAGCCAACGCTACTCCCATTTCAAATTCTGTGCCATTAGACGCATCCTCTACGCACTGTTTAGCCTTAGCTGGTGGGTCAATCTACTCTTTGGCAATTTCATCCCCTGGCAACTGTAAGTCAAAAAAGATCTCAAAGTCGGGCAGACGCCGCTTCTCTAATTCATCCATGGCTCTGGAAAGCCGTAAAATGGGAAATCTTCCGCCTCCCGGACAAAACGGTCGTTCAGGGTTCCTTGGATAGGTCTATGCACTAACTCATAGTGCTTCCCAGCTTGTTTTGCCTTGGCTCTTCCAGCCATCTCCTTTACCTTTCTCACCCAATCCTCTTTCGTAGGCTTATAACCTAAACCAAAGGTATGGGGATTGTGTGGCACTTCGGCCAATACAGCGATGCCCTTCCGGCCACTCCTTCCCAATCCCATCTCGGGCACATGTTGAAGCTTATTCATGAGGTAAACAGATTGCGCACTGACATACAGTCCCTCATTAATAGCAAGAAGATCTTGCACTACCCGAGCCTCAGCCAAGGTAAACCCAGACATGAAGACATCCGCTTCGCCGTGTGCAATTTCCAAAATCTGCGTAGTAACCTTCGGCAGCAGATGTATGGAAGAGTTCCCAAAAACAATTGCTACCCGATTCCCATGGAGGATTTCAGCATCTGATGTAAAGTGGAAGAGACAGCCTTCACTTGGTGCAGCCACGGCCGTCCAAGGAGTAAGTTGAAGGTGGCTAGAACATCTAGAACATGAAACTCGATGTTCTATTGGGCCAGGCCAACCTGAGTTCTGATCCACACTGTCCCCATCACTTCCCGACTGGTATTGTCATAAGCTTGGATCACTTGGGTTGTTCGTATAAAATCTGTAGGCTTTAACCCGATAGCATAAGCCGTACGCGATGGACACACATTTATGGTATATCCCGTATCAACTAAGACAACTGGTATCCGCTTATCCCTACACCCCACAGAGATGCATAACGGCTTGTTGTGTTCGGAGCCCTCAGGCAGTAATTCTTTCTCTGTGAATGTCAAAGTCGGTAAAGCGCCACCCAGGAACACTAGTCCCACTAACTGCTCGGGAGTTGTATCAATAGAAAGCTTAGCCTTGTCCATGGCTGATAGGATGGCTTGTTTATGCAGTCGAGAGGCCATGAGTAGTCTCCAGATGGAGATGTTTGCTTCAATCTTTTTTACCGCTTCGGTACAGCTTCCTCCTATAGCAGTTTGCCTTTTTTCCTCTCAGCTTCCTTGTCTTTCCCCAATGCCTTCGGTTGATCCAGGTGTGGGGGTCTAAAACACCGCCCAATCCGGGTCATGTGGTCGACTTCTTCGGAATACCATATGTCATCCGGGAGATTTTGTCCCCAGTCCTCATCAGTATGGGCCAGATGCAAATCATTGTCTTCCCACCACATTCCCTTGGCAACCGACAAACAACTGTCCGGTTCCACTGTAGTTGTTTCTGTGTTCTCAACACATTCTGTCCCCACAGGGGCCTTGGCTTTTCTAGCCCTTTGATCAGTCTTGATCCTTTCTTGTTCGAACCACTTCAGCGCGACCTCTTGTTCTGTATCTGCTATACAAATGCTGCTTAATTCCTAAGCAAAATTCTTCGTACCGGTGCTCTCCGGCAACTCCTCTTTGCCATCGACCGTTCCAGCCATTGTAGACGTTCCTGTTTCTGATTGTCCTTGTTTCGGCTAAGACCCCTTATCAATATCTGGCTTATCACTAAGCCACCCTGTATTGTCTGTTGATCCATTCAGGTCAAACCAGTTGATGCTCACATCCCCCGAATCTTGCTCATCAAAGAACTGCAGATTAGCAATGTCCTATTCAAGCTCTGCTAAATCATCCAGCCCCTGACTTGGCCCGTCTTCCCAGACTACATTCACCTTAGTTTCCCCCAACAATTCTACCCTCGGCTTGGCCTGAGCAGCTAGCACAATAAAGTGGCAAGGGTTGTATGCTTTCTCAATTAAGCTTGCAGAGCCCTCAGGCGTTCCCTCTTCTATCACAGCCACCACCATGGGTTCAGGTTGGGATATTGACATGCTCATTATACATAAGTCTGTGCATTCTGGGATGAACAACGTCGGCTTAGGCAGGTGGGAGTGAGTGATGTATATGCTAGGGTCGTATGGGACGACCATTGTTTGGATAAGGTTTACTTGACTGGGTGGAAGAGGAGGTTGGTTATGTGGTAGGAGGGGATTTTTAGTGACATTTGGCTTCTCAGGAGGCACTATCACTTTATTGTCAATGAGATCTTGAATCTCATGACGAAGTCTAAAGCACAAATCAATATCATGCCCATGCTGCTGATGGAAGGCACAATACTTGGCTGGGTTGTGTGTAGGAGGGAGGGGATTTGGCAATGGGCATGGTTCCAGGGATTTCAAATGCCATTTTCTAATCAGGACCCTCAAGGCCACAGACAGAGACATGTAAAGTGGGGTGAAAACTCTCTGGCCCCGGGGTGGGTACTTTGTAGGTTGTGAGGTGGCTCCAGATGAACCGGTAAAGGGTGTGGCTGTTTTTGGTGTAATGGTAACCATCCCAACGTCAGAGGTGCGCGTAGCTGCATTGCTACTCGTAGCTGCATTCGAACTGTGGGTAAAGGCCCTCTTGGGCTGCTTTTTCTCTTGGTCAAGCAGACCCTGTTTCATAGCATCTTCTATCTATACCCCAATCTCCTGAAGATCCGTAAAGGTGGGAAGGGGTAAGACAATCATCTTCTGCAGCAGCTTTGGTTACAGATTCCGCACGACCATCCTTATTTGGTATTTCTCAACTGGCCTGGTGGTCATCATGGAGGCCTTGGCCCTCCATCGAGTGACAAAGTTATAGAAGCCCTCCTTCGGCTCTTGCCTAGTTGCCTTGAGATCACGAGTCGTGACCTCGATTTGAGTATTGTACAAATATTGGGCAATGAGGGCCTCGACCATCTCTTCCCAATTCCTCTTCACTAAATCCTCTAGTTTAGCATACCAGATGGCCGCAATACCCAACAGGGTCCGACCAAAAAGGGATAGCTTTTGCAGTTTAGTCAGGCCTATTGGCCGCAGAATATCTAAAAATAGCCTCAAGTGGACCATAGGATCGCCCGAGCCATGGAAGCGGTCTATGTGAGGCATTTTAAATCTGTTCGGCAATGTCACTGCCGAATTTGTGTAGCCTTCCTCTATGTCTAGGATTGAGTTAACTCCCTGAGCTCGCTTGAACAGCTTCTCGAGCTTGCTCACTTTCAGAGCGGTTGGATCGACCTCAAACTCGAACGGTGTGTCCGTTGGGAAGGCCGGTGCTTTGGAGGTCTGAAGCGAGACTAGCCCTGTTGGAATGTCCGTATTCTCCTGGACATTGGCTGCATCCTTGGGTATTGGAACCCTAGGTAGGGGTGGGTGCGAAGCAGATACTGCTTGTTATGGTTGTTGATGCTGTTACTGTTGAAGCCTGGCAATTACCTCAGCCTGCTGGGCCACAACCTCTGTTTGACGAGCAGTAACTTCTGCTTGGCGAGCAGCCTCCCGCATGGCCTCGATAGTCTGTTGAAGTTAACACATCATTTCTTCCATACTGATTGAGAAATGCTGATCTATCAGACTCTGTGTAAACTCTGAAGTGGAAGCATAACACTAGTTTTCACTGAGCACAGGTGACTGACGAACTGGTGAATTATGCTGAACTCTCCTCCGTCTTGTAACCGGGGGAAGTGAAGCAAACACTGGTTGTCCTCTCACAAGATCCCCAGATCGATAAAGCCTCGTTACTCTGGTCTAGAGTGCTTGGGGGGTAACTGCCTCGTGAGAAGCAATGATGAAAATGCTACCTTGCAAAACAGAAAAATAAAGCAAAAGAAACAAAAATCAGCAAATGCACAGCGCCTCGACTTAGACAAAGACAACACACAGTTGAAATCATAAGCTGGACATTCTGTACTCAAACGCTGATTTCTGCCCCCAATTTTTTTGCCTCAAAACTAATACCCTCAAACACTGATGTCCTCAGACTGATACCCAAACTTGCAACAGATACCTACATTCCTGTAGAGACACACCCTAACAGCACATATCAAGCAAGTGAGAGCCAAAACACCCCTATGGTGGGGTAGGGTTTCCCTATACTAGTTTTGTCAGGAGCTAGGGTTTCACAACGCAGGCATGCGGTTTCAAACAATCCTGCATTCGGGTGAGTAACCTGTCCTAGTTTGGAACAGTCTCTAAAGCTTCTGATGTGCAACTAGGGCAATTGGTCAAAAAGGGTGCCTCAGCAAGACCACCTAATATACCTCTCGCTCCTAACATCGAGAAGTGAAAGGAGGATCAAACGGTACAGCAGTGATCCAGATTCAAGGTTTGTGTTCCCATCGTGGCAGAGCCCGTAACCGGTCAGCCTGATGGCACGCTTTTCCAAGTAGGCCTCCGGCAAACCGTTCAGGAATAGCAGATGGCAAACACTGTGACTTAGGTGCACCTATACAAATGCAATGCAAAGAAACACATAAATGTAGATAAAACAACATATCATGCGTTCGAGTCAAGTTCTCTAAATCCCCAGCAAAGTTGCAAGAAACTGTAGACTCGACTTTCTTAGCGCGCCTCCCTTTCGAAGAGGCACGAATTGGTCTCCTATAGTTCGGACTCCTATCAGGGTTCTGAATCTAATCTCACAAAGTGCAATATGAGACTAATAAACACCAAAGAGTCCAATCCGACAAATCATTTTGGAAAATCCAATTTTAAATCAAATAATGTCAAAATTGGACTGCTTTGCCAGATTACAGAGTCGCCACCTAAATATTTTATTTTGGAAAAATTTAGGAAACCCTGACTCGTGCCTAAGGCCACGTGTCCGTCATCACCAAAGTTGCCTCAACTCGGGAACTTGTGTACGAGAGGGAAGGTCCTGAAAAGAGCACCCCCGCTCAAAGGATTGGCCTCTACTAAGTATGATATGTTGTTTTATAAACCTCATGTGTTCTTATCCGATTATTAGCTATTTTTACTATGTGGCGTACACATATAAGCAAATATAGACTAAGTCGCGAGGATTGGAACGTTTTGATTCATGTTTGTTTTTTTGAAAATGCTTTGAAAGTGCCACTCGCAAGGGGGCTAAAGCGCAGATTTGCCACCCTCAAGTGGGCTTTAAAACATGATTTTGCCACTTCATAAAGTGGGCTTAAAACTCACATTTATCGAATTGTCCCAATTCGGGCAAATTAGCCATCATCCATAGGCATTCATGCAATTAATCACTTAAGCAAATAGCTTCATGGCAAGCATGCTGTCATGGCAACAAACACACTCATGCAAGTATGCTAACAAAAGCTAGTTAGAAATATGCATGATCCTAATTATGTTAACAATGCCTAATGCAACGCATGCAATATGCAATTAATAGGCTCGACTATCTAAGATGGCATATAAATGCAACAATTTGAACATCATGCTTTGAAACACGTATTCAAATAAGTGTATTGAAATACAATGCAGTTTGAATGATGCGCTGAGCCTCAGTGAATGCACGACAAATGAATGATGCAAACATGCAAGCATTAGGTATGCTAATCAAAATATGCCCCTAAACTAACCATCGAAAGCGGTTAAATAAAAGGGAGAAAGACGTGGGGTTGGAAGACATGAACACACAAACGCACACTTATTACAACAATATGCCCTTTCGAAGGAGGGTCCGAATAAATAAGCTAAGCTAGCTACAGTAAGTTGAGCTAAGCTAATTATTACAAACCAACTAATTAACTATTCTAGCTAATTAATTATTACAACACGATTGAATAACTAGTTATGCGAAGCTAGTTAGAATATTACAAAACAGATTAAACTAATCAATTACAACACATATATTAATTAGCAAAAACTAGCTAATAAAGCAATAAAGTGGCCTTGCGGGCGAGGGAGGCATGCATGCTCGGTTGCATCCTCCCGAAAATCCACCGCTTTGCCACAAGCTGCCTCTGTTTGCACTTTGCTTTGATCTCTGAACAATACGCCGAACAATAGAATGCTTCTGCTCCACCTTAGGAACACTTTGAACAACGTTTCCACCGATGGCCAGTCGGCTACCATAGGTGGCTGTCGGCCATTACTACAGGCCGGTCGGCCACCCTTTCCCTGGAATTCTCCTTTTTGCTACAATGGAGAGCAAACAGAGGCAAATCAGTGTATTCTTCAAGGAATGTGTGTACTGCCACCCTCCTTATCATGTCTCAAGCTCAAAGGAGTATGGTAGTTGACTCTCAAGTCACCAATCAAACATTTTCATGCATGATAGCCAAACAGTCAAGCTTGTACAAGCTTAATGAATGCACACATAAGACTCAAAGGGTCATCGCGCTATCATGCATGATAAAGGGTGATAACGACCAAGAAATGTGACGCGTTTCATCACTTTGAGTATGAAACATTCCACATTTCTTGTGTTTGGATTAACATCCGATCCAAACACATGCAATTCAACACAAATGTTTATCTTAGTCATGTTTTACTTGATTCAATTTTATTTACTCATTTTAGCATTACCAAGCCATCATTTAGTCAATTTTGTCTAAGGTGATTATCCTCTAATGAGAGAGGGGTCAACCAAAGAATGGTTGAAGACATGAGAGAGATCATGCCTCTAGCTAGGAGGAACCCTCAAAGGAGGGTTAAAGGCATTGGGCACAAGCTCTATCTCAAGCTTAAACACAATCATAGGTTAACCAACCCTCTAAACAAATGGAAAAATGAAGAAATGGGGGAGGTTGCAGATTTTTCAATGCTGAAATGGCATGCTAAAGATACTAAATCATGCAAGCCCTGCATGGAAGACAAGTTCAAAAGCCATAAACTCTAAACTAGTAAAGTGCACTACACTAGAGGCATGCAATATCAAGCTCAAATGATCAAACCAGCTCTGGATAGAGCTTAAACATGCCAAAACAGTGGTTAAATTATGTTGGAATTGAAGCACAAAAAGCAAGAAAAACATGCTCATGTATTGGCTCGCAAGCAAGACACAAAGCACAACTCTCAAAAGCAATGAAAGAGTGAAGTATGTGAGAGTGTGACAAAGGTATATGCACTGAAATTACATGCTAAATGATGCTATATCATGCAATCATCTCAGGCAAAGCATGTTAGAGGCCTTAAATCACTAAGCTAGTGAAGCCATTTACGTTACAACCATACAAAACAAAGCTCATATGACCAAGGAGGCTCGAAACAGAGCTAAATCATGGCAAATCAATAGCCAAAACAAGCTGAGAACAAGTCACAAAAGAGTAGAAAATCTTGCTCACAAGTTAGGCCATCCACACATGCAAACAAGATACAAGGAGGGGAGGCCATCCCCTCATATTTTGGACCTCAAAACACACTTTCTACCACTAAAATTCCCCTGGAATTCAGTGGTTTAAAGGCCAAAAAAAGTTTCTTTAAAAGGCTTTGAAAGATGGCACAGAACTTAGCGCATAAGCTACAAAAGAGGGTGGACCACCCCTAACTCCAAAAAGGCCTTAAACTATCATTTTTAAACCATTAAAAAAATGTTTTTTGTAGTTGAAAACTAGGCCAAAAAAAGCATGCAAAGGTGGCCAAGTAATGGATTAAAACAAAGCCTAAAGAGGGTAAGCTTATACCTGTGAAGTACAGCAACAAAACATGCACTGTTCTGAGCCAAAACTAGTTTTAGGAGCTCCAAACAAGCCTTAAGGAACCTCAACCCCAAGATAGGGATATTTGATCAAGGGTCTCTTTGCAAATATATAGAGGAAACTCACTTTCAAGCACAATATATATATATAGAGAGAGAGTGAGAGAGAGAGAGAGAGAGAGAGAGAGAGAATTCTAGAGAGAGAGGTAGAATTTTTGCTCACAAAATTTCTGAACCCTCAAAATGGGGGAGAGACCTCCTCTTATATAGCAAACCAAGCCAAAAGCTTGGCTTGTGTATGGAGGATACGCTCAGTGATCAACAGCTGACATAGTTGGCACATAAAATATCTAAAAAAGGAGAAAAATGGCCGTCGGCCATCAGTAGTGGCCGACTGGCCACACATGTAGCCGATCGGCCATCAATGTGGTCGATCGGCCACCACTGATGGCTGGCAGGCACAAGCCATGGCCAATGGACACTGAGGATAGCCGACAAGCCATCCTCTCCTTCAAATTCGAAGCAACAAGTTCTTGGTCCACAACAATGCACAAAACAGACAAGTTGGGAGGCTCCAAGGCGAGGCGCTCAACCGAGACCTTCAGAGACTCAAAACGAACTCGAGCATGCACAATCATCGGATGTTCAAACGATGACGTCCAAGTCTTAAGGACGGTAAAAAATGAGGTGTCTACAACTTGCATATTAAGCGCTAAACTTCAACTATATGACCATAAACATGAGTTCAATAATTAATTTACAAAATTGAAGCTCAAAACATCATGAATTCATCATGCATGCTCATTTTAACCCAATTTCTAAAACTCTTTACACATGAAATTGAAGTTCAAAGCGTCATGGATTATACATGCATGTACACAATGCCTCCCCGTTTGACCTAAAAAACATAGTTCATGCTCTAAAATGAAGAACTATAGCATATTTACAGTTGCATGCACATATTGATCCTAATATCCACATGTTCAACTCAATTCTTGCATTAAATCACATTATTTTCTTGAATTCACATATTTGTTAACTTAAACTCATAAATTATAGTTCAAATGCATACCTAGTGTCTTCAATTAGCTTGAATTAACAAGAATCTTGGGCTATTCTACCCAATTCTTCAATCTTCCAAGCAATTTTCCAAGTTTGAGCCTTCTCTCTCTCTAAATTAACTCTCTCTCTCTCTCTCTCTAAAGTTCTCTTTTTCAGATTTCTTGAGCTCCAAGTATGAGTTAAGCACCTTAATTAACATATATAAAGGCTTCATCAAACTTAATTCACTAATCCATACTAAGCTAATTAATCAAAGCTTATTTTAATAGAATTAATCTATTTAATTTAGTCTGAATCAAATTTTAATTAAACTTCTTAGTAGGCTCTAACAATTATGCTAATCACAACAAGCTAACCAATTTCAGTTTCTGAAGCAGATAAGGCTTTCAACTTTAGATTGTAAGTACAAAGTCTAATAGATATTCCTATAGTCAACAGATATAAAGCTGTGAAGGTCGAATTTTAAAGAAGGCATACTTTAACACAGGTATTGCCCGGCTCTATCCATAACCATCAGGATGCCGAATATAAAAGGTAGATAGGCCGAATAAGTACTGAGCTATGGAGCCAAGTAAATATGAACATAATGAGCAAAAAGTGGACCTGGCCCCAAGGCTCAGATAACAAGTATAAATAAAGGAATAGCAGACTGAAAAGGGGATAGAATAATTTTTGGTACTTAACTTAAAAGACAAGCAATCTTGAGGAGAGACTGACTTGTCTGTCGAAGAGCTAATCCAAGCATCACAGACTTGATTCTTCATTTTCCTTTGGTGACTAGAAGAGAGCCTCAAGCGCCCCCTCGGGATCAGAAGAGTATTTCCAAAAACTACTTCCCCACAACTGGCGCCGTCTGTGGGAATACTCAAGCATATCCATGGCGGACGCGACGGATGACCCTCCAATAGTTGCTGATGACACCACACAGATAGATGACTTCACTCCAACAACATGCACGGACTGGAGCCTAACCCAGTAAGACGCGCTTTGAACTTCGGTTCACCTTCGACTCCAGAACATGAGGCAATGCAGGCGATCATGGAGCAAGCAAAGCAAAACAAGCAGCGATTGGAGAACATGATCACTGAGAATGAGCGTCTCAGTCAGGATTTGGCACTGGAGGTGGCAAAGTCCAAACAAGCCATACGCCAAGACCTGGAACGACCTCTGAAAGCAGGTGGTCGACAACCTCAAGCCCAGCAACAAGACACTGATAGTGACTCCGACTCACTATCTCTGGAGCCTAAAAAGAAAGGACGTCTTACAACTTCCAGCTCCTCTAAAGAGATCCCCCGCGTAAGGCATAAACGCAGAAGAAACGGCTCAGATGACGAGGACCAGCAAGATCCTTTAGTGCGACGGATCGCAAGGGTAATCTTGCCCAAATAGTTTAAAGCTCCGTCATTTACTCTCTATGATGGCAAATCAGGCCCCACTGATCATATCTGCCACTACAAGCAAGCCATGACATTGCATGCAGATGACGAAGCCCTTATGTGCCGAATATTTCCCAGCAGTTTGGGACCACTAGCTGTCAGGTGGTATTACAAACTGGAGCCGGCTTCGATCAAAACCTTCTACCAATTGCAGAAGTCTTTCAGGGCCAGATTCATCACAAACGAGGTGCAGCCGAAACAAGCCGACTCTCTCTGGGCAATGCAAATCCTGCCAGGAGAGACACTAAGAAAATATTCGGCGCGATATTGGGAATGCTTTAATCTTGTAGATGATGCTTGCAATGACTCCATGGCCATCACCGCCTTGAAAATGGGACTACACCCAGATAGTGCCCTCCGCAGTTCCTTGACCAGAAGACCCCCCAAAATAGTCTGGGGGTTGATGAAGAAAGTAGAAGAATACTGCAAAGTAGAGGATGACGCTTTGCGGGTTAAAGCCGGACACAGTACCACCAAAACGGCCCCCCCTGAATTTGCCCAGCCAATAAGTTTCGTACCTCCTCAGAGCCCTGAACCACGCCAGCGGACTAAACGAGATAAGAAACGAGACTTATGTCGACCAAGCGATCAGTGCCCACACCAAACAAATGAGCAACTGCAAGTTGATAATAGGCGCACAAAGCGCGCCAACAAGAAATATACGGAGATGTCAGATTCAGTCAGCTCGGTTATGTCCCAAATCCAACATCTTCCGTTTTTTAAATGGCCATCCAAAATGGTGGGACCTCCCGACACGAGAAGACGGGACAGACGGTATGAATATCACAAAGATCACGGTCATGATACGGACAACTGTTATGCTCTGAAAGACCACCTTGAGGAGTTGGTGCAAGATGGTCGGCTTCCGCAACACGTACGAAAGAGCACAATCAAAACTGTTGCCCTTCGACAGGATTCGCCTCTGCTCAGTATCATTCATATGATATACGATCTTCCAACTCCACTTGTCGTGCACGCAATTCAAGTCCACCAGAAGCAACGCACACCATCGAAGCAGCCCCACGAGGCTCCGAGTATTATCTTCAACGATTCTGATCTTATCAGTGTAACACTCCCCCATAGTGATCCATTGGTCATTGAGCTACAAGTAAATCGATTCATCGTTGAACGCGTCTTCATAGACCAGGGAAGCACTTCGGTGGTTATGTATTATGAAACCTTCGTCAAACTCAATTTCAATCATTCAGACCTATCCCCGGCTCCCCATCTATTGTTTGGCTTCAACGCAAATCCAGAGTATCCGTTGGGAAAGATCACACTACCCATTCGAGCCGGCTCTCGAACGATGGATGTAGAATTCTTGGTCATCAAGCTCCCATCGCCGTATAATCTCGTCATAGGGTGAACTTGGTTGCATGCTATCCAAGCCGTGCCTAGCACCTACCATCAGCTGCTGTGCTTTCCTACCAAACACGGTATTAAGCAAATCCGTGGTTCTCGGCACTACGCACCAGCATTCTGACCCCCTCCCGAAATACCGAATCAAAACATCCTCAACTGACACGCCCATCATCAGAAGAATTCCATATTGGCTCAGAAACACGTTACGGCCCTGGAACTCGAGAATTGTCATTAAACCCGACTTGTGGGGAATGATCTCAGTCCTAGAATGATTCTCCATGTACATATTCCTCCTTTGTAATGCAAGGATTCTTGTTGGGCCGATAAAGCCTCCGGATTCGGAGCGCCCTTCGTAGATATCACGATTGGCCGATAAAGCCTCCGGATTCGGAGCCCCCTCGGCGCATGACGCCGTTGGGCCGATAAAGCCTCCGGATTTGGAGCACCTTTTGTGGATATCACGATTGGCCAAGTAAAGCCTCCGGATTCGGAGCCCCCTCTGCGCATGACGCTTTTGGGCCGATAAAACCTCCGGATTCGGAGCGCCCTTCGTGGATATCACGATTGGCCGATAAAGCCTCCGAATTTGGAGCCCCCTCGGCGCATGACGCCGTTGGGCCGATAAAGCCTCTGGATTCGGAGCGCCCCTCGTGGATATCACGATTGGCCAAGTAAAGCCTCCAGATTCGGAGCCGCCTTGGCGCATGACGTCGTTGCACCGATAAAGCCTCTGGATTCGGAGCGCTCTTCGTGGATATCACGATTGGCCGATAAAGCCTTCGGAGTCGGAGCCCCCTCGGTGCATGATGCCGTTGGGCTAATAAAGCCTCCAAATTTGGAGCGCCCGTCATGGATATCACGATTGGCTAAGTAAAACCTCCGGATTCGGAGCCCTCTTAGCGCACGACGCCGTTGGGCCGATAAAGCCTCCGAATTCGGAGCCCCCTCGGCGCATGACGCCATTGGGCCGATAATTCCTCCGGATTTGGGGCGCCCTTCGTGGATATCACAATTGGCCAAGTAAAACCTCCGGATTCAGAGCCCCCTCGGCGCACGACGCCGTTGGACCGATAAAGCCTCCGGATTCGGAGCCCCCTTGGCACATGACGCCGTTTGGCCGATAAAGCCTCCGTATTCGGAGCGCCCTTCGTGGATATCACGATTGGCCAAGTAAAACCTCCGGATTCGGAGCCCCCTCGGCGCACGACACCGTTGGACCGATAAAGCCTCCGGATTCGGAGCCCCCTTGGCACATGACGCCGTTTGGCCGATAAAGCGTCCGAATTCGGAGCGCCCTTCGTGGATATCACGATTGGCCAAGTAAAGCCTCTAGATTCGGAGCTCCCTTGACGCATAACGTTGTTGGGTCAGTAAAGCTTCAAAAAGTTGAATAACATTCCAAATTCAGAGCGCCCTCAGTGCACATCAGAGGAAAATGTAACTCGAGCTGGCATAATGGCATAAATGAAAGAAAACGTGCCAACACTCGAAATAAGATGCTTAACAAAAATTCACAATGAGATACAAACTTTTAAAATAAAACATTTTATTCGATTAAACAATAATTACAAAAAACGTAATTCGCGTTCGAGCATTACAAAGTCTACTTTCATACGGCGTCACATTTATCCTCATCCTTCTCAAATTTTGAAGGCGAAAGAGAGGAAGTGGTCGTGAAAGTATAGCGGCAGCACTGGATCAACTCCCGCTGCTCGGAGAGCACCCGTAGCTTGAAATTCTTCAATCTGACCGCGCTTGAATCCACAATGTTCACGCCGGCGCGACAATGTCAAGGCCATGATCCAAGACAATGTCAAGGCCAAGATCCAAGACAAGAAAGTAATTCCCCACGAAAACAGTAAAATTCAACGGTTGTAGTGCTACGTCGGCCTCTTCCTTCCTTCGGGGTGATCTGCTTCGACGACTTGGAGGTCGACGTTCTTCCTGTTCTTTGAATGCCCCATGCCTCGCACATGTGGGTTCCTTGCTCCGATTCATTGCACTATCAAGCTCAGCCAAGGTTCGAGTCTCTCTTCTGCTGTTGAAGAGAATTCCATTTGACATTCACATTTGTCTGCCCCATGTAACAAAGTTGTTTTAAAGCAAGTCTGAACACAGTAAGTAAAATTACTAGGGCGAAAAGTCCGAGACAATTTATTTTTAATCCTTGCGGTGATCCCGAAGCGATGTCATTAACATTGAACCCCAAAAAACGGATGCCGATTGATGTTGGCCATAGCCACTCCATGTGCTAATTTTTGGCTTTTTGGAGTTAAGATGGATTAATTATGGCAATTAAAGATGGGATGACAGATTCCGAATTCGAAGCCCCTGGAGCATGGCACGTTTGGGCCGATTAAGCCTCCGAATTCCGAGCCTCATCGATGCATCACGCATTGACCAACACAAGTCTCCGAATTCAGAGCCTAACCGGCGGAGCGATCGTGACAAGCCGGCATGTAACTATTCAGAAGTAAATGACAAGAGCCAGACAATGTTTATACAATGAAAACATATGCAACCACGTGTGCCAAATATAGATTACAATGAAACATTTAAAATATTTTGATCGTGACAAGCCGACATGTAACCGTTCGGAAGTAAATGACGAGAGCCAGACAATGTTTATACAATGAAAACATATGCAAACACGTGTGCCAAATATAGATTACAAAGACAATGTTTATACAATGAAAACATATGCAAACACGTGTGCCAAATATAGATTACAATGAAACATTTAAAATGGGACGTTTTATTCAATCAGGCAACAATCACACATTTACATAGTATTTTTATACGACATCGTCCTCATCCTCACTCTTCTCGACTTCAAAAGTAGAAAACGGAAAATGATTACGTTGGTAGAGTGGCAGCGCCGAATCAATTCCCGACGCCTGGAGAGCTTCTGTGGCTTAAGATGCCCTAATCTAACCATGCTTAAAGCCACGGTTCTCATATCGGCAAACTTCCTCGGCGAGCTTCTCTTTGGTCTTCTGAATTCCGACCAGTCGACCGTCATGAAAGCCCTTTTCATAGGCCACGATTCTCGCAATCTCGATCGCAAACATGCTCGTCATATTACAATCAGTGATCGCATCACTAATCAGCCTTTGAGTAACCCTCTCTGCGATAACCGGGTTCGGGAGGACAGCTGATTGGGGCGATGAAGGCTTGTTTTCCCTTAGCTCGCGCTCGGTCTTTTTGGCGCGATCTTCTAACTTCTGAATGCGTTCGTCTCTCTATTCTATGTCCCGACTAGCGGCGTGGAGATGCATACCGATCTCATAAGCCGTGTAAAGTCCCCTCATCGCCCCGTGAACACCTTCACGAAATACTTCGAAGTCCGGACGGCCTACTATTGACTGCTAAACTTCAGGTGGAAAAATCTATCGAGCAAACTTGACTGCCACATTTGGGTCTCGAATGATGGAATCCGCCTCTGTCATCGGTCTGCTACCCACGAAGACTGCAAACTCAATTGGCGAGAAGTTGCATCGGATTCCCTTCTAGGATGAGGTTGAAGAGACTTATGTTGTGGCTGACTATTCCTCCTAGGTGATCTACATCGACGTTGAGGAGACTGGTGTCCCTTCCGACCCCTTGCCGTCCTACCGCCCGTGCATGACGCTTCACCGCTTCGATTCATGGCACCTCCCAGCTCAGCTAGCATCTTCGCTTGACCTCTGCTATTGAAGAAAAGCTTATTTGACATTCGCACTTGTTTTGCCTTCCTCAAAGAGCGGGACTGAGACGCTCATTTAGCACGTAAATAGGACCCTCGTTCACGAAGTACACGCCCATTTATTCCCTACAAGGGCAGCATCTCCGAGGCTATCACATTAATAATGAAGTGTCAATAGCCCATCATGTCCTAACCGCCCCAATCGCCGACTGAACCAAGCCACAATCGCCCCATCAACCACTGATATACGGCGTTCTCGGTTCACGAACCAGCTGGGGCAAGGGCAAATTCATCAATCTATACGGCTCGAGTGCCCCAGCCGTTCCACGAATCGATTCTTGTGTGCAAAATTTATTACATTTTATTCGGCGTTCTACGTTCTTGAACCAGCTGGGGCAAGGGCAGATTCATCAATCTATACGGCACGAAGGCCCCTACTGTTCCATGAATCGATTCTTGCGTGCAAAATTTATTACGTTTTATTCGGCGTTCTACGTTCGTGAACCAGCTAGGACAAAGGCAGATTCATCAATCTATACGGCACGAGTGCCCTTGCCGTTCCACTAATCGATTCTTGCGTGCAAAATTTATTACGTTTTATTCGGCATTCTACGTTCGTGAACCAGCTGGGGCAAGGGCAGATTCATCAATCTATACGGCTCGAGTGCCCCAGTCGTTCCATGAATCGATTTATCTGAGCACTAGTCTTGAATTCATTTTGTTTGACTAAATTAAATCCCTAATTTTAATCGGCCGTTAAGTTTTCCGTCTCACACATACTGCTGACTCTCCTAACTATACGCTTATATAATAGACAATACGAAAGATAACTTGAAGAGCATGTAAAATTTTCATTCATAAACTGGGCGCTGGCAGCGGACATTTTACATATGAAAATCCAACAAATGTACATTGAATATACTTAATGAAACTAGAATGTCTCCCAGATTAATCATCGGGATCAGACTCAAGTGGCTCAATGTCCACTTGCTCGTATGGAATTGGCACGGCCAATGTATCTCCAACGGCAGCAAGGGCTTTGAGCCACCCATGTTTGAATCCCCGATTTTCAAATTTGGGGACTTTGTCTATGTATTCCTTGAAGGCGGCGCTCTTCCCAGCCTCAAGCGCAGTAGAAACTTCGGATTCAGCTTTTTCCTTGGCCACCTTCAACTCCCTTAACTCAGCCTCTGTCTTGGGAAGCGCCTCATTGGCTAACTGAAGCAATTTCACGCTCGCGTTCGCCCTATCCTCGGCTTCGGACCTGAGTTGGTCAGCAGTCTGAGCCTTTTCCATTTCCGCTTCGGCTCGATCATTTTCCATAGTGGCCCTCATCACCTCGAACTCGGCCTTGCTCCTTTAACCTTCAGCTTCAGACTTTAAGCGGCCAATTCTTTCGGCGACATCATGCTGCTGGCGTCCTAGTTCGGCTATTCTTCTAGCCGTCTGTAAAACAAATTGGGATCATCACATCAGGCAATATAGTGTGCAAACCAAATCAAACGAGCAGAAAAGAGCATATCACATACATACCAGAAGGGCTGACTGGGCAACAAACGCTATAAGCTCCAAATCTGGCTCTTGTTGAAAAGTGGCCTTATCAGCTGGCAATGAAACTGAGGCGGCCAAGCTCAACGCTACGGCCGGATCCCTTATGACGGATGCGTCATTAGAGATTGGCATGTTTTTGATCGTTGGTTGAACAACAAAAGGAACAACCACGTCGGATTCCTCTAAACGAGGTTTTTTGCCAACAAGACTATCCTCCGAACCTGCGTCTCCCTCAGCATTACGTTTTTTGCCCCGTTCTTTAGGAACCAGTCGTTCTTCCGTGACCTGCTGTTCGGCCTCCCTCTCAGTCTCATCCAAAACGATTTGAGCCGTTTCCTCCGCAGTAACGGTTTGTAAAGATTCAACCGAGGCAAGCTCTGAACGAGTGGCCTCTGCCTTCTTTCGAGCGGCCATCCGCTCGGTATTTCTTTTTCTCGCCATCTGCGTGAGACTTTCCCCAGCCATGCCTTTAGAATAATCGCCGGGCAGGTCTCCTAAATTCGTAAAAATGTCTCCGAAAGAAAACTCTACCCGACCCGAAATGGACGGTGAGTTGGGCTGGTTAAGACCGGCAGTTTCGAACGCTGATTTCAACACTTCGTCGACCTCTTCGGCCTCGGTAATGAACTCCCTGGTTAATTCGGCGACCACCTCCACTTTCGGCTCTAAGTCTTGCTCTAAATCGGAAGTTTCGAGACCAATCTGTCTCAGGGATTTGAAGCTGGGGAAGATAAGAGCCCTATAGTGTTGTTTGCCGGTTGGGATCGGAATGTTGTCTGCGGCCGAGAACGTAGTATAGGTGGGCTCGTACCTCAGAAGAATATGGGCAGCTCTGCCTTGTTTCTGTACATTTGAACGGCCAAAATACTTTAGCATAGTCTTAATGTCTGAAAGTACTATGTTGTCAGCCGAGGTCAAAACCCTCTTCAACTTATTGCCTGCAAAAACGGAGGATTACATGTGGAGAAGAAGACGAATAAAAGAAGGTTCAACAAACAAGGAATCACAAGGTAACCTGGTTCACCCCTCTGTCTGGGAATAGGGGCCCAGGCAATCTTCGCCTTCGCCGAATTCCCAGTTGCCCCGAACATTGACCATTACATCATCAACTCGTTTGCCAGAGTTGGCAAGCATGCTTACCAAGTGATGGTCGGTGTCCCTGGCCTTGAGAAAGCAACGCTCGAGCCGAACAGAGGATTTGGCTAAAGCGTAACAATGCCGAATCGCAGGAAGGCCCAGGTTGATCCTGAGGCGCCGGTTCAATTCAACAATTCCCATTACGATTTGAAAGAAATTCACGTTGAGTTGTGAGGGAATCAGATCCCAGTGGCGGAGGACGACCTTAAGAAATGGATGTAGGGGAAAGCGAACGCCGCCCTCCGCAATGGACAGGAGAGGGAATGCGATTGTATTTGGGTCATCCCTCTCCATATCCAGACAACTGTCCACTACTAGAGATAGATGAACATCATCAGGAATAGAGAAATGTTTTCAGAACCCAGAAATTCGACCCTCAAAGAGGAGGTCTTTCAAATGCTTAGCCATTCTAGTGAGGACCCAAGGATAATCTAAAGCAAAAAATAAATATGGAAAGTAGAATTTGCAAAGAAAAGAGAAGAAGACTTACGAGAGGCAAAGGGAACGGGAAGAGGAGTTGCAGAAAATGCGTCAAAAAAGAAATACCGATAGGCGACCCAGAAGGTTCAAATATTCAAAAATGTATGTGTTCGAAGGGACTTAAACTTCAAATCATAATAAATGCGAGAGAAGCACGAATGAGGTGGGAAGGCATTACAGTGACCAAAAAGCATGTACGTGTCCTGACATGCATCGGGAAGAGAATTAACCGCCGAATTTCCATTTTCCCAAATCAGGAACCAAACACGCCGACTAACTGATGCTAGAAGGGTGTTTGGGGGGCAATTGTGGGAGCTGAATTTTAAAGAAGGCATACTTTAACACAGGTATTGCCCGGCTCTATCCACAACCATCAGGATGCCGAATATAAAAGGTAGATAGGCTAAATAAGTACTGAGCTATGGAGCCGAGTAAATATGAACATAATGAGCAAAAAGTGGACCTGGCCCCGAGGCTCAGAGAACAAGTATAAATAAAGGAATAGCAAACTGAAAAGGGGATAGAATAATTTTTTGTACTTAACTTAAAAGACAAGCAATCTTGAAGAGAGACTGACTTGTCCGTCAGAGAGCTAATCCAGGCATCACCGACCTGATTCTTCATTTTCCTTTGGTGACTAGAAGAGAGCCTCAAGCGCCCCCCGAGATCAGAAGAGTATTTCCAAAAACCACTTCCCCACAAAAGCCAATAAACACATAATAACATGCAAAATTAAGGAATTAAAAGTATTAAGCGTGACAGGGTTGTCACAATAAGATTGTTCATTTTCATGGGGTTCCGGTATCTATTGTTTCAGATAGCAATCCAAGATTTGTGTCTAGATTTTTGGAAAAGTCATCAAAGAGTAATGGGAATAGAATGGAAACAAAATTGAGGTTTAGTACCATTTTTTGTCACAAACGGATGGGCAATTAGAGAGAACTATACAAACTTTAGAGGATATGCTCCAAATGTGTGCCTTGGATTTTCAAGGTAGTTGGAAAACCTACTTAACGTTGGTGGAATTTGCATACAACAATAGTTTCCACTCTTGCATTGGTATGGCATCGTACGATGCCTTGTATGGTAGGAAATGTAGATCTCCGATTTATTTAATAGAAGTTGGGAATAGAGTTTTACTTGGTCCCGAGATAGAGCAAACAACCACAGAGAAGGAGATCATGTGTTCATTAGAGTGATTCCGATAAAAGGCCAATCAAGGTGTGGCAAGAAAGGCAAGTTATCACCACGGTATATTGGGTCATTTCAAATTTTGGAAACGCTCGGTCTAGTTGTGTACCGGAATATCACCGAAATCCGTTTCATATCATTGATTATCACCTTGATTATCAATGATATGAAGTTAAGGGGCTATCTTCGGAATGCGTTTCATATCGTTGATTATCATCGGATAGCTCTCGACGACAATATGGAATATAAAGAAAGATCGATGCAAATCATTGACCGACAAGTGAAATAGTTCAGGAATAGAGCTATCCCTATGGTCAAGGTAGACTGGAACGAACATTATGGCACGTAAGCAACTTGGGAGAAAGAAGACGAAATGAGGCAAAGGTATCCTGATTTGTTTCCAACACAAAGTAACGCAAGTTTGGAGGACCAAACTTTTTAAGGGGGGAAGATTGTGACAACCCCCTCATGTATCATATTTATATTATTTAATTTTGAATGTTAATTATGTGTTTGATGTGTACTTGTATGCATATCTATTCATTGGTGAATTATCTATTGCGATTTTTGCTTTAAGTCTAAAATTGAAGGTCTTAATGACTTCAGAAACCAAAACTGGCAAGTTTAATTAGGATGGCATAATTTTTAGAGCCTAATTGAAATTTGATTAACATTTAATTCGGTTCAAAAAAATTAAATTTTAATTAAATAATCTTAAGCCTTAATTATTGCTTAAACCTTAATTAGCACTCTAATCTAATCCACGTGTATATAGATGTTAAGTTAGAGGCTAAACACATTTTTGGTGATCTCAAATTCTTCTGAGATTTGGTTCTAGAGAGAGAGAGAGAGAGGAAGAGTTGGAAAGCTTGGAATTTGGCTTGGGAATTGAAGATTTCGGAAAATAGGTGCAAAAATTTGCTAGTTCAAGCTTAATTGAAGATTGTAGGTGTGGACGCACCCTCGGGCTTTATGCCACCATAGTTCAGACTCCCTTTTGTGTCACAGTTCTTAGTCTGAACCAAAGAGTCCAAATCCGGCAAATCGTTTTGAGAAAATAGATTTTTAGAAAAGAAGTGCCAAACATGGATTACTTTGCCAGATACAGAGTCGCCACCTAAATATTTTTTAATAGGGGAATTTAGGAAACCCTGACTCGTCTGCCTAAGGCCACGTGTCCGTCATTATCAAAGTTGCCTCGGCTCGGGAACTTGGGTACGATTGGGAAAGGTCAGCTATGAGCACCCCTTCTTGCCTGATCCGAAGATCGGCCTCTAGTAGCCATGATATCCAATTTTGAAAACGTTATGTGTTCTTATTCCTGTTAATTAGCTGGAATTACTTTGTGATGCGCACAGCAAAACAAGTATAGACTAGATCGCCTAATTTGGAACAAAGCATCGCATATCCGTTTGTTTGGAAAATGTTTTGAAATTTGCTACTCGCGAGTAGGCTAAAACACGGATTTTGATGAGTTGTTCCAACTCAAGCAATCCAACCTTCACCCACAGGCATTCAGGCAGTTCATATCACATATGCATCTAGCCACATGGTAAGCATGCTTTCATGTTAACATTCACACTTGTGCGAGATGCTAAAGCACAAAATACTTACAGTGTAATCCAAGCCAAAACAAAGAACTCGTTAGCAATCAATGTATGATCCAAGTTCATGTTAAGTGCCTAATGCAACGCATACAAAATGCAATTAGGATAGGCTCGGCTAATCCTAGGATGGCATGTGAAATGCAACCATTTGATGCACATATTCAAGTTAGATTTGAAATACTTATGCAGTTAGCATGATGCGCCGAGCCCGGTGCATGCAATGCTGATGAATGAGCACGCATGCATAGCATAAGGGATGCTAAATTAAATATGCCCTAATGCTAACCATCAAAGCAGGTAAGTAAAAGGGAGAAAGAAGTGGGCGTTGGAAAACATGCACACACGCACCCACACTTATTACAAATTTGCCCTCGCTCGGAGGGGCCAAAAGAATATTATAGATTTAACTAACCTACAAGCTAATTAAATATTACAGACCAATTAAACTAGTTAAGCAAATTAACAAATTTAATAAAACAGTAAACAGTCTCGGGAAGAGGGCCTAATGCAATGCGTGCTCAGCTCCAGTCAGAAGTCCACTGCCATGCACAAGTTGCCTCTCTCCACGCTGTTTTCCTTCTCTGATCATTGCAAATTCCCAAGGCGCACTCTATGAACCCTGTGGGATACCACCGGCCAAGGGAAATGGTCAGCGGCCAAAGGAAATGATCACCGGCCACTGGTTAGGCTATCGGCCACCAATTGTTGATCGGTCGGCAATAAAGATGACCGGTCGGCCAAATCTTCCTGGAGAATCCGGTTTTGACAGCACCAGAGGGCAAAATAAGGCATGGCAATGCATTCCAAGCAAATGTGTGCACCAACACATCCCTTACCATGTTAATGACTCAAAGGGACATGGTTCTCGGTTCTCGGACCACCAATCGCGTATTTCGATGCGTGATGGCCCAAGAAACCAAGTTATGCACTTTGATTTCAAATGAAATGCACATAAACAAGTAAGGAGCTCAACCCCTATCATACTCAATTCAAGAGGCTAAGCATGCATGTCAATGCAATGCAACCTAGACGTATGAGCTAGCATGCAACATTAGCAATGCGAACAAGCATAGAAGGCATGTGACAATCATGCTAACCAATAAGTATGCTAAATATAATGGGGATTTTCAAGCATGCAAGCAAGCATGTGACTTCAATCAATCATGCCACAACACATGGAGCAAACATGTTAGACAACCTAAACAAGTGACAACACACAAGTATGTAACAACACACAAGGTGAGCATGCAACAACATGCGAACTATGGACTTAAACTAATTTGGGCAGCTCTATACTAAGCGCAAAACAGTAGCCAATATGCTCAAGAATGAAGGCAAAATGACATGCAAACATGCATGCACACAAGGACCAACACTTAGGCATATAGAAAGAACTCTTAAGCACACTTAAGAGGATGCAAACATGGACAAATGGCATGCATTATAAGCTCTAAAAGTCATGTTAGAGAAGGTGCCAAACCAATCTACAATGCAAGCTAGGCATGCCACCAAGCCCAAGGACTTAAACCATGGCCATATGACATATGAAGCAAATGACCAAAATGAACTAAAACAGTCCTAAATCATGCAAAAGTAAGCCCCAAAAACCACTTAGATGGCATCTAAATGATCTAATCCTAGAGGCATACACAATGGCACAAACATGGAGCAAGAAACACCAACCTTTTAAAGCATGAAAGGGGCATCAAATGCAAGCATGCGAGCATATCATGAGGACTGAAATGACGTGACAAGTGGTTCCAAACCACTGAAATGGTGCAAGGATGGCATGCTAGAGGTGTCAATGCTTAAGGCATACAAGAGAGGTTACATGGTAGCTATACAAAGCAAAGCATGGATAACCCAAATGACCAAAAACAGACCTTTAGCATGCTAAAACAAGCATAAAAGCTTCACGAAGCTAAGCCAAAAACATGCTAGAAACAAGGCTCAAAGCACAAGTCATGTTAAGGCAATTCATGGCATTACAAGACATGTATGATAAGCAAGCATGGTGTACCTAAACCAACTCACAACAATGCTATATCATGGCAAGATAAGCATAAAAAATAGTTAAGGCATGGACAACATACACTTAAACAAGGTGCTCTCTAATGAGGCTTAAATGGCCATTATTGAAGACAACAAGGAGAGGGGGTGGCCCTCTCCTTCTTAGGACCTCAAGGCACCATCGTCACCATTGAAATCCCTCAAGATTTCAATGGTGAGGAGGCCCAAACAAGGTGGTCCCGGAGCTCAACCAAAATGGCACAAAATGGGGCCAAACAAGCCCTAAGAGGGGTCAAACAACCCCAAAGTTTAAAACACTCTTAAACAACTATTTAGAGCAGGCAAAAACAAGACTTTTATATGTTATACACAAAGTCTAAAAATAGTTGCAAGATAGGTGAAAAAGCTATGCAAAAATGGGGAAAAAGGGATAAGATTGTTACCCTTGTAGACCCTCTTCAAGAATGATGCTCCAGCCGGTGGTCTTTTGGTCGATGGAAACAAAACACAGCCGGTGGCCTCAATCCATGGCCGGTGGAGTATGGGGATGGCCAATAAGCCATTCCCTGCCCTCCAAAGCAAAAACACAAGTGTTTGGTGCAAAACCAAACACAAAACAGTCGAGTCGAGAGATCCTGAGGCAAAGCGCGTAGCTGAGACCTCTGAGAACTCAAAACGAACACAAACAAGGATGATCACTAAGTGTTCAAACGGTGACGTCCAAGTCTTGAGGACGGTAAAAAATGGGGTGTCTACAGTTGCCCCTCTTTGACAGAACTCAAAAGTCATAAGAATGACGGGAGTGAGTGTCAAAGCCGAGAGACGACCCATTTTTGACAAGGCCGAAGACTTAAACAAAGCATGCAAGACAACAAAGATATGCTCCTGAAGGCAGGGGAAAAACGCAATTGATAATGCGAGGAGCCGAGCATAACTTATGATCATGCAAAGAAAGCTGTAACGAAGCATAACATGCAACAGTTTTAAGCTAGCATACATCAATCCAACTACACTACAATTCAGAAAGGATGTAAGAGAATTATGCAATTCTTGATACATCTCACTCGGAGAATACAATACCTGCGCGGTTCGTCTGGTTGCACCAGCTTCAAATGAACCGTACATACAATATCGTGCCTTTAAAGAAAGCAACTTAACAGGTACAATATTGTTAGCAACAAGCATGACAATGCAAAAATGAATGCGAAATGATATGCAGTATATACAAAACTTATGTATAAACAATGTAAACGATAATGCAATGCAATTGAATCATAATCGAACCAGAGCGGTACAAATCAACAAATGTCAAAGAGATGATGGAGATGCAAAGTCCGTCTACCATAGAAAAGGTGCCGCAACCCTCAAACCACATACCAGCGTGGAATAGGCGCGTACACATGCAGAACTATGAGTGATGTAGACGGACATAAGAACAGTATTGGGTGGAATGACATAAGTGGGGAAGTGACCGCTAAGGAAGACCATGACCTTAATGTTGGATGCAAAAATTACGCTACAATGTAAATATACAATGGATATGGCACACGGGCCAAACCAAATCTTGCCTAGGAAAGGCATGCACCACATACAAGCATGTCTAACACAGAAAAGTGCTGCCGACCCTCAAACCACAATTCAGCAGTGGAATAGGCGCGTACACATGCAGAACTGTGCTTCAACGCGAAAAGTATGGACACATACCAGACCAAGCTCAACATGGAAAGGCGCAAGCCATAGATGGAGTGTGATGCGTGGATGCATGCAAGCTACAATGCAACATATACAATGCACTGGATGGGTAGGATATAATGGATAAGGCACGTGGGCCAAACAAAATCTTGCCATGGAAAGGCATGTACACAAACAAACCGCGTCTAACACAGAAAAGGTGCCGCAACCCTCAAACCCAATCAGCAGTGGAATAGGCGCGCACACATGCAGAACTGGCTTCGACGTGAAAATATGGGCACATACCAGACCAAGCTCAACATGGAAAGCGCAAGCCATAGATGGATGTGATGTAGTGGATGCACAAGTTACAATGTAATATATACAATGGATATGGCATGCAGCCAAACCAAATCTTGCCTAGGAAAGGCATGGACACATACAAACCGCGTCTAACACAGATACGGTGCCGTCACCCTCAAACCAACATACCAGCGTGGAATAGGTGCGCACACATAATATCATAACTGTGCTTCGACGTGAAAGATATGGGCACATACCAGACCAAGCTCAACATGGAAAGGCGAAAGCCATAAATAGAGGTGATGCAACGAATGCATGCAAGCTACAATGTAATATTTACAATATGCAATGGAATGTATGTATGTACAATGCATTACATATGCATTATTTACAATAAAAATGCATGACATATGCACTATATACAGTGGGTGCATGACAAATTCATGAAAATGCATGATAATGCATGCTATTTACAGTGTATGACATATGCACTATTTACAGTGAAATGCATGACATATGCATGTTTGTTTTTTGTTTTGTTTTTTTTTTTGAATGCATGAAAATGCATGATGAAGGGAAAATGCAAGATAATGCATGTTTTTTTTTTTTGTGTGTGTGTTTTTGCTTTTGAAATGCAAATGATGCATGTTCTTTTTGTTGTTTTCTTTTTTTTTTTTGAAATGCAAATGCATGATGATGCGTGATTTTGAAACGCGCGACAACGGGCGACTTTTGAGATGCATGACAATGCAAATGATCTTGGAATGCGCAACAACGTGCTGCTTTTGAAATGCATGTGAACTCGAATATGCGACGACACGCGTCGCTTGAAATGCATGGCAATGCATGTGCACTCGAATGCGCGACAATGCGTGTTGCTTGAGATGCATGATAATGCATGTGGGGGCAACTTTCGAATCTTGAAAGAGACAAAAGGATACAAAAAGGATACACCGCACCCGTATTCAGGTGCCACGCACAGAAGACACGGTCTGAGGTCGAAACAGAGATCGACTGAGCTTTGGAAATGCACTTTCTTGCACTGTCATGAGCAATGAAGGACCCAAACCACACCTCTGACCCAAACAAGAGTGTAGGAGGCTCACCGGCCATTGGAGGAGATCACCGACTGTCCATTGGCCATCAAAAAGTTTAATTGGCCAAATGTTTGGCCGACCGGCCAACAGTGTGGCCGACCGGCCAACAGTGTGGCCGACCGGCCAAATCAGCCTGAATCGGGGCAGTTTGGTCTTTTGGCCTCAAGTCTTTTAAAATAGGGCCTCTAGCCCTATTTTCTTCACTTGTTCTTGGTCGAAAATTGCTCCTCCCTCGCTCTTGGTTATTTTTCAACCTTCCATTCACCGTTTTCTTCGGTTTTCGTGCCCGTTTCGTCGTTTGATTCGCGAATACCTTCGCGTTTCGGACGTTTTGAACCAAATGAAACTTCATTTTGGTGTCTCTTTCTTGATTTTCACCACTCGGGGCTCGTTTCCCTCGAGTTTTTCTTGATTTCTGTGCCTTTTCCACATTCTGACTTTTTCGGCCATTTTTCGCCCTCTCAGGGTTGACTTTCTGTTGACTTTTCGCATTCTAGCCCGGTTTTCTCTTTTCCGGCCATTTTCACACTTTCTCTGAGATGGAAGACGATATTCCACGGGGCGGGACTCCCCCGGATCATGAGATGGATCCCGAGGCCGAGCTCTTGCCCTTGAGCGTTCACCCGTTCGACCCCGCGACCTACCGGCCGGCGATTCACATACTTCCTCCTGACAGACTTCGCCAGTTCAGGAGTTTCGATAGGATGGTGCCTCTAGAGCTTCTCCTGCGCGAGCCGGAGTCACGTCTATCATACGGCGCTTCTGAGGTATATTCTTCCCCGTTTCATTTTCCGTAATGTAGAACACTTAACTACCATAGTTGATTTGGTTCTTCAACTGCTTAGCCCGGATACACCGATACACTGTATGCTGTAGTTGACTGTGAACACACTTGCACTTGACGTCTGTTTGAATCTAAACACGTGCACACACGTTGTATTGTCACTGAACCACCCAAACACACTGGCACATCGCATGTTGTAGTTCACTGTAAGCACACCGGCACCCGATGTTTGTTTGAACTTGAAAACGTGCACACACGCTGTATCTGTACTGAACCACTCAAACACGCTAACACGTCACATGTTGTAGTTTACTGCAAGCACACCGGCACCCGATGTTTGTTTGAACTTAAAAAAACGTGCACACACGCTGTGTCTATACAGAACCACTTGGAAACACTGACACATCATATGCCGTAGTTCACTTCGAGCACACCGACACCCGATATTTATTTGAACTTAAAAACATACACACACGCTGTATTGTCACCAATTCTGAATGCTCTTCAAAATCGTACATTTTATATTGCTTCGCAACTATTTTGCTTGAACACAGGGAGATTCTCATGCCTTCCGGGGGTATGGGAACGTCACCCCTCGAGACTGGTACATGGAGCTGCCAGATGCGGTCCGCCACATCGTAGACCAGGCCGGCTTCGGCGCCTTCTGTAGAGAACTCTCGCGCCTCACTGCGAGTAGGCCTCTCCTTGCTGCTCTAGTGGAGAGGTAGTGGGACACCATCGACTCCTTCCACTTCTCTGCTACAGGAGATATGACGATGACTCCCTATGACTTCTCGATGCTCACCAGCATCGGGGTAGGGGTGATCCGATCCCCTTTGACACTGACATGGACGAGTGGGAGGCCGCTCAGATTTACTTGCTGGGTGAGATGCCGCATCTCACACGCCCTGGCTTTGTCAGATACTCATGGTTCGAGGTCCAGTTCAGGGTTCAACCAGCCTTGGCTGGAGAGGCACCGATAACCCAGGAGGAGGTGGAGCAGTACGCCTGCGGCTTCCTGATGTTTCTGCTGGGGACGACCATTTTCGCCGATGGGGCAAACACCGTGCCTCTCTGTTTGTTGAATGCGCTAGTGGACGTCACGCAGATCCTGCGCTATGACTGGGGTGGCGCTGCCTTGGCCACTCTGTATGGATACATGAGCTCAGCCTCCCGTTGCAACGGGCAGTTGCTCGGAGGCTACTGGCGAGCTTGGGAGGTACGTCTTCTTCTTCTATTTTTCGTTTCTACTCTACATTTTTTGTACTCTGTACACTGCACACACTGTGGTCTGCTTCACGCTGACTATATACTGCACACACGGCACACATATACTCTGCTTTACATTGATTGTACACTGCACCATACACGGTTCTACTATTTCTGCTTTATTCTGTATTCTGCTTTATCTGATAAGCATACTGACACTTACTCTGTAGTTGTGGGTCTACGCCTACTTTCCGAGGCTCGCGCCAGTGCCTGACGAGGAGACCCCTCTTGTCGTTCCATTCTCCCGACGCTTCGATGTGAGGTGTGTGCGGAGACCACGGGAGACGTTCATATTCTTCCGCCGCTACTTTGACACCATCACCCCCGCAGAGGTATGTTTAGAACTTGCAGTTCATTTGAGCTTCGCTTTGCACTGTATTTTCTGATAACAGATAGATAACAAACCGCATTTCATTTTCAGATCACCTGGCAGCCTTGGGCTCCATTGCTAGCTGCGATGCGGGAGCGATTTGCCGGTGCGGAGGAGACTGCTCGCTTTAGGATTTTGCTGCAGGGCCCTGTCTGTCGGGCCTGGTACCTGGGTGAGCGTTTCTTACGCCAGACCCTGGGTTTATCGGAGCAGATAGTCCCAGTTCACCCTCCTGACCGTATGAGGGACACCGAGAGGTTCACTCCCGAGCAGGTGGCCGACTACACGATCAACTGGGACTTTACACGCTTCAGAGGCATAGGTGACTACACAGAGTACGTCCGGACCTACATTATGCGGCCTTTGAGCAATGGCCATCAAGCTGAGAGAGAGAGGCCTGCGGTGTCAGCAGCTGGAATAGGAGCAGGAGCGAGAGCACCGATGGTGGCTCGGGCCCGTGGCAGGAGCGAAGCTCGGAGAGGACGGGGGGCTAGTTGGCCAGCACTGCCCGTGACGATGACATGCCGAGGGCGTGGTAGGGCAACTTACCAGATCCCCATTGCTCCCCCTCCAGCTGATCACGAGCTAGTCGGGTTCTACGACTTGCCTCCAGTATATACTACTGCATTTTGCATTCTGCACAGTTAGTTCATTTCAATTCATTTGATATTCTGCAGAATACTGATGCTTTTTACACTTTTACAGGCTGCCTCCGAGTACACTCGCTAGTCCCTGGAGTTGACTGCTTCGGTGATGGGAATGCTCCAGCAGAGCCTCGACCTTCTGGCGATTTACAGTATTCCGGTATGTTCTTCTGACCACGGTCTCAAATTGTAAACTGTTTCATGCAATCTAATGCACAACACAACACTTGATACACAGCCCTCACGGCATCTGACACACTGTAGCCCACAGACTGTTCACAGCACTACTGATGGCATTCATACACAGTACTCATAGACTGCATTCTGCACTGATACATTGCTCATAGTATTCACACACTGTATTCATACACTGCATTCTGCACTGATACGCTGCTCATAGTTTTCACACACTGTATTCATATACTGTATTCATATGCTCCTGGACCTTCATCCAGGAAGAGGACGAGCACAGACCCTTAGGCCTGAGGCCACTTGACATTGATCCAGATTTTTGCTACGTTTCTTCTTCTTCTCTTTTTTTGTACTTTTTTTTTTGCTGGTAGCTAGAGTACCTTGTATTGCCACAGGCAGGTTTTGTTTTTTTCCAAAACTTTGTACTGGAAAAAGATGATGAGATGAAACAAAGCTTTTTATCTGAAAAAGTGTTACATTTTGGTACATTACATTACATCACATCACATAACAATATAAATGGAATTGATCTCCTGTCTGAAAGTCAAATATTCGTATTGTAATAACCAAGTAACGAACCGGCTAATAGCAAAACAACTTAAACAAACCCCTTCTCAGTCCGAACACTCGGCTCATGCTCTGTTGGGGATTAATTTGCGTACAGGGAATCCTAAACAAACAGTCCAATATGAAAAGACGGAATACAAAGGTGGGGTCGGTTGAAGTTGAAGCACACTCAGATGCAATCTGAAACCCAAAAGCTTCAAAGAGTCCCAGTTTGTTTGTTCGCACTTATCAGGGCTGGACCCTGCAGTTGTACGAAAGAACCAAATAAAACTTTGTACTTGAAAAAGATGATGAAATGAAACAAACTTTTTGTCTGAAAAATTGTTACATTTGTACATTTTATACATTGCATCGCATTGCATCATGTTACACCTAAATATGGAAAGTAGAATTTGCAAAGAAAAGAGAAGAAGACTAACGAGAGGCAAAGGGAACGGGAAGAAGACGAAGAGGAGTTGCAGAAAATGCGTCGGAAAAGAAATACCGATAGGCGGCCCAGAAGGTTCAAATATTCAAAAAAGTATGTGTTCGAAAGGACTTCAACTTCAAATCATAGTAAATACGAGAGAAGCACGAATGAAGCGGGAAGGCGTCACAGTGACCAAAAAGCATGTACGTGTCCTGACATGCCTCGGGAAGAGGATTTACCGCTGAATTTCCATTTTCCCAAATCAGGAACCAAACATGCCGACTAACTGATGCTAGAAGGGTGTTTGGGGGGCAATTGTGGGAGCTGAATTTTAAAGAAGGCATACTTTAACACAGGTATTGCCCGGCTCTATCCATAACCATCAGGATGCCGAATATAAAAGGTAGATAGGCCAAGTAAGTACTGAGCCATGGAGCCGAGTAATATATGAACATAATGAGCAAAAAGTGGACCTGGCCCCGAGGCTCAGAGAACAAGTATAAATAAAGGAATAGCAGACTGAAAAGGGGATAGAATAATTTTTGGTACTTAACTTAAAAGACAAGCAATCTTGAGGAGAGACTGACTTGTCTGTCGGAGAGCTAATCCTGGCATCACCGACCTAATTCTTCATTTTCCTTTGGTGACTAGAAAAGAGCCTCAAGAGTCCCCTGGGATCAGAAGAGTATTTCCAAAAGCCACTTCCCCACAAAAGCCAATAAACACATAATCACATGCAAAATTAAGGAATAAAAAGTATTAAGCGTGACGGGGTTGTCACAATGAGATTGTTCATTTTCATGGGGTTCCGGTATCTATTGTTTCAGATAGGGATCTAAGATTTGTGTCTAGATTTTTGGAAAAGTCATCAAAGAGCAATGGGAATAGAATGGAAACAAAATTGAGGTTCAGTACCATTTTTCATCACAAACGGATGAGCAATTAGAGAGAACTATACAAACTTTAGAGGATATGCTCCAAATGTGTGCCTTGGATTTTCAAGGTAGTTGGAAAACCTACTTAACGTTGGTGGAATTTGCATACAACAATAGTTTCCACTCTAGCATTGGTATGGCATCGTACGATGCCTTGTATGGTAGGAAATGTAGATCTCCGATTTATTTAATAGAAGTTGGGAACAGAGTTTTACTTGGTCCCGAGATAGAGAAAACAACCACGGAGAAGGAGATCATGTGTTCATTAGAGTGATTCCGATAAAAGGCCAATCAAGGTGTGGCAAGAAAGGCAAGTTATCACCACGGTATATTGGGTCATTTCAAATTATGGAAAGGCTTGGCCTAGTTGTGTACCGGATTATCACCGAAATTCGTTTCATATCATTGATTATCACCTTGATTATCAATGATATGAAGTTAAGGGGGTATCTTCGGAATGCGTTTCATATCGTTGATTATCATCGGATAGCTCTCGACGACAATATGGAATATAAAGAAAGATCGATGCAAATCATTGACCGACAAGTGAAATAGTTCAGGAATAGAGCTATCCCTATGGTCAAGGTAGACTGGAACGAACATTATGGCACGTAAGCAACTTGGGAGAAAGAAGACGAAATGAGGCAAAGGTATCCTGATTTGTTTCCAACACAAAGTAACGCAAGTTTGGAGGACCAAACTTTTTAAGGGGGGAAGACTGTGACAACCCCCTCATGTATCATATTTATATTATTTAATTTTAAATGTTAATTATGGGTTTGATGTGTACTTGTATGCATATCTATTCATTGGTGAATTATCTATTGCGATTTCTGCTTTAAGTCTAAAATTGAAGGTCTTAATGACTTCAGAAACCAAAACTGGCAAGTTTAATTAGGATGGCATAATTTTTAGAGCCTAATGGAAATTTCATTAACATTTAATTCGGTTCAGAAAAATTAAATTTTAATTAAATAATCTTAAGCCTTAATTATTGCTTAAACCTTAATTAGTACTCTAATCTAATCCACGTGTATATAGATGTTAAGTTAGAGGCTAAACACATTTTTGGTGAGCTCAAATTCTTCTGAGATTTGGTTCTAGAGAGGGAGAGAGAATGAGTTGGAAAGCTTGGAATTTGGCTTGAGAATTGAAGATTTCGGAAAATAGGTGCAAGAATTTGCTAGTTCAAGCTTAATTGAAGATTGTAGGTGTGGATATGCCCTCGGGCTTTATGCCACCACAGTTCGGACTCCCTTTTGTGTCACGGTTCTTAGTCTTAACCAAAGAGTCCAAATCCGGCAAATCGTTTTGAGAAAATAGATTTTTAGAAAGGAAGTGCCAAACATGGACTGCTTTGCCAGATACAGAGTCGCCACCTAAATATTTTTTAATAGGGGAATTTAGGAAACCCTGACTCGTTTGCCTAAGGCCACGGGTCCGTCATTACCAAAGTTGCCTCGGCTCGGGAACTTGGGAACGATTGGGAAAGGTCAACTATGAGCACCCCCTCTCGCCCGATCCGAAGATCGGCCTCTACTAACCATGATATCCAATTTTGAAAACGTTATGTGTTCTTATTCCGGTTAATTAGCTAGAATTACTATGTGATGCGTACAGCAAAACAAGTATAGACTAGATCGCCTAGTTTGGAACAAAGCATCGCATATCCGTTTGTTTGGAAAATGTTTTGAAATTAGCTACTTGCGAGTAGGCTAAAACACGAATTTTGATGAGTTGTTCCAACTCAAGAAATCCAACCTTCACCCACAGGCATTCAGGCAGTTCATATCACATAAGCATCTAGCCACATGGTAAGCATGCTGTCATGTTAACATTCACACTCATGCGAGATACAAAAGCACAAAATACTTACAGTGTGCTCCAAGCCAAAACAAAGAACTCGTTAGCAATCAATGTATGATCCAAGTCCATGTTAAGTGCCTAATGCAACGCATACAGAATGCAATTAGGATAGGCTCGGCTAATCCTTGGATGGCATGTGAAATGCAACCATTTGATGCACATATTCAAGTTAGATTTGAAATAATTATGTAGTTAGCATGATGCGCCGAGCCCGGTGCATGCAATGCTGATGAATGATGCATGCATGCATAGCATAAGGTATGCTAAATTACATATGCCCTAATACTAACCATCAAAGCAGGTAAGTAAAAGGGAGAAAGAAGTAGGAGTTGGAAAACATGCACGCACGCATCCACACTTATTACAAATTTGCCCTCGCTCGGAGGGACCGAAAGAATAATATAGATTTAACTAACCTACAAGCTAATTAAATATTATAGACCAATTAAACTAGTTAAGCAAATTAACTAATTTAATAAAATAGTAAATAGCCTCGGGAAGAGGGCCCAATGCAATGCGTGCTCGGCTCCGCTCGGAAGTCCCCTGCCATGCACAAGTTGCCTCTGTCCATGATGTTTTCCTTCTCTAATCATTGCAAAATTCCCAAGGTGCACTCTATGAACCTTGTGGGATACCACCGGCCAAGGGAAATAGTCACCGGCCAAAGGAAATGAACACCGGCCACTGGTTAAGCTATCGGCCACTAATTGTTGGTTAGTCAGTACTAAAGATGACCGGCCGGCCAAATCTTCTTGCAGAATCCTGTTTTGACAACAACAGAGGGAAAAAGAAGGCATGGCAATGCATTCTAAGAAAATGTGTGCACCAACACATCCCTTATCATGTTTATGACTCAAAGGGACATGGTTCTCGGTTCTCGGACCACCAATCGCGCATTTCGATGCGTGATGGCCCAAGAAACCAAGTTATGCACTTTGATTTCAAATGAAATGCACATAAACAAGCAAGGAGCTCAACCTCTATCATACTCAATTCAAGAGGCTAAGCATGCATATCAATGCAATGCAACCTAGACGTATGAGCTAGTATACAACATGAGCAATGCGAACAAGCATACAAGGCATGTGACAATCATGCTAACCAATTAGTATGCTAAATACAATGGGGATGTTCAAGCATGCAAGCAAGCATGTGACTTCATTCAATCATGCCACAACACATGGAGCAAACATGTTAGACAACCTAAACATGTGGCAACACACAAGTATGCAACAACACACAAGGTGAGCATGCAACAACATGTGAACTATGGACTTAAACTAATTTGGGCAGCTCTATACTCAGACTAAAACAGTGGCCAATATGCTCAAGAATGAAGGCAAAATGACATGCAAACATGCATGCACACAAGGACCAACACTTAGGCATATAGAAACAACTCTCAAGCACACTTAAGAGGATGCAAACATAGACAAATGGCATGCATTATAAGCTCTGAAAGTCATGTTAGAGAAGGTGCCAAACCAATCTACAATGCAAGCTAGGCATGCCACCAAGCCCAAGGACTTAAACCATGGCCATATGACATATGAAGCAAATGACCAAAATGAACTAAAACAGTCCTAAATCATGCAAAAGTAAGCCCCAAAAACCACTTAGATGGCATCTAAATGATCTAATCCTAGAGGCATACACAATGGCACAAACATGGAGCAAGAAACACCAACCTTTTAAAGCATGAAAGGGGCATCAAATGCAAGCATACGTGCATATAATGAGGACTGAAATGACATGACAAGTGGTTCCAAACCACTGAAATGATGCATGGATGGCATGCTAGAGGGGTCAATGCTTAAGGCATACAGGAGAGGTTACATGGTTGCTACACAAAGCAAAGCATGGATAATCCAAATGACCAAAAACAGGCCTTTAGCATGCTAAAACAAGCATAAAAGCTTCACAAAGCTAAGCCAAAAACATGCTAGAAACAAGGCTCAAAGCACAAGGCATGTTAAGGCAATTCATGGCATTACAAGACATGTATGCTAAGCAAGCATGGTGTACCTAAACCAACTCACAACAATGCTATATCATGGCAAGATAAGCATAAAAAATAGTTAAGGCATGGCCAACATACACTTAAACAAGGTGCTCTCTAAATGAGGCTTAAATGGCCATTATTGAAGACAACAAGGAGAGGGGGTGGCCCTCTCCTTCTTAAGATCTCAAGGCACTATCCTCACCACTGAAATTCCTCAAGATTTCAGTGGTGAGGAGGCCCAAATAAGGTGGTCCCGGAGCTCAACCAAAATGGGACAAAATGGGGCCAAACAAGCCCTAAGAGGGGTCAAACAACCCCAGAGCTCAAAACACTCTTAAACAACTATTTAGAGCAGGCAAAAAAAAGACTTTTATATGTTATACAAAAAGTCTAAAAATAGTTGCAAGATAGGTGAAAAAGCTATGCAAAAATGGGGAAAAAGGGGTAAGATTATTACCCTTGTAGACCCTCTTCAAGAAT
This sequence comes from Camellia sinensis, assembly GCF_004153795.1. Taxonomy (NCBI): domain Eukaryota; kingdom Viridiplantae; phylum Streptophyta; class Magnoliopsida; order Ericales; family Theaceae; genus Camellia; species Camellia sinensis. The sequence goes on along the minus strand of NW_021026967.1, from coordinate 666,795 downwards.
GATGCTCCAACAGCTTCTTCAAGCTCAAAACCACCCAAAAACACCAAGAACAGCCTTCTAGTCCCTCAGCAACCAAGAGAAGGTGTAGGACTAGGTGTTTGTGTGCAATAGTAAGACTAAACACACACACAAGGCAAAAAGAGAGAGATATAGAGATAAAATAGATACAAACTCAAACCCGAATCTCAGAGCTCCTCTGAAAATTTTTTGTAACCCTAATGGAGGGAGAAGAGGCTCCCTCTTATAGACAATCCCTCTTGTAATGCTTTCCAAACAAGCTAGTAAAGAGGGAGATCCCTCCATACACGTGTATGGAGGGGAGCAAAGTGTATGCCAGCTAGCATAAAAATATCTGCAAAAGAAGATGAACAGTGGTCGGCCAGCCAAAAATGCAATTTGACAAAAATATATGGCCGGTCGACCATCTAGAGTGCCGGTCGGCCAAACATTTGGCCGATGGAAACAAAACACAGCCGGTGGCCTCAATTCATGGCCGGTGGAGTGTGGGGATGGCTAACAAGCCATTCCCTACCCTCCAAAGCAAAAATACAAGTGTTTGGTGCAAAACCAAACACAAAACAGTCGACTCAAGAGATCCTGAGGCAAGGCGCGTAGCCGAGACCTCCGGGAACACAAGATGAACACAAACAAGGATGATCACCGAGTGTTCAAACGGTGACGTCCAACTCTTGAGGACGGTAAAAAATGGGGTGTCTACAGTAGGTTAATCCACGAAGCGGTGTTAACAATCAAAACATTGTGAGTAATATCTTAGTAAAGATATTTTCCCATATTCTGTTTTTTGAATGTTCTGATGTGGTAAGCCTTTCCGAATTCCTGATTTTGTAAGAATGAATGAGCTTCTATCTGTTTGATCAATATGATATCTATTATTGGAATCAAGTATAAAAGCATAAGATGGACCCAAGGTCGTTCTGATTACCTAATCATATGATTATCTGATATGTGTTGACCAAATGGTCATTATACAACTGCAATTGATTGGACTCAAGGTCATTTCATCAAGTTATGATCTGCTCTGCTCTATCACATCTGTTATATGTTGGACCCAAGGTTGTTCTGTGATGTATTGGACCCGAGGTCATTTCATTATGGATTGTATATGCCATGGAAATGGCCTTGCTTATATTTTAGAACTCATTCATATAAGCTCTTTACTCTGATGTTATTTACTAAAGCTCACTCCGTTATATATATGTATGTAGGTGAGCAGCGACATGCCAAGCCTAAGAGAAGTGAGGTGTTTACCCAAGATTTATGATGCCAACCATGGAGCGCTTCTCAGATGAGGCTTATGTCTTCTGTTTTTTCTTTTGATGGTCATGTTGACCATATTTTGTATTTACTCTTTGGGTTTTGTAAAACGCTGACTTGTACTTGTGTTTGAATGACTTCTGGGTATATGTAATATCTTTATGTATATGATCTGATGGGAGTTATTAACGTATAAGATTTTTCTATTTATGCTATATATGTACAACTCATTGGACAAAATTTTATTATTCTGTTTCTGCTTCTGTCCATATATTTAATTATGATTTGAGTTCTGTCTGAGGCCGTAGGTAAACTCATGATTACTGGTCGGATATGATCCAAACCTTTAGGGGCGGGTTCAGGTCATGACAACATCTTTCAAAAACTCTTTCAAAATGTGTGAGATCAAAGCATTCCAAAGTAAGTGACATAGTCTACAGTTGCACGCTTCACATAGTAATTTTAGTATTAATAATAAATTAAACATGAGCATATATTGCCTATAAATCTTGTATCATGATTTAGTAGAAGATGATCCTTTGATCGGGTGTATTCACGACCTTCCCCCCTCATACCTAAATTCTCGAATTGAGACACTTTGGTTGTGATGGGCAATGGCCTTTGGTACGAGGCATGGGTTTCCTAATTTGAGATCTGGTGATGCAGTCCGTTTTTGGCATATTTTGTGATTAGTGATTTTCTATAGATTTGCGAGATACGGATTGTCATTTTTTGTTTCACATTGCACTCGTGAAACACAAAGGCCCATTAGGAGTCCGAACTGTCAGGTGTGCTCAGGTACCCCCTCGGGAGATTCCATAGTTAAGAAATTAAGCCACTTTAAAGAGGTTTTAGGAGAGAAACATCACCTTTCTCCCTCCATTGCCTTGGTTTTGAAAATAACACACCCATATTAGCTCTAAAACACTTCGAAACCTTTTTAAGGCTTGAAGAACTCAAACACATCCAAAATCCTAAGCTTAAGGGAGGCTTGCAAGCACGAAACTCAGTTTTTCTTGCTATCTTCTTGGTGTGCTCTTCGATTGATTCAAACCAGTGGGTAAGAATAGGGCGTGCTCTTCCCTTTTTTCTTGCTACCTCATTTTATTAATTTCAGTACCTCTCTTAGCCTATTTTCAGTAGTTAATCAGAGTTAGGGTGCTAGTTCATCATTCCATCATGTAGTTTGTTTGTTTCTGTAGCCTTTTCATCTTTTCTTGCATATTCTCTTCATTTTATTAGAACAACCTATTTTAGGCCTTATCTTAATCATATAATAAGCATGTGTGGCCCAGTTTGAATCATCATGTAGTTAGTTTATATTTTTTCTTCTAGTTGCTAGATGTATTCTATGCATGCTCATCATTTAGTAGCCTCAAACCAGGCCTAGGATCATTCATGTATGTGCTAGTTGCATTTTAGGTCATGTTTATTTTATGTATGGATGTAAGACACTGAAAGTCGGTGACATACGAGTCGGTGACCACGTATGTCCTCTTAATCTTCATAGCATGTGCATGCCCTTGTTGCATTGTCCTTTAAATAATCCAAGTATATGCTATTTGTATGCAAAATTGTGTGTTTTGTACGTTTTCATGAATATTGTGTATTTTAGTTTATTTTTAAGGCCACGGATTGTCAAAATCCATTTTTAATGAAAAATCATGTTTTATGAAAATATTGCTTTATTCATTCAATCTAAAATATATGTGAGTAGAGGTCAACCTTCCGATTGGGCAAGAGGGATGCTACCATTCAATGACCTTCCCTTCTTGTACCTAAGCTTTTGAATCCAGATTTTTCTTGGTCTTGATGGACTGGTCCTTAACTTAGTTTTCATTGTTAAAGATTTCTTAATCCTCCTTAAAAAATTAAGTGGCAACTCTTTGTTGATCAAAACAAGTCGGTGTGGGATGCATGCCTTAGACTCGAAAAAGGCACGACGCCTCACATCCGTATCCAAACACAAAAGAGATTTGGAGAGATAAGCATTGTACCTTTATTCAAGCACAAGATGGATAAAAGGGAATATAAGTAGGATTCATTGTACCCAGGTCTAAAGCACAGAAGGGACTTAGGGAAAAGTGGTTGATTATATCCAATACTCCAAAGGGATAAAGGGAAAAAGTTCATTGTACCCGTATCCAATGCTCCAAAGGGATAAAGGGGAAAGACTCATTGTACGAGTATCCAACACTCTAAAGAGATAAGGGGAAAAGGTTCATTTTATCCATATCCAAGCTCTAAAGGGATAAAGAGGAAAAGTCCATTGTACCCATATCCAATGCTTCAAAGGGATAAAGGAGAAAGATTCATTGTACTCGTATCCAACACTCCAAAGGGATAAAGGGAAAAGGTTCGTTATACCCATATCCAATGCTCTAAAGGGATAAAGGGGAAAGGTTCATCCTGTGATAAGAACCTGACAAAGATTCTGCAAACATGAATTTAGCTTAAATGCAACAATTATCCAAATGAAGATATGAACACAAGCACTCAGGGCATGATGTGCCTTTATTGGGGAGTAAACTTTCAAGGATACAGTTTGCGCCGCAATGAGTGTGTGCGATAGCCATACATGCTATGCGACCTTCATTCAACTTTAATCAAAGGTACACCTCGTAGAACTGTACTTGTACTTGAGCTTGAGTTTAGAACATACCTGGGCCTCGAGGGAATTGCTCGTGCTTGATTTGGGCTAGGAGTATGTGGAGGGAAGTAGTGATGATGATGATTCCCTTATTCCTTCTATTCATCATTCTTATGGTGCTTTGAAGTGCCGTTGGGGAGATTGATTGGGTTCCATCCACATATACTAGGATTTTCGTTTCATTCTTTTTCTCTTCCTTGTACTTAGTTTGGGAAAAACTTGTAAATTATGGTGTCAGGGGATGCTCCTATTTTTGTAAGATCTTCTTTGTATTTTCAAAACCAACATGTATGTAATGAACATCCTTTTTCTTTTAAAATTTGAATCTTTTCCAATTAAAGCATTTGATCTCATGTACATGTTATTGAATTGACAATGACTCTTGACAAAGCATAAAATTACAACTCGAAAATGTTTTACAAACAACCTAATAACTCTAACGTCATTAACTACTAATGTCGAAATGCCTCAATGTCTTCAATGCACTGCGCTCAATCCTCCAAGTAAGAGAAAGCAAGAGATCTGTGGATTACTTCCTGGTAAAGCCAATGCTTTCTTGTGGGACAACAAACTATCCATCATCACTTTGATTGACAAGTTCAATAATTGACGTGACTGAGATAATCTGAAGCTTCAACAATATAGGCAGAACGCCCTATGTATTTGTTTGCTTGCTTAGTTCTTGGTTATGTCGAGTAACTTAGTATATATGGCTAAACAGGCTAGGGATAGGAAAAGTTTTTTATCAGGTTAGTCTTAGTTGAGATTCTAATGGGCTTGGATGTAGTTCATGATGGGAAGACTACTTACTTTGCTAGTAACTCTTACTACTTCAGGTATTATCCCAACTCAATTTGTTTCTCACCTTTCACCTCTCTATTCTTTTATCTCTCGTTTTTATTCTTACACACCCCTGCTCACTTTTTTCTCTTATCTCACATTTTTTTTTTCTTTCTTCCCCTAGACATGGCTTATGGATAAATTAAAGGTGCGGACGACTCCTACTCATTAGTTGGTAGTTTCATATCACACCCGGTCGTTGTTGTTGAAGATGGACACTATTATTGGTTGGCATGATTGGACGTACACTCGGACTTACAAAGACTTTTCTTGGCAATGTTCCTAGCTGACACGTCCAACCATGACTTGAGAGATGCTCCTATTTGTTAGCATAAAGGTGGTAGGGTTGACTCACGTGACCTACTACTTTTGACACTAAATTTTGTGACAACTTGAGCAGAGTGGCCTACTCAGGTGTCACCTCAAATCCTTCATCCATTGCTTTCCAGATTTCAGACTTGAAGACAAACTTGAGAGCTTGGCAAAACAGGGAGTGGTGGCAAATGATACTTTTAGTTGCAGACATCTAGTTGCTCGAGAAGGACATTCAATGAAATGAAGCACACGGCAAACGAGCAAACAAGAGAATAAAGACTGAATGACTTTGACTTGACTTGCAGTGCCCATAGTTTGGAGTTTGATTCTTATTTTTTTATTTTTTAAAGCTTTTTGAGACTTTCATTGAATGGAAAGTAGTTAGCTTTGCTTTTATTGATCATGTTTGAAATTATTATCAATAGAACAGTGCAATGCATCTATTCCTTTGTTTTCTAAAATTTTTGAGCAATTGGTCAATTAGAAAGAAATGCAACAATTCGATGAACACTTTTGCATGCCCATTAAATATACAATTCCGCTATTGAACCATGGGTTGTACAACTGAAAAAATCACTGAATGCTTGGAAATCTGGAGCTTGTATTGATGACAAGTACTAACAAATGATATAATCTATATGAGATAAGGTTGAACTCCAATGTGAAGTTGCCTACGTATCTCAAGGATGAGAATTAGGTCATTCGTAGTTCAGGTTAAGGTTCACTCAGTTGTTAATTCTCTTCTTTTGTGTTTTAATTTTTGCCAGAGTCATATTTTTAGGTTTTCAATCTTGCAAATTTCCAATCTTTCTCGTCCTTTTTTTTTTTTTTTTTGTATGCTCTACATTTCGCCTAGATCGCCCTTTTAGGTTTTCGACTTAACGAGCTCTCTCAAAGGTAATATTTCTTTAGTTTGTCCAAGTTGATAGGCTATGTAAATTTTATCCCATTTAGATCCACTAAAATGCCTCTGTCGTGATCTTCTTGATGATGTATGGTCCCGTCCATCTCGGCTTGAATTTCCCCATTTGATCATGTACCGAAGCTTGGTTCTCTTTAAGCACTAGATCCCTATCCTTTTGATTTCTAGCTTTCACTTTCTTATTAAATGCCTGAGGAATTCATCATTGGTAGCCTTGGAAATGATACAATGACTAGAGCTTCCTCTTATCAAATAGCATCAACTCCTCAAATCATCTCTTTTTTCCATTTAGCCTTTTCAATTTGACACGGCCAACACTGGTAGTGAAAGGATTTCGATTTCAATGGGTAGAACAACTTCTATCCCATTTATTAAGGAATATAGAGTTGCCCTAACTGTAGTTTTGATTGATGTTAGATATCCTCACAATGCAAACGGTAGCTTGTCTGGCTAATCCTTGTATTTGTCAATTGTTTTCTGCAGAATGTTTTTGATGCTCTTGTTTCAAACTTCAACGACCCCATTGGTTTGTGGTTAGTACGATGATGATTTGTGGAAAGTCACATTGTGTTTTCAAGAAAATCATCCATTTCTCATTTGAAATGGGAACCATGATATGATATATCTCTTTTAGTACTCTGTATATGGAATGATGTTGTTTATGATCAATTTGGCCATGTGTGAGGCTTTAATTACTGAGTCAAATGTTGTTTTGACCCATTTGGTGAAATAGTTGATGGTGACTAGGTTATACTCATGTCCATTTGATCCCTTCAATATGACTGCTTCGATTATGATAGTGCCCCAGATAGAGAAAGGCCAAGGCAAAATCAAGTTGTTTTCTCCAAGTTTTCTAATGCCATCAGTTTATGCTATACTAGTTTAGCTTTGGGCTCTTGAGGGATTCTATGTTGTGCAATCTTAGGATCAATTCCAAGCTTATCTTCATTGGACCATGCAAGGATTTTCTTCATTGCCTAGATTTATTGACACAATCTCATCGACTATAAGTTTAGCTCATCTTTCTTTTTCCCATCCAATTAAGTTTTTTAAACTCTGATGAATTTCTTCCTCGAAATCATTTGTTACTTTTCATTTTCAAAATTTGTGTGATCAGCACAATTAACCATTAACACCACAAAGTACTCAAAATCACTAGTCATACTATTTATTAATAGACACTTACATCCGGCTCAAACTCAAAATAAACAAAAAAATTAGACTCAACTTCTACTCTTGGATTTATAATTTCTAGGTCACTCGATTTAGAAGACGCGTCGGAATTCGACATGCTAGATTCTGACTCACTTGAATTACTAGACTCACTTGATTCATATAAACAAGACATTTTTTCACAGTTTGATTTTAATATCGGTCATTCATTGCATCCACTATGTATTTAGTGGCATCCTCGAATGCGCTTTCTTCCAGCATCATTATAGAATTAAAATTTCCCAAGCCGGATTAATTAATCTTGCTACTCAATCCAATCTCAAACTGGCCCGCGCTAGTTAGCCTTGTTCATTCCTCTGCTTACTCTTCTTCCTCTTGGTCATCTTCTTGCTCATTGCCTCCATTTCTTTTGACTTGGCCTTTCTTGTTATTAGTATCGCTATCTTCTTCTTCGAACTCACTGACCCACTCAACTTCTATCTAATTATTTTCTTTTTTAGAGAACTTTAGTTGTCTCAAGTTTTCCACCCTCATGGCTAGTGTATTCACTTGAGCCATGAATACTAATGTGGGGTTGGGATCATTCATTTGTGGTTATTTTTGGATAAAAACACAACTTTAGTTCCTCCAAGATAGGTATGGAAGTCGTAGGTAGGTTGGTTGACACTATATACTGGCTAGGATCAATGGTTCGGGGCTGGCTTGTATGAAATTGATGTTTTTGGGAGGGGGTAGAATGACTTTGTTATCGTCGGGTAGCGGGTTATTGGTGACATTAAGTTTTTTTGGGTGGGGTTATGATTCTATTGTCAATAAGGTCTTGAATCTCATGACGTAAGTGAATGCATCGGTTAGTGTCATGGCCAGCTTGTTGGTGGAGAGCACAATATTTTGAAAAGTCATGGTTGGCTAGAAGAGGGTTGGTTAATGGTTTAGGGCTGATAGGCTTCAGGTGCCCCTTGTCTATGAAAATTTGCATGGCCATGGAAAAAGACATGTACAAAGGGTGGAAGGCCCTTTGATTACAGTTAGCTCAGGTTTCATTAAAGGGATTAGTGGGTGAAGCTTGGTTTCCTATGGAATGAATTTCTAAGGGTCAGGAATTGGAGGTGGCATTGTTGGATGCACTTATGACAAAGGACTTTTTTGGCTGGCCGGCATCTACTTTGATTAAGCCTTGGTTGATCCCATCTGGAATTTGATTTCTAGTGTCGAACATCTCTCAGAAGCTAAATAGAGGCAGAGGCACTGTGATGCCTAAGAGTGGGTGGCGGCCACAAGTTCTTCACCCTTCTCATCAGGTCGGTTGCTCATTCTAGCAGCTTTTGCTCTCCATCTTGTAACAAAGTCGTTGAAGCTTTGGCTCTTGCCTTGTCATCATGTCCCCAACCCACCCCAAACAGGATGGTGATATAGTTATATAGCACATGGCACTCTTCGAGTGACCTACACAAAACAAAAGAAGGACATTAAAAACACTCAAACTTGCAGTCTTCTAAATTCGCTTCAAGTGTTCTAACTCAACTTAGTTTTTCTTAATATTTTTCTTAGATTATCTAATACCTTTCTAAGCCTAATTCGAGTATAAATCAAATGTCAAACATGTATCGAATGCATGCCTAGATGTATCCTAAGTGATTAAGGCTTGAAGAGTGATAAAGTGTGCAGAAAACGTACATTGAAGAGTCCTAAGTATTCTACGACAATTTCATATGCTATGCATTGAAAAATATCATGTTTCAATGTTTGAGATTTAAGAAGATAGGAAGAAATGAAAGAAAACTAAGTTAAGAAATGAATTAGCATGAAATGGTTAAGAAGAAAGTGAGCAGCCTTTATTGATTTAGACATATCTTCTTGTATACTACAAATTTAGATGCGAGATGATACCGTTGGAAACTAGACTTTCGGGGCTTGAATTTAGACTCAAGAATCACTTAAAACCAAGTTCGGATAAGAGAGATATGCCTATTTGAAGATAGGTTGATTTGCATGTGTGAAAATTTGAGGGCACGTGCAGTAAAAGTTCCGCAAGTGCGGGAAATCTGAGGGCACATGTGGTTATTTTAGTAGCAAAAATTGGTTTCTGGAGGGGTTGGCTACACGTGCGGGATATCCAGGGCACGTGTGGGAATGGTTATTCTCGTGCTGTATGAAATTCTTCCTTTGTTCTTGCTTTCCTCTTCTCATTTTTGTGACTTGGGACTTTGAAAACTTGATACAACACATGCCAAATATATGGAAAAACATGAAAATATATTTCTTTCCAAATCAATAACTTCAAAACATGCTACAAAGGTCCAGTTATGAATTTATTTCAAGAACTCTCATGAATCCAATTTCTTATTCAAACCCTTATTATTCATTCTTTCAAAACATGAAATTAGGTTTATAAAACTCTTCAAAATCGTATGAAAGTGCGAGAATACAACCACTTTTGAATCAAGAACAAGATTATACTAGCAAGAATTAGGACCACCTTCTTGTTTTTTAACCTATCTTAACCTTCTTCATTCTTTTTCTTTATTTCTTAATCTCTAACTAAAATTAATCCTAACTTCTTTTCAATTTTTGATAGTAAGAAGCATCTCTATATGGATTAGGGTCTAAATCTTACCACAGAATATTCAACGGATAGATTTTGATGAACTTTTGAGGCTCTCCCTTTTTCTCTTCTTCTTTCTCTTTTCCTCTCCTTTCTTCTACTCTCTTCTAGTTCTTTCTTCCTCTAGAACATTTTTCTTCCTTCAATTCTTTGATTTGATGTATTTAAAGGTAAAACAAAAGGTAGCAAAGATAAAGGTAGATGGGACAAAAAGGGAGGTATGTATTTGCTTCACCAATTTCTCTAATTTGTTTGCTTAGCGTAACTAATCTTGATTATTTAACTTAGTTAACCAAGGTTTGTAGTAATTAATCTAGGTTTAACTTAATCATACTTAACTTAATTAATGCTAATTAAGGCTCACTAAACATACTCAATTAACACTAATCCCAATTAGCAAAATAACTTTTTACATGAAATGGGCCAACACATTATTCCAAGATCTTTAATTTCCTTGATTCGTGCATAGGCACATCATAGCATTGTCAAATTTCAACATAAAGCATCTCCTTACACAAAACATGAAACAAATAATTCCTAGACTTATAATTTTCAAAGATAACTTCTTCTTCCCTCCTAACTGTTAACAAGTCTAAGTCCAAACTAACATATAACACAAACATGAATGCAAGAAATGTGATGTGTATTATACACGAATATGAACCCTAACGATGGAAAACTAGGCAGGTAATGAAAAGTTAGGGAAATTATTTGAATTGGAATATTGAATGCCTAGGTGACTTCGAAAACCTCAAGAAAGGAGCTTAATGACTTTAGTCTAATGAATATAGCCTAGTGAATACTTAATAAAAAATTAAGTAGGATTAGCAAAAGTTAAACAATATTAGCTTAATTAGACTAACCAAAATTAGATTTAAACATGGTTAATTAGAACAAAGCCTAGTTAATTAGCCTGGTGAGGTAATTAGTGAATTAAGCTAATCTAGTCCTACAAATACTAGAAAGTTGGAGAAAGAAGAGAATTTACGAAGCTTTGTGTTCTTGAGCCAAAGGAAGAACAAAGAGAAAAGGAAAAGAAAAGAAAATCAAAAGAAATCCAAGGATTCAACCTAAAATCAAATGAAAATCATTTTTAAGTAAGAAATCCAATCCTCTTTCATGTTTTGTTAGCATAACCTAGCTAGAAAGTCATTCAGTTTAAGTTTTGGAAGGATTTAAATGAAGAAAAAAAAACAGACAAGTTGGAACTAGAAAAGAGTTTGAAGATTTGTTGAAAAACTACGTTTTGAAAAGAAAAGAACAAATATTTACATCCACAAGTACAAAAACTTGTTAACTATAACAAAACCAATCAAGATTCGCCTTCCAAAATAAATGTATCAAAAGAGGAAATAAAAGAAAAGGCCTTCAAAACAACTTCTCAAAGGAAAATCCTTACTGCTACTCCTCGTATTGATCACCTACATATATATATATAGAAGGGTGAGCCAAAGCCCAGTAATTTAGACTCAAGAATCACTTAAAACCAAGTTCGGATAAGAAAGATATGCCTATTTGGAGATAGGTTGATTTGCACGTGTGAAAATTTGAGGGCACATGCAGTAAGAGTTCCGCAAGTGCGGGAAATCTGAGGGCACATGTGGTTATTTTAGTAGCGAAAATTGGTTTCTGGAGGGGTTGGCTACACGTGCGGGATATCCAAGGCACGTGTGGGAATGGCTATTCTCGTGCTGTATGAAATTCTTCCTTTGTTCTTGCTTTCCTCTTCTCATTTTTGTGACTTGGGACTTTGAAAACTTGATACAACACATGCCAAATATATGGAAAAACATGAAAATATATTTCTTTCCAAATCAATAACTTCAAAACATGCTACAAAGGTCCAGTTATGAATTTATTTCAAGAACTCTCATGAATCCAATTTCTTATTCAAACCCTTATTATTCATTCTTTCAAAACATGAAATTAGGTTTATAAAACTCTTCAAAATCGTATGAAAGTGCGAGAATACAACCACTTTTGAATCAAGAACAAGATTATATTAGCAAGAATTAGGACCACCTTCTTGTTTTTTAACCTATCTTAACCTTCTTCATTCTTTTTCTTTATTTCTTAATCTCTAACTAAAATTAATCCTAACTTCTTTTCAATTTTTGATAGTAGTAGAGGTCTAATATATTTTTTTTTGTTAGTTAAGATCTCTCAATAAATTGTATGTGAAACTAGGTGAAATATAGATATGTTTTATTCACATTTCACCTACATTTTTTATTTTTCTTTCCAAATCCCTCATCAAATCCCCCCACCAAACACAGCATAAAGGAACGCCTACAAGTTTAAACACCCTTGTTGATGACTGATATTCAAAATCCAAAAGCTTGCCACCCATTGATATCAAAAATTTGATCAAGTTTTCAAAGTAGGTGTCTTTAGGCAGTAATATGGCATCTGGTATGTGTACATATAAAGTGATTAATTGCGTCAACTTCCTCAACTCATCAAGGCTCACATTGCTTCTTTCCTTGTTGGTTGTAGCATCCTCCCATGTGGAATCTTTGAGAGTTTGTTACAATCTCTCAAATCTAACAACTGAAGTTGAGTCAATTGTCCAATCTTTGATGGTAAGGCCTTGACATCAGAACCCCGAAGGCTAAGTACTTCAAGGTTGTTCTTTAGATTATGTCTTCCAACTGGCATTTATTTGGACATAACATCCGAAGGTTAACCAAATCTGCAAGTGATGGTGTGAGTTGCAACATATGTACTCCATTCAGTTCTAAAAAAGTTTCTCTGTCCCACCGAAAAACATGTCGGGAATAATAACCAAGGGATCAATGCATTCCAACAAAAATTGTTGAGTCGTGGACATCCCAATTTATTGGGAACCTTATGAATAGTTTTGGACCTTAATGAGATTACCAAGTAAGATTCATACGCACCTTTTTCCGATATCTCATGAACGCCATGTTTTACAAGAATTGCCTTTTCATAGTTAGCAATTGAAACAACAACATCTCGAATGACATCATGCATTTTTACAACATTTTTATTTGTGCCATCTAACAACAAAGAACAAGTTTTGAGTGCATCGACTACTGTACATACTGCATCTCTTGCTTTTTGAGTGTATCCTGCTTTTCAGCAAGTAACCTCCTCGCCATGCAATGTCTCACCAATTCATCAATTAAAATCTCAGCATCTTCAGGAAACATACAACAGAGCAAGAAGCATGATTTTGCATCCATGGATAAATAATTATAGCTCAACTTCATGGATGCATACAACTTTGGTCTAATTCTGTAGCGATCTCGGTTTCGATCCTTCTTTCATGTTTTGCCACTTCAACAGGGCCGGTTGGGGGTTGAGCTGCCCAGTCAGCTTGCGGGGGTGCAGGGGGCAGCGCCCCTTGGAAGGTCCAAGGGCAGCGCCTTGGCGGGGGTCGAGCTGCTCGGTCAGCTCGCAGGGGTCCAGGGGCCAGCGCCCCTTGGCGGGTCCTA
>NW_021026967.1:631393-645935 GCF_004153795.1 Camellia sinensis | reverse complement strand
TAAGGGAAGCATGAATCAGCGATCATGGAAGGAGCAGTTTCGACGGTTCGAAGCTGCAGTTTCGAAAGGTTCATCGACTGGCGACGAGTAAAAAGTAGCAGGGCAGCCCCAGAAAAAGGAGGACTCAGATCCCCATACAAATCTCAGTCATTTACTTCAGCTATATTTTCTTTTCCAGTCTTTACATCTTCAGTCTTTACAAATACCTGTTTCTTTAAATAACCTGCCACTTTAAAATAACCCAGACCACTGCATTTCGATTCATAGGAGTAGCTTCAAGTAGATTCAAAGTAATTGCTGTTGTAACACCTCTCTAAGCCTTGACTTCGGGACCACATTGTAAGTGTTCCATTTTTAGAAATACTTCAATTGTTCGGTGCGAGTATTACTATTATTTCTCAATTTCTCCTAAGTCAAGCCCAAACCAGTAAAGGTCCCTTTGATTGAGGCCTCTCTGAAAAGAACTAAAAACACAATCGTCCTGATAATTGGTTTGGCAATCACAATTTCTGTAATGGACTGCCATTGATCCTTGCTGGCACGCTCACATTCACAAAACATACCTTCGGAAAAGCCAAAAGCCAACATACTTATTTAATTATTTAATTTTTAAATTTATATCAATTTTTAAATTTTTTTATATATTTTAAAAAAATTTACAAAAATTAATTTTTTACCCTACTTTCTCAAATAAAACCTTTGCAAATACACAACCACCCTTTCCCTTCTATCTAAACAAAGAAGTGCGCAGGTGATGCAGTTCAATTTCTTTAGTCCTGCTAGCTAGCTAGTGCCACTGAATTGCGGAGAAAATGAGTGCCAATAGGCCACTGAGAATGGACTCCATTATTGGTCTTTCTTATCATTTATAGTTATGACATGATTTGACACTAGAAGAGAGCGTCGATTTGACAGTAGAAAGAGAGGGCCCTGCTGCTCTAGTCTGAAATTATTCGCCATTACAGTCCCAAATTTATTACTCATTCCCTTCCAAAATTAAATGGTTCTCTTTTGGTGAATTTTAAAAAGAAAAAAAAAATTTTTTTTCGAATAATATAATTTTACATTTGAAAAAAGTTTGATTTTTAAAATTATCCGTTTGGATAGTACATTTTTGAGAATATCAATGTCATAATTGCTTACTTTTTATATTTGTTTATTAATTTAAAAAGAATGGCCAAAATAAGGAAAAATTTATAATTATTTTTGTACTTGAATTTTTGTAAGCAGGGACTAATATTTGGAATTAAATGGAAAAGGGAATAAAGGGACTAATATTTTGGGACGAAGAGAGTATTAAATATGTTTTTATTAATAAAAAAAATAAATTACACTTACATCTCTTAAATTTGAGTTTAAATATAAACGTTCTTAATATTAAAAAATTAAAATTAACTCTTATCATTGTAATCATTTAAATAAAATAAAAATATTAAATTTATACTCTTTTTTTTTTTATTTGCTTTACCTATCCTTCTAATTTTTTTTCTTTCTTGTTTATTTAATTTATTTTAATATTAATTTATTTTATTTTCTATTAAGAGATTATGTCTTTTATACAAACAAGGAGAGATTATAAAATGAAATTATTAATCACAGGAGGTAGAATATAATTTTTAAAATGTCAAAAAAAATAAGATTATAATTGAACCTCCGAGGTTTGTCAATGTTCCTCGTTTAGCGAGAAAAAAGTCTGGCTTTTTTTAATTAAAATAATCACAAAAAAATTTAAAAAGTCCAACAAGGCAAAATGTTACATCTAAAATTATAATTATTTTATTTTTTTCTCACAAAAGTCAAAAAATAAAAAAAATTCATCCCAATAAGACTTTTTTGAAACACCATGCTAAAATAGTCAAAAAAATTAAAAAATAAAAAAAATTACCCCACATCCAAACGAACCTAATATTATATATCATTAAAAAAAAAAACGAAATTCACAATTTTATAATTAATGATTCAAAAAACATAAAACAACATAAAAATTTGTGATTAATTTTGGCTCACGCGGATACTCTTTTTTTGATCGGAGTCATGGGCGTACCTGAACGCCACTTTCTCTTTTGCTTGCTGCTCTTTTCACTTTAGTTGAAGGCTGCCTAAAAACGAATTCAACCACTCCACAATTGTTCCATTTCTAATTAAAATTTTTGAGGTGGTTTACAAATATACTATTTTAATAATTTTTTAATTTTTTTTAAAAGATTCGTTTGATAATATATTATCTTAATAATTTTATAATTTTCAACTATAATAAAAATTTAAAAATAAATATTTAAAATAATTTTTTTAATTTTTTAAGAAAAGATATTATAAAAGTAAAGAGAAAATTTTTTCATTTTTTTAATATAAATTATAAAATTTTTAATTTTTTTTAATAATATTTTTATTTTTAGACTAAACGTGTTCACATGTTATGAGATCTAAAATTTAAAAATAAAAAATAAAAAATAAAAAAAAAAAGTGCTTATTAAAAATACGTTAATATTAAAATAATGTAGTGGTGTGAATTTTGGCCTTTTTGCCCCCTTAATGTGAGCGTCACCTCCATGCGCCAGAGCATATCAACATGCTTGTATGATTTTTTTTATTTTATTTTTTTTCTCCTCTTTTGAGCTGGCGCGAGACAGGATTTTCTCTTTTACTTTATTTTTTGTCGCTCTTGTGGCGCATTGCACATGTCTGGAATCTCTAATTTTTTTTGCTCATCAATGATTAGCCCACTTAATTTTTCATCACTGTCAAGGCTTGTAAACCGTCCCAGTTGAATAATTTTTTGCGTTTTTGCCTGAAATGATATATGAATCGAAATCTTATTTACCGGTAGTCGTTTTTATTTTTCATTTGTCGCGCGTCCTTCACTTTATCATTCGGTGATGATTGGGCTAATCCACGAGTGGTTCATAGCGTTTAAGGTCTTGTTTAACATGATTAAAAAAAAGTTAAAAAGCTTAAAGATTTATTATCTTATTAAGTTATATTATTTTATTTAAATCACATTACCTCTCTAATATATTACTTTCAAACTCAATTCGATTACCAAACCCATTATTTCATTAAAAAATAATGTCAAAAAGTGTTAGTTATTTAGAATCCATCTCATACTGACCACTAAATTAGAAGTCATCTAACAAGTTATTCATTAGCCCATTACATCCCAATATTCATCAAAAATTCGTTCAAAAAGTTTTATAACTTTATTTAGAATCATCTGCAAACCTATCATCACATAAAAATTAGTAGTCTTCACACAATATATCTTTAAATTATAAATGTATGAATATGAAATAAAAAAAATAAAGATATTTATACTATCTCCTTGATTTTATGTGAGTGAAGTCTAACTTGTTATCATATAGTTTAAAGGCTACTTATCTAGATGTTTTCAGGCCTTTTAGTACTCTCTATAAATATTTTGCTGATCGTACGCTCGATCGGAAACTATTTGGCTCCTTACAATCATTCGAAGTTAAATTTTGGACAAATTTGAAAATTTTGTATATCATAAATTTGATATGAATGTATTATATATATATTTTTCTTTGCTTATTTTTTTATTTCTAATTTTTCTATTTTTGTTTAGTCACCATCAACAATTTATAATGTTTTTTCGTTTTTGCGCATGTCAAAGAAAGTTTTGATTTTTAGTTATTTAGGCTCCTACGAAAATAAAATAAATTTTAAAAAAAATTTAAATAAAAACAATATCAAATTATCGTATCAATCCTAAAACTTAATAAAACATTTTATTTTTTTTTTCTCTCACAAAAATCAAAAAACTTATTCCAAACGAGACTTTTTAATCACAGACTAAAATAGTCAAAAAATTAAAAAGTTAAAAAGCCAACCCACATCTCAAACGAATCCTATACATTATAGAAGCATTTTAAGGTTGTTTTAAGAAATGATAAATAAATTGATTTTTTTACTTATTATGGAAAAAAATATGTAAACAATAGAGATGTAATATGACTTAAATAAGTTAAAAAATTAATAAATTAACTTATAAATCACTTCTCAAAAGAGGCATTGTAAACAATTTACAAAACTTATTAAATTGATTCTATTTTCTACCGCCCATTGCTCCACCACCGCGATCTACTTTGCTCCCTCCTTGATTTTATTTAGGGTAAATTTCACTTTACTCCTTGTCGTTTGAATCAAGTGTGGTTTATCTCCTAACGTTTAGAAATGATCACATAATCTCCACGTGATTTGTGAACTAAAATGCACAGTTAAACATTTCGTCTAACTTAACAGTAAGTGTGAAACACGTAGCAGACATAAGGGGGTTATGTACTCATTTTTAAATTTCAAGGAGGTAAATCACACATGGAATAAAATACAAGAGGTTAAAGTACACTTTACCTTCCAAATAAATGACAAAAATATTTGTAGTTCACACATCTAAGTTACTTATATACAGGGATATTTTAGTCTTTTTATTAAATTGTTAACGGGCCAAACAATGCATTTCAGTCCACAATCATGTGGATGTTATATGGTTTTTTCCAAACGTTAAGGAGGTAAATTGTACATGACCTAAACCACAGAGAGTAAAGTGAAGTTTGCCATTTTATTTATTAAATATATTTATATATATAATTTAATTTTTTTTAATATAATAAAAGTAGAATATTAAAATATTATAGCCAATATTTATTTTCACTCATTTATTTATTATAATACATCTTTTAACTCTCATTAATTATAAATTATTATTTATAATTTTACTAAAAAAATTTATTTGTAAAGTTACAAAAATAACTCACTTCCCGCCCTCCCCGCTATGATATGGGCAGGGGTGGGAACAGAGGCTGACAAACTAGCTCCAAACCTATTATGTTGCCATCCCTACTACCATCGCCGATAACCTCCTTTGCCAACCACATTCAACCACCATCTCTCTCAATCGCTAATCACCTGTTATCGCCACCAACCATCTCTTATCGACGATAAACACCTTCGGGCACCACATTTTCTTGAAAATCACTTTCAATCAGCACTTTATAAATTAAGAAAAATATTAAAAACTAAATAATAACTAAAAATCTCTCTATCCATAAATAAATAAACACAGACACAAACCTAAAATCCTAAATTCTAAATGAAGACAGAATTTAAATCATAATTATACCCCTTTATCAATTTATAATACGTTTGAACAATTTCAAATAGGAAAATGATAACCACTGTGTAAAAAAAATATTGAAATATATGACAAGTATATAAAAATTGCAAGGTTTTTTTTTTAATAAATCCCATGTATAAGACTTATCTATCTAAAAACTCTTACTTTTTGATTTTCTTATAACTCATGTAATCCCGTGCCATGCAAAACTACCTAAACACTCAAATATTTCAATCACACATGTTTTGGAGTTTGAATTGTAAACTCCTAAGTAACGCCATACTGGAAAAAGTAACTTTCTAAAATCTCCAAACATGAATTCATTGCTACGAATATCTTAAATCAATATTTCAATCTCATTGTGGAATCCTATTACTGTAAATTTCACAGCGATTTTGACAGGCATCCGTTATCATCCTAGTCGAGCTATCTTACTTCAGTGGCTTCGTTTGGCAAGTTTGGTTCGAACTAAAATAGTCACTAAAAGATAAAAATCAGCTAAAAAGTCAATAATATAATATGTCACATTCAAATCATAATTATTTTTTACTTTTTCTCTAAAAAAAGTCAAAGAAGGCAATCCAAATGAATTTTTTAATTCCAAGTTAAAATAACTAAAAAGCCAAAAAGCCAATTAAAAAACCAATTGACAAACGATGACATTGCTTTCAGAAACACATTCAACATCAAAAGTGTGAACATTCACATTTGAGTTAGGCAATGTTAATTCTAGGGGTGGGCGCGGGTCGGTTGCGGCCACGGAACCTCCAATCCGCCATCCGTCCGCTAGATTGGCGGATTGGAGAAAATCAATCCGCATCCGTCCGCCAATCCGGCGAATGCGGATTGAGCGGTTTGGCGGTTTGGCGGATCGATGCGAATCGATTTGGCGGTTTGAAATTTTATAAATTTTCAACATAGCTCAACTTGTGCACTTCCGAAAAAAAAAAAAAGTATTACAGTCAATGACTTAAAAAAGTATTACAATTACTGCATGCCTCATCTAAAAAAAGAAAGTTTAAAACTTTAGATTATCACAATCACTGCATTCCTCATCCACATATTACAATCACAGCATACCTCATCCACATAAAGTATTACAATCTATGGTTCTTAAAATATAAAAACAGTTCAAACCACCAAAACCATGAACAGAGCAATAGTAAAGATTGTATGTCTCTGTATTGTTACATTTATATATGTTTTTGAAAATAAAAATCAACCAGCATATATCATATTTTCTATCTATTACTTTTAGAGTTAGATTTAAAAACAAAAAAATATAGATAAATAATACGTTTATTTTTTTTGAATTCAAAAAATATATTTGAGTTGAAAAATTTTTTTCAACAAAATATTTGAACTCTTTTTCAATTGAAAACACAAACAAAATATTTAAACAAATTGAAAACACAAAGTCTTATAAATTACTAAGGGTGCTCGCGGTTTGACGGTTCGGTTGCGGCCAAAGGAACCTCAAATCCGCCATCCGTCCGCCAAATTGGCGGATTGGAGAAAATCAATCCGCAACCGTCCACTCGTCATCACGCATCCGTCTAATATGAAAATTTAAATATAACGCAACAAAAAATCTAAATGAAAATTAAATTACAATGTAAATGTTCACTGTAAATAACAAATATACAATTAACATTCAAAAAAACAAAATATAAACCAAAGAACAATGTGAATGTTCAATAGTCAACAATAAACATACAACTAACTGTCAAAAAATAATACTCATATCAAAATATAATGTGAATGCTCACAATTTACAATTAACATATAATTGCAGTTAACAAAACTAACTCATAGCAATGTAAACATTTAAACTGTAACGTGAAAACATGAAACAAAATTAAAAAAAAAAAGTAAAATTGATTATTTCGATTGTTCAATGATAACAAAAAATTATTGTTCAACCAACAAGTATAGTGACAAAAACAACAAACATACAACTAACCTTAGAAAAAAATAAAATTTATACCAAAATATAATGTGAATGTTCACAGTTTACAATTAATATATAACTAGCCTTAAAAAAGGTGAACTTTATACCAATGTAAACATTTACACTGCAATATTAAAACACGAAATCAAATTGAAAAAAAGGTAAACAAAATCAATTATTTCAATTGTTCAATGGCAATAAAAATGATTGCTCAACCAACAAATATAGTAACAAATAATATATAACAAATCACCAAACAATATATATAAAAATCATCAAATAATTCATATATATATATATATTGACGCACGTTTTTAAAAAAAATCTGTATATAATAAACTACGGCATAATATTGGTACATGGGAAGACTAGGGTTTATGTATAACCATGGCAAAAAATGATTGTTCATCGTTGGTTTACCATCATCTCTGTTGCGAGTCCACCATCATCTCTATCATTAGTCTATATGTACAATTAACCTTCTCTCATAAATATTCTTCCATGACAGAAGCTTATTATAAAATAATGGGAAGGAAGATCTTTGATAAAAGTGAATCCTTTACATTGAGGCAAACAAAACACTAAGAATAATAATCTTCTATATTTATGTACAATATTTTATAGGGTGCTAAGGCGAAAAGTCCAATTTTTATTTTTGTTTGGTCAAAAGTCCAAGCGTTAGAGTACTTTGTACAAAAGGACAAGCTTAAACAAAATAACCAACATGCCCCTAACCCCTCTCTCTCTCCCTCTTCAAACCCTAACCCTCTCTCTCTTTATTGTAGTCATTGGAGTCACTTGAGTCGTCAGAGTCGCTACTCGACCTCTCGATCACATTGCACCACCAGCGAACTACCATAACACCTCATCCTCATCCTCTTTATCCTCTGTCGTCCTCCTCCACTGCCGAAGGCCTAGAGAAGAAGATTCAAAGTGACTCTTTGCCACTAACGTCTAATCTGTCTAGTGGAGTCGGTGCCATACTCTCATACGATGATGAACGAGGAGGCAATGGTAGCAGATCTGGATCTTTCAAAGCTTGACAAAAATGGCATCACACTTGCTTGCTCTGGCATTGGTACATAGCATTTCAGGGTTCTTATCTACTCTCGATTTTCACCTGTAGAGAAACCTTGATCTAAGATGACCATCTGCCGCACCGACTCCCTCCCTTCATGGTTTATGGCGAACTCTGGCGATAGAAGTCAACTTCGGCGAGTAACACTCTATCTGGTGTCCATCAACGCTGAATATCTCAACTTATCCATTCTCAAACCTCAACAAAATCCTTCCTTACAGGGTCTTTAGATGTCTACCTAGATGTAGTATAAATGCATCAGATGAGCATTTCGTAGGATGTGTATCAACATGTGTATAAAGATTTGAGTAATCCCATAATTTTAGGTTTACAGTTCAGCTTGTCGTATTTATGTGATCTGTGTAACCAGGTATCGCTAGATCTGTTTCGGTGAGGTCTTTGGTCACTTAGAGTTTAGCATTCAAGATGATTGTAAAGCCAAATACATTTTAATTGCAAAATAACCTAGAATACAAATATGTTGGACAAAAACCCTAGAATACAGATCTGTTGTTACAGATAATTTTTTTTTTCTTTGTTGTTGTTGAACAAATAAAACCTAAGAAGCATGGACATGGACATGGACACGGACACGTGACACAATACGGATACGACATGGACACGCTGACATGTTAATTTTTAAACAATGAAGGATACGACATGTGAGGAACACACATGAAATATGTAATTTTATATATTTATTATATGTTATATATATGAATATATCATTCATAGATAATAAAAAATGCAATATGACACTAATTCCTATAAATTTATATGGTTTTTATTTTATTATTGTATCTTAAGTTGTTTTGTTTAAACTTATAATTAATTCACATGTGTCCAATCGATAGGCACGTGTGTTTATTTGATTGACACGTGTGTTCTCTAAATGTCTAAAAAGTGTCCGAGTCTTTAAAAAAATTTAAAAAATAGGACACATTTTGAAGAATGTTGAACATGTATCCTAAGAGTGTCCAAAGAGTGTCGGTGTCCGACACGGATACGTCACATTCTTAGAAGTGTCCGTGTTCCTTAAGATAAAACAACCAGATAATTTTTTTTCTTTGTTGTTGTCGTTGTTGTTGTTAATCATCCCTCCCTAATGATAATTTTTTTTCTTTGTTGAATAGATAAATTTTGGATTTAGTTGTTCAAATCTATAAAATTATTATTTTTTAATCTGTTTTTTGTTGTTTTTTAATCTGTTGGTGTGTTGTTAGTTTTTTTTTATCTGTTGGTGTGTTGTTATTGTTGCAGTGGATAATTCCAACAGATAGAAAACAAGTTCGTGAAATTTCAAATAGATAAGAAAATGACCTTCAATTTGAACAGATAGAAAATTTTTTTTGAACAGATAGATATAAATTTCAACAAATACCAAAAAAAGCCAATAGATAAAATAAAGTCAACAGGAAAATTAAGGGGTAAAATTAAAAACAAAATATCTTCCCAGAATAACAAAAAGATTTCTCACCAAATTACCTCACAAATCACAAAATTTGTAATATCAATCAAAAAAATACATAATCTCGTTACAAATTAAAGTAATAAAATGTCTAAAATTTTGTGGTTCATGTTACAAAAGTTTGTGATTTGGTTAGGACATTTTTTGTTACCCTAATTTGTGGTAAGGTTATGTATTTTGTGATTGATATTACGAAATTTGATAATAAAATTATTTTGATTTGTAATAGGGTGCATATGGTAAAAGGGTGCACACCATAGGCTTTCTCTCATTTTAATAATTTTTATTCATTAATAAATTTTAAATTTTTATTCAATATATTTAATATTTGACTCATTTTAAATGTGTGATTTCACTCTTTTTAATGATATCAAATTTATAAAAATTAAATATACATATTAAAAGTTATGGAGTTGGTTCTCTCCAATCTGTTATTGAACTGGAAGGTACTGTTGGGCTGTTTGGGGCCTTAATTCGGGCTCATCTCGATAATATAAACCATTCAATGTGTAGAGTCCATCGACTATATCATCCTTGCAAAACATCATAGTGATCGGATATCAAGCCACTTGAACATATCACATTTCTATCACAATTTATTTTGAAAATTGTACATGTCATTGATAGAAAAGTGATCTAATGAAATGTCTATGATATCCGATCAACGTGATTTTTTGTAGAGATTATGTACTCAACGAGCTCTACATTGAACGGCTTGAATTATCAAGATAGGTCCTGATCAAAGACCATAACATCCGAACAGTGTCCTCTAGTTCGATATCGAACTGGAGAAGAGTTAATTCCAAAAGTTAATTACATTTTATAACATGTAACAAAAATTACAAAAAGATATGATTATAGATAAAGTTGAAAGGGAATGTTTTGAGGACAAAATTGATATTTAAAAATATGAATAGTATTATAGAGATACTGCTCTATTTCTTATCATCTCTCATTTGGAGGATCAACCCATGCTCTCCTCCCAAATGGAGACGATTTTAGAGGATGAGTTAGAACTAAAGATCCTTCATATATGAAGATGTAGATGGTGAGTTGGAGAAGCTCTAACAAAGTTGTTATAATTGAAGAAATTTTAATTTAGGAATAATTTTAAAAAATAATTACAAATATAGTTGTACGAACACGAAATAATGTTCTCGTATAATCCTGTTAATCAAGTTTGCGCTCCTCCGTACGTCGTCGCTTTACTCCCTGAAAACACAAATGTGAGCTAGCCGGCGGGTGTGCCGGATACCTCTCCGATGCCTAAGTCAGCAAAATAGACAAATAGACAAAAGCTCTGTGTATTCCGAGAATCAAAGTTGTGTTACCTGTCCACAGGTCATGTTATGAGCTTTTATAAGTTCCGTGTGGCACAATCCTGGTAGGACTCTTATTCCTCCAAGTAGATTCTTCCTAGGAATCGCACTCCTGAAAGATAATTTTTATCCTTCAACACCCCCCTCACTGCTTAAACCAAGTGAGATGGTTTTACCACGGTTGGATGACAGTACGACCGAGCTAACACTAACCCTTTGTCATACTTAATCCAACGCCTTTACATGCAGCACATAGCTCAGCTCTCCTTTCACTTGTACTAAGGTTTTGTCTGTTAAGACCGAGCTAACTTACAGCAAACATTGACCGCGCTAACCAGAGCGAGGTCCACCATAAGAAGCCATGACACCTCGGCTCCGAATTCCAAGACCGAGCTAATTATCACCACTCCAATTATGGTGACTATAATCATGTTGGAAAATGGTTGGAAAATTATGGGTAAAACCAGAATTTTTTCCTAACTTTGGTCTAATATTTAGATGAGACCCATGCGTCGATTTTCACCGGTCAAAGTGGTAACGCGTTTTATGCCGCGTTGTGATTCACGTGATATATTTGGTTGCTCAAAACCATTACCGAGTGAATGGGAAATTGAAGCCAAAGTATGCTTCATGGAAATGGAGTTTTGGTGGAAAATCCTTAAATGTTTGAATAAGGCTTGTCCCACATTGATTTGGTGGGAAGTTTTGAATGGGTTTATAAGGCATGGGTTTGGTACTTGGAGTGTGCCCCAAGGGTTACCCAAGTGTTTTAGAGAGAGAGGTTATGGGCAAAATGGGCTAGACCCATTGGACCCAAAAATCACCACACGCGCGCGACTGTCGCCGCCGGTCGGACGAGCTGGGTTTGGACGCGGGTACGTGGTGTGAGATTGGGTTGGGCTTGTCTGGCCCAATACCTATCTTTTTGGGCCAAAAACATTTGAATTTAATTTTATTTTTGGTAAAATAAAATCCAGAATTCAAATTAAATCGGAAATAATCTTGTCCGGTTTTTCTGTACAAATAAACAAGGCCCTTCCCGTTTTTATCTGTTTGAATTTTGAACCAACAGATTTAAATCTGTTTAATTCAAAACCAAACAGATTTTATACCTGTTCAAACAGGTTTGCACCTGTTCAATTCAAAACCTGCAGCCACCAATACATCTATAAATAGGACAGCCCTCATTTAATGTTTAAGATTAAAAAATTTCGTACTTCACCTCTGTAAATTTATTCTTCATTTTGCTGCATTTTATTTTTTGTGAGAAAGAGTATAAACACTTATTGTGTTCGTTAGGCAAACAATTTGTAGTGCTGCTATTATTTGTAGTTGATCATTTCATCCTGGAAGATAGACGTCCAAATTCTGAAAGCACTGAGGAGAGAACGAATCTGTCTTAAGGACACAGTATCAAACACCAGACTTGATCAGAATAATATTCAAGATATAAATCAAGTAAGTTATTTATTTATTTTCTGTTTTTATTATTTATTTAAATCAGATTTTAATTTTATTTTTTGTAACAAAATAAAATTTGTTTTTATTTATTTAATTATATTTCTAATTTGATTTTTGTAATCAAACTTTCTCTCATTTTCTTTATTTCTTTTGTTTTTCTGTTTGTTGTTAAGTACATAAACATAATTAATTAATTACAGAGAAGATTGTCCAACAATCTTAAGACAAAATCCTTTTTGGTATCTTCATTGTATTTAATTTTCTGTGATTTCATAAAGACATATTCTGGTTAGAAAAACAAATAGTGGTTTATGCTATTTGACAGATAGTAGTAATATACTGTCTCTTTTCTTTGACAACTAGTAGTAATATACTGGTGTCATTAACAATTGCAGAATATTAGATTTGTGTTTCAGAAAATTATTGTGATATTTTATTTTTCTAGTTTTAGCAACAAGGAAAATAAAATAATTTTGTGTTATTATTTATTTTCTGGTTTTAGTAACTAGAAAATTAATTTGTGTTTTGATTTTTTCTGATTTTTGTAATCAGAGATTATGGCTACTACAACTGAAACTGCAACTGGTAATGGTACTCCGACTGTTACACCAACACCGGTCTCTATCCAGAACCATGTTCATGTATCAATAAATCATGGAGAAAAATCGAAAACATTTAACGGTACTGAGTTTAAGAGATGGCAGCAGAAGATACTATTTTATCTTACAACTCTTAATTTGGCCTGATTTCTCCATGAAAAGGCTCCAGCACTTAAAGAGGGTGAAAGTGATCGGCAAGTTGTTGCCGCTGTAGATGCTTGGAAACATTCAAATTTCCTTTGCAGAAATTACATCCTTAATAGCCTTGACAACATGCTGTATAATGTTTACAGTCCTTTGAAATCAGCAAAAGAATTGTGGGATTCTTTGGAGAAGGAATACAAGACAGAGGATGCCGGCACGAAGAAATTTGTTGTCGGTAAATTTCTGGACTTTGTTATGCTAGACTCTCAAACGGTAATTTCTCAAATTCAAAGTTTTCAATTAATTTTACATGATATTTATTCTGAGGGTATATCTCTAAGCAAGTCTTTCCAAGTCGCTACTTTAGTGAAAAATTTACCATCGGCTTGGAAAGATTTCAAAAATTATTTAAAACATAAACGCAAAGAGATGACCATGGATGAACTTATTGTAAGACTGAGAATTGAGAAAGAGAACCGTAAGGCTGAAAAGAGGAATAAGAAAAATCCCATTGAGTCCAAGGCTAATGTGGTTGAACAAGTTCCTAAACCACATAACAAAAAGAGGAAGTTTACTGGAGATGGTCCTAAACAAGGCGATAGCAACAAGAAGTTCAAAGGAAAATGTTATAACTGTGGCAAGATTGGACATCGAGCTTCTGACTGCCGCCGCCCTAAGAAGGATCATGGAAGTACAAGCAAGAAGACTACCAATCAGACCAATGTAGCTGAACGAGATTACATCTCTGACGGAGTGAATGACATTAAGCTCTCTGCTGTGGTGTCTGAGGCTAACTTGGTTGGAAATTTCAAAGAGTGGTGGGTTGACACTGGAGCAACTCGTCATATTTGTGCGGACAAGAAGATTTTTACTACCTACAATGAGGCTGCAAATGGTGAACAACTTTTCATGAAAAATTCTTCTACTTTTACTGTGGCTGGACAAGGGAAAGTGATCTTGAAGATGACATCAGGGAAATAACTGACCCTCAACAACGTACTGCATGTACCTGACATCCGGAAGAATTTAGTTTCTGGTTCTTTGTTAAGTAAAAATAGTTTTAGGCTATGTTGGTAAGGGATACATGAGTGATGATCTCTTTAAGTTGAATGTAATGACAGTTGTACCGAAAGTTGTTATGAATAAGAATAACACATCTTTTGCTTATATTCTTGAGTCGAATTTATGGCATGGTAGATTAGGACATGTAAATTATGATGCTTTGCATAGATTAATTGGTTTGGATTATATACCAAAATTTGAAATTGATCCTAATCATAAATGTAAAATTTGTGTAGAAGCCGACCGGCAAACTACATTGCCGGTGGCGACAAAACCCAGCCGGTGGCCTCTAGCCACTGCCGGTGGTGGGTGGGGATGGTCTACAAGCC
>NW_021026967.1:618360-628381 GCF_004153795.1 Camellia sinensis | reverse complement strand
CTTGTTTTGGTTCATTAATGGTGAATTGAAGCCCAATCTTTGCATGCATGGTAGTGTTGTTGGATTTTGAGTTGTTTTCATGGCAAAATGTTACATGCATGTTCATGTCTTGACTATAGTCCATGATTTCATCATGTTTTGAAAAGAATTGGCTCCTCGAGCATCAAATCGAAGCTTTAAAATGGTTTGAATTCATGCATGTTTGCACGTTCATCTTGTTCTTGGAAAATGGCTTGAAATTGGGTTTGAATTAAACACCTTTGGGCTTTGATTTCTCAAATTGAGTTTTGAATCATGTTATTCCATGTGTTTATAAGAGGTTTCCAGAAAATGAGCCCAAGAGGATCGGTTTTAAGTTGTTAACAACTTGGTTTTGAGCTTGGAGGTGCAATCTGGGATTTCCAGATTTCGCACTTCTGCTCGAGCGGGGGGGGAAGTGCCGCTCGAGCGTAGAATTCGAGCATCCAGCATCTCTGCACTGTTTTGCAGTCCGCTCGAGCGGAGGATTAGGCGCTCGAGCGGAGTCATGTCTCACGCTCGAGCGGGAGTCGAGCGGAGATTTCACCCATCCAGTACTTTTACAGTACGCTCGAGCGGGAAAGTTCACGCTCGAGCGTGTACCTTTGTTGCATGTCCGCTCGAGCGGGGAAACCTGCGCTCGAGCGGGACTCTGTTTTTCTGAAAATGCTTTTAAATGTACATCCTTGCATCCTCATCCCATTCTAGGCATTCTTAGGCCTAGTTTAAGACATCTTAATGAGGATATAGATGTAGAACACACCGAGGCAAAGTTAGGGGTTTAGTTATTACCTTTCCCATCTGTGAAACTTAGAGTGTGTTCAATCTGCTAACTGTGTAGGGTTGGCGACTGGGGAGACACGCTCTAGCATACTGTAGCCGAACTCTGTGAGTAATGATTGTGTAAAGATATGTTCACAAATGCTTATTTTCTGAACAACTGAACTGTACTGTTTATGAACTGATTACTGATTATGAATGAATGTATGTCCTATATTCTGAACTGTATTGTGGCATCCTTAGCACCTACTGCTTACTATTACTGTGACAGAATTCTCTGTCGGTTCCCTTGTTGGAACCACTACTGTTTACTGACTGATGGCCATCATTACTGTTCGGTCTTCTAGACCTACTGTTTACTGTTATGCTAACGGATGTACCACATATGACTGTTTACTGTATTGAGCAACTGAAATACTGATTGAAATGAACTGTTTTCATTACTATAAGGACATTCATTCTTAACCTCTTTACGCTTTATGTTATTCACTGGGCTTTAGCTCACTGCTCATATATATATGTAGGTGTACAGGCACCGGATTGAAGCTAGAGGCGTCAGGGTTACTCCAGTTTTGTCAAGCCAGCCTTTGTGCCTCACTGCGAGGTTCCGAGCCTAACGTGTTAGGGCTTAGGGGTGTTTTACAATTCCCCCTTTTGTACTGTTACACTGTTTTGTATAGACTGAATGTTTACCATACTGTTATCTAGGGTTGAGCCCCTAGTCTGGATGATTGTAAATATTGTGCATACTGTTCCGTACTGTTTATGTATAAATGTATGGAAAGTCTTTTTGCATACAGACTGTCACAGCTCAATGGACACTGTTTATTTACTGTTTTGGCTTCCGCCAGGCCCTGTACTCTGTGTTACTGTACTACTGTCCTGCAGGCCTTCGGTAATCTCGGATTACTGGCCGGTTACGGTGCTAAACCCATAGGGCCGGGTTTGGGTCGTGACAGGTCGGTTCTGTGAGAATGAAGAGGCTAAATTCTCTAGAAACACTCATGAAAACCAGGAGCGTTCAAGGCCAAAATAAACACAACAGTGAGAACCACGATGTGTTAGAAGATATTTTGTGTGAAATCTATTGTCTTGGCTTACATAAACGGCTGAACAATTCATGGCATCGCGTCCATTGGTTAGCCAGTAAGTCCGATAGGTTATTACTAGGGAAGGTTCAAGGCCGAAAATTACCTATCCTGATGAAAGATATTTTTGACTTATACTCTTTCGATAAAGTCTACATATTGTTGCATTTCCGTTGTCATCAAATTCCATTCATGTGGGGGATTGTTGGAAAATGGTTAGAAAATTCTGGGTAAAACCAGAATTTTTTCCTAACTTTGGTCTAATATTTAGGTGGGACCCGTGCGTCGATTTTCGTCGGTCAAAGTGGTAACGCGTTCTATGCCGCGTTGTGACTCACGTGGTATATTTGGTTGCCCAAATCATTACCGAGTGAATGAAAAATTGAAGCCAAAGTATGCTCCATGGAAATGGAGTTTTGGTGGAAAATCTTTAAAGGTTTGAATAAGGCTTGTCCCACATTGATTTGGTGGGAAGTTTTGAATGGGTTTATAAGGCATGGGTTTGGTACTTGGGGTGTGCCCCAAGAGGTACCTAAGTGTTTTAGAAAGGGAGGTTATGGGCAAAATGGGCTAGACCCATTGGACCCAAAAATCATCACACACGCGCGCACACCGCCGTCTGTCCGGTCGGGCGGGCTGGGCTGGGCTTGGGCGCGGGTGCATGGTGTGAGGTTGGGTTGGGCTTGTCCGGCCCAATACCTATCTTTTTGGACCAAAAATCATTTGAATTTAATTTTATTTTTGGTAAAATAAAATCCAGAATTCAAATTAAATCGGAAATAATCTGGTCCGATTTTTCTGTACACCCAAACAAGGCCTTTCCCGTTTTTATCTGTTTGAATTTTGAACTAACAGATTTAAATCTGTTTAATTCAAAACCAAACAGGTTTCATACCTGTTCAAACAGGTTTGCACCTGTTCAATTCAAAACTTGCAACCACCAATACATCTATAAATAGGACAGCTCTCATTTGATATTTAAGAGTAAGAAATTTTGTACTTCACCTCTGTAAATTTATTTTTCATTTTGTTGCATTTTATTTTTTGTGAGAAAAAGTATAAGCACTTACTGTGTTCATTAGGCAAACAATTTGTAGTGCTGCTATTGTTTGTAGTTAATCATTTCATCCTGGGAGATAGACGTCCAAATTCTGAAAGCACCGAGGAGAGGACAAATCTGTCTTAAAGATACAGTGTCAAACACTAGACTTGATCAGAATAATATTCAAGATATAAATCAAGTAAGTTATTTATTTATTTTCTGTTTTTATTATTTATTTAAATTAGATTTTAATTTTATTTTTTGTAACAAAATAAAATCTGTTTTTATTTATTTAATTATATTTCTAGTTTGATTTTTGTAATCCAACTTTCTCTCCTTTCCTTTATTTCTTTTGTTTTTCTGTTTATTGTTAAGTACACAAACAGAATTAATTAATTACAGTGAAGATTGTCCAACAAATCATACTTTGACCGAGCTAATTACAAGGTCCTTTCACTCAGTCCTTTTTACTGCGGCCCACAGAACGTCCCATTATCACGCCTTGGCCTAGCTCGGCCCTAGTGCACTTAAAAACTCTCTCTCAATAGTAACAAATTTTATAAAGATGAATAATTAGAAATATAAATTTATAATAATTTTTTTCAACTATCACTGATTTATAATTTTCTCATTATAATTTAGCAATAACAATTACAGTCATGAAGTTGTGGAAAAAGAGTGTTTTTATTTTCTATCAAACTTTTCTTTTAAAGTCGTGCTAGTTAGCGGCCACTCAAGTAATTTAGCAATAACAATTACACTATTGACTTCTTTCTATATGATTTCAAAGTAAAGACAGGGGACCCTGCCTTATACTCTTTCTTTCAAACACGTTTTTGGAGAAGAAAATTTAAAAATTTCACTTTTGTTAAAGTTTGCCTAAAAACAGTTTTCAAATTTTGTCCATTTCTTGGTGGAAGTGGAATGCTACCATCATTTTCTAACCCTCTTAGCTGGGGTTTATTATGTTGTATACTATTATGTTTCAGCACTGATAAAGCAATCAATAATATTAGGGAGAATCATAAAAAGCACCCCCTCCTCTCTCTTGCTTTTTGAAAAGAAAATTTAAAAGTATTTCACTTTTGTTAAAGTTTGCCTAAAAACAGTTTTCAAATTTTCCACATTTGTCCATTTCTTGGTGGAAGTTGACTGCTGTCATCATTTTCTGACCCTTTTAGCTGGGGTTAATTATGTTGTCTACTATTATGTTTCAGCACTGATAAAGTAATCAATAATATTAGGGAGAATTATAAAAAGCACCCCCCTCCTCTCTCTCTTGCGTTTTGAAAAGAAAATTTAAAAGTATTTCACTTTTGTTAAAGTTTGCCTAAAACTAGGCCTCGGCATAGGGTTATTCGATTCGTCCAAACCGTCCTACCTGAACCGAACCGTACGCATGTGAACGGTTTTGTAAGCACATTAGGGTCGGGTGCGGTTTGAATTTTATATAAATTTCGGATTGCGGGCGGGTTGCGGGTTTGAACCGCACCCGCCCGCATTAAATTAATTAATTATTTACTTTTTTTTTTATTATTATTATTATTTTCAAATCTAACCGTCCAATGTCTATCATCATCTCACTTACTTACCTCATCTATACACCAAACCAAACAAAACAAAAAAAACCCTAATCTAATCGTCTCCCTCCCTCACTCTCTCAGTCTGCTCTCTCTCTCTCAGTTTCTCGTTGTTCATCTCTGCACCGATCACTCTCTCACTCTCTCGTTGTTCATCTCATTGCACCGATCATCGCACCGCCGATCTACTCACAGGTAAACTCTCTCTCTCAATCTGTCTCTCTCTCTCTCTGAGCCCGGTGGTTGATTTTTTTTGTTTTATATATATATATCAGATATGATCTAATCTCATCAGATCTTGAACCCTATCTCTCTGATCTAATCTGTCTCCCTCACTCTCTCATCCCATCAGATTAGTCTCATCTCTCTCTTTCTCTCTCTCTCTCGCCCCGATCGACTCACAGGTAAGCCTCTCTCTCTCTCTCTCTCTCTCTCTCGTTGATCTTTGATTTATTTTGCAACATATCAGATCTGTTAATTTTTTTTTTTTGTAAGCAACAAATCTGTTTAATGTATGTGTCTGTGTATTGAAACAGATTTTTTGTATGTGTTTTTTTGTAAGCAACAGATTTTTTTGTGTGTATTACAACATATCAGATCTGTTTTTTTGTTTAATGTATGTGTCTGTGTATTGAACCAATCTATTTTTTGTTAATTTTTAAATTTGTAGCAACAGATTTTTTGATTTAAATCTGTCTGTGTATTGAAATTGAAAATGGATTTAATTTTTGAATCTACATTGAATTTTTTGATTTAATTTTTGATCTTTGAATTGAATCTATGTATTGGATTTGATTTAATCTGTGAATTGGATTTGATTTAATCTGTGAATTGAATCTGCATTGATTTTGATTTTTGAATCTGTGTATTGAATTTGTGTATTGGATTTGATTTAATCTGTGAATTGAATCTGCATTGATTTTTGATTTTTGAATTTTGAATATGTGTATTGAATCAATTGGATTGGATGAGCACTTTGGTGACACGGGTTCTTAGTGCCTTGTGGGTATTCTCAGCTTTAACTGCACTGGTCCTTGTAATTGAACAAAAAAATAGTATTCTCTAGGAATCATTCGTTAGTGTGCTATTGTGTTAATTCTCTTAGTTGTAATTTAAACATGGTTGTTACTGCTAATCTGGATATCAAATCCTTGAACCATTTCAGAAATTTGTCTTGAACTCTGAGCATGTTTGCTTGTTCTCTACTATCTCTAGTTTGTTTGTTTTTTTTTTTTGTTGGTGATATTTGCCACCATATGCAGATAATGTTTCATGGAATTTTTTACATGTCTTCTTGGTTTTGAAGAAGCTAAGTAATAGTAAAACAAAATGGGAGGAAAAAAAAGGGTTTAAAAATAATTTTTGAAAAAAAGTTCAATCCGCAAACCGCCCGCAACCGCCCGCACATCCGCGAACCCTATCCGCACAAACCACAAACCGCATTGCGGGCGGTTGCGGATTGACTTTTTCCCAAACCGCATAGATGCGGGCGGGTCCAAATCGAACCGCAAACCGTCCCAAACCGAACCGCGGACACCCCTACCTAAAACCAGTTTTCAAATTCTCCTCATTTGTCCATTTCTTGGTGGAAGTGGAATGCTACCATCATTTTCTAACCCTCTTAGCTGGGGTTAATTATGTTGTCTACCATTATGTTTCAGCACTGATAAAGTAATCAATAATATTAGGGAAAATTATGAATATATATATATATATATATAAGAATGTAAATGAGATTTTTTTGATCACTTGTATTTCATCACAAAATAACTTACATTCTTCATATTTTAGTAATTTTTTTCTTATCTCAGTGACAAGTAATTTCCCCATAATATTATTTAAAAAAATATATTTTATTTTTTAGTTTTTATTTTTAACACCTTAAAGTTTATTAGAGCACTAATTTTGTCTTAATAGACTTTTGATGGATTATCCATTTAATGTAATTATGCTGATATTTATAAATATTTTCCTACTATTTGACAAAAAAATAAATTAAAAAGTATAGCCTTCAATTCAATGCAATAGTTTAGATACACTTTGGAGAATGGATTTGAAAATTTTGATTTGATAACTTTGAAATAAATTTCTAAAAATAATTATTTGAATCTAATTGCCTCTATCTATTTTGATGGACGAATAAAAATAAAAATAAAAAGATAATTAGAAGCAATTGCTTCTACCTATTATGTGAATGTCACAATCTTTTTTTTCCAATCCACTTAAACACTAGTGAGATTAATTATATTTACAATAAAATATTTCCTACTCCTTTTGTTAATATTCTTTTTCTTTCAACACCCAACACTAAAATTTTACACTTGAAGTCTAGCTTAAAATCTAGTCTTCAAGTACTAATAATTAGAAGCAAATGGATCTATCGTTAAATTAAAGGGACTGAACTTTCTATCATTTGTTATTTTAATTAGATGGTTTAGTCTGGCTCATTTAAAACTCATTTTGGATTCATCTCGATATTACAAACAATTTAATATATAGAATCCGTTGAGTATTTTATTCTTGTAAAAAAAATTACGTTGATCGAATATCAATAATCATTTAATCAAATCACATTTTTGTCAACAATTTATTTTTGAAATTATACTTACCGTTAACTATGTTCTTTTATATAATTGATACGTACATAGAGCAAAATAATGTATACCTGTAACTCATTGATTAAACAACAGAGAATAAAAGAATCAACGAGAAGGAAAAGAATGAAAAAAAAATGAGTTGGTATACATAATATATATGCATAATTATATATTTTGACATTGTGTCATGGGATTAAGGAATAGGAGATTTTTACACTATTATTTGGATTTCTAAGTTTGAAAAATAGAAAATTTTATTCATTTTAGAACCGAAATATTTTTTTTGGAAGTATTTTCGTTAATTTTCTTTAACTTTTGCATTTCGTACCCAGCTTTTGCAATTTTTAACTTTGAATTTGAAATTTATCTATTTTAAAGCCAGTAAAATTTCACTGACTCCCTATCTCCTAGTTAGAAAAATTTCACAAGTCAATTACTACTAATATTTCACTTAATTTTAAAGAAAGACAATGAAATTTCTCTGATATTAATAAAATTTCACTTACTTTTGAAATTTTACACACTAGCTTGTAGTAACAGTTAGTGAAATTTCGTTAATATTAATCAACAGCGCTACATACACCCACTGGGGGTCGCGCCCCCAGTGACGTGGCGCGCCCCCAGTGGCTGAAGACTTAAAAAAATTCACTTAATTTTAAAGAAAGACAATGAAATTTCTCTGATATTAATAAAATTTCACTTACTTTTGAAATTTTACACACTAGCTTGTAGTAACAGTTAGTGAAATTTCGTTAATATTAATGAAAGTTTGTTAAAAATACAAAAAAAAATGAAAGTTTGAAGTTTCACTCACTAACTTTTAGCGGGAGACATCATTGACTTTTGAAATTTCACTTACTCATAAATTTTGTATTTTTTTTATTATTATAAAATTTTATATTTATAATTAATTTTATTTGATAAGTGAATTTAAAAAATAAAAATTTTATAAAAAAAATAGATATCTCAATCAAAACTTATTGATTTTCTTAGTTTTAAAGTCTATTCCTAATATGATATAAGGCTTGATAGATATTTCTGTAACGCTCTCAAAATAATAACATTAAACCCATCAAATAAGACATTCATTTACATATGAAATAACCACATTCTTCTATTCATCAGTGTTTCATTACAAAAGTATTACATATTAACAACAAAAGCAAAATGCCCTACGGGCTTACAGCTTTCCAAGTTAACACTTGGTTACATCAAAAGAGTACTAACTTATACACGTTAAGCCCTTGGCTTGAATTTACATGTAATACATCAAAAGTAAAACGACAAAAAGGTATGTCCGTCTCTAACCTCCCAAGCTATGTCCTTGGAGGTGACATGCTACCTGTACCTGAAAATGATATTCCCATATAGGGTGAGCCACAGCCCAGTAGAAATACACTAAACCAACCATGAACAATGACTAAAAGATTAGCAATTAATAGATGGCCAACACTGATACATTCACATAAATTACCCATTTATGTCATACGACTTATGAGTCCAAGTTACTTTTCATTTTCCCTTTTTCAACAGATAAGCATGTTAGCTCTATCATTATTACAACAGATATGTATAAAAACTATATCTCACATTCACAGATAAGCATATAAGCTATATCCACATTCTCAACAGATATGTGTAACAACAATATCCCATATTCACAGATAAGCATATAAGCTGCATCCACACTTCACAAAGATAAGCATATAAGCTCTATCTTCACTTTTCTAGACAAGCATATAAGCTGTATCTACGGAGTTCATCCCCTATCTTCTCCCAACACTATCCGGTTTAGAGGTACATCCCCTATCTTCCCCTAAACCGCGGAGTACATCCCCCATCTCCTCCTCTACACATAACGTATACAAACACATTGGTTCTATATACAATCACTCAACGCATACAGTTAATGTATTCTATTAACCGTCAAATTCCATGACACATTCCATTGATTAGTTTCCGTTTGCCTAATCATCATGCATTGTCTACAACAATCACGACTATCCTCCACCGATAGCCCAAAGCAATTATTTCTAAACAGAAAATAAATGCACAATGGATATTCAATCAACATTTCATTTCGGTGAGTGATAAATAGCTCAACTACACCCTTTAACCCCATATATTCCCAATCTCACCAATTCCATTTCATTTCCTCATTTCCCTCAATTAATTATCCCAATTAATCAAACAATGTAATTAGGTCATTTCCATAATTAACATTTCAACCCTTAGGTCCCATTTTCATTAATGATTCAACATTTATTCCATTTCTCTATGCCAAACATGCATCTAGGTTTATTATGAATAAACCCCAACTTTTGTAAAATAACACAAAAGCCCCAAACTTTTACCAAATTACCAAACCAACCCCAATATCTCAAAATACTAAAATTTAAAGACAAAATCCATAGAGAGGAGTAGGATATCCATACCTTGAAGTTTGAGCCAAAAAAAAGAGATGAAGACTCGCATAGAGAGGAGTAGGATATCCCTACCTCGAAGTTTGAGCCAAAAAGGAGATGAAGATTTGAAGATCAACGTACTTCAAATCCAAACTTTTTCAGATTAAATCGAAGCTCTCAACGCCCTCTATCTTTTTAACAAAGGCCCTAGGCTAGATTCACACTCTAGGGAGATCAAATCTTAGAGAGAGTGTAAGTTTAGAGAGAGAGAGTCTCGGATCTAGGGTTTTTAATAAAAAATGAAAGTGAAAAAGTGATGTTTCAAAACGCTACTGTCCGCTGATATAAAACCCGCTCGCTCGAGCGAAGCCTTGGTCGCTCGAGCGACCAGACACAGAAAACTCCCGCTCGAGCCAAGAATCCCTCGCTCGAGCCAAAAACTCAGAAGTGCGCTCGAGCGAAAGAATGCTCGCTCGAGCTAACAACTCAAACCCTCAGGTCTGCAACCAAA
>NW_021026967.1:578969-613185 GCF_004153795.1 Camellia sinensis | reverse complement strand
AAAAAAACTAAAGACATACCAATGTGAACATTCACACTACAACGAGAAATCATAAACAAAATTGAAAAAAATGAAAATTGACTATTTCAAATGTTCAATAGTAACAAAAAATGATTGTCCAACTAATAAGCATAGTAACAAAAACAACATGCAACTAACCTTCAAAAAAATAAAATTTATACCAAAATACAATGTAAATGTTCACAATTAACATACAATTAGACTTAAAAAACTAAACTCATACCAATGTGAACATTCACACTGCAATGTGAAAGCACGAAACAAAATTGAAAAAAGTCTAAATTGATTGTTTTGATTGTTCAATAGCAATAAGAATGATTACTCAACCAACAAAGTATACTAACAAACAATATACAACAAATCATCAAACAATATATAAAAAAATTATCAAATAATTCATATCTATTAACACATCCTTTTAGAAAAATCTGTATATAATCAACTCTTGCAAATGTAAAAAAATTTAACTTTTCAAAGAATATCAAATTTTCATGTTCAAACTTGTGTTTCCGAACAAATAACCAATGTTTGGGGCTGTGTTCCCGAAGAAATTACTAATGTTTGGGCCTGTGTTCCTGAATTTCGATCATATGTTCGGGAGTTCAATTCTGAAAAAATAACGAACAATTTTATTATTTTTGTCATTTTTTTCAAAAAGCTTACTCTTACAAAGTCAATCTCCTCTAAACTAAGAATACCATCAAAGCTATGAACGTCCTTTGAACTTTTATTGTTGTACTCCTCCCGTATCATGGAATTGTGATTACTGGAAAAACTTTCACTCATTATCATTGCTGGAGAAATGTAAATAATCAAATGGTAACCACCATTATTGTCGGAATGTTGTCACCAAAGGATTTTCAAGGTTTTGAGGATGGGTAGGTGTTGAAGGTGGGATTTGGAAAAGATGGATGGGTGGTAATGGAGGTAAGTGCTCTCATAAACCCTAATTCATGATGTAGTATGTGTGTAGTCTTAATTATGAGATGAGTCGTCCCAAAATTATTGATATCCTTTTTAATAATTTCATTTGAGATTATTATTGTAATAAAAAAAACTAAAAAATAAGAAGTCTAAAACAATTAATGAGATGCTAATAGTAACACTCGTGGAAATAGAGCATCCCCACAGTGGACCTAATGTATAGTGTGAAATTACCATTTTGCTCTTTTCAAACCTTATGAAATCATTTGGATAAATTACACTAACAAGATTTGAAAAAATTAAATTATAAGTAATCACAAAATTTTGTATCTTAAATTTTAAATTTACATAACAAATTGATCCATGCCATTAAAGAGATTTTTTTTTTTTTCGCTACAACGGAAAGAAACCATTAAAGATTTATTAATATTCATTTCTTCCTATTTGTTTATGTTAAGCAAAATATATAATTAAATGACCATAACAACCCCACCCTCACTTCACCACTGCACTATCACACGACCCGCTATATCCTCCCTCTTCAACACCTCACCAAAAATCCCATCCACCTCCTGTTTGCCTCCGAGCACCGCCTCTCTTCCCCCAAATTGTTATGCAAGAAACTGTGAACTCAAAAGTTGCGTTTTCAATTCATATTCCCAAGTATTGAACTAGTAAAGTGGCTATTAAACAGCAGATGAATACTTTTCTAACATTTTTCTTATTTACATGATTTTTTTTTTTTAATTTTGTTTTTGTAAAAAGGGAGATACCTTATGATGAAGATCTTATATTTTTATTGAAATCTACAATGATGATGACTTTTATATGTATAATGAAAAATAAAATCAATAAATAACTTTTTTATTTGTATTTAATAGTTGATTTCATGAAGTTAACTATCAAACTAATGTCATTTAATTCGAAATTGATTTACTGAATAAAATAATGCTAAAAAAGAACAATTTTAAGCATAAAAACTTACAAATTTGTTGTCAACTTTGTCGTAATCAATGTCCTTCTCAAAATATGAGTTTTTATCTTTTTAATCTTCCATAACAATTACGAAGGATTCAAATAATAAACTAATGTGAGTTGGGTAAGAACAAATGTAAAAGATGAGTGAAAAATAATGGAGAAACTTATGTCCATAAAACTAAGTTGAGTGAGAAACAATTGAGAATAAAATTAGGGTTTAATTCTAAAGATGTGTACAAAGAGTTCTTTAATTCTAAAAATGTATAATATGAAAATTTCAATTTGAAGTAGGATTGTATACTTTTGTTTATATTAGTAAAATTGTAATACAAAATTTATTCATTAAGTGTGTCTACATAGAGTAAATAATGTGTAGAGATGAGTGCTGTTATTAGCACCCCATAAATTATTTTGAACTCTCTAATTTTTAGCTTTTTTTATTACAATAATAACATCAAATAAAATTACTACAAATAGCATCATTAATTTTGGGTCATCCCATCTCACAATTAAATCTACACGCCCACTACATCATAAATTAGAGTTTATGAGAACACCCACCTCCATTACCACCCATCCATCTTTTCTAAATCTCAACTTCAAAACTTACCTATCCTCAAAATCTTGAAAATCATTTGGCGGCAATATTCTGGCAATAACGATGGCAACCATTTGATTACCTACAC
The DNA here is from genome assembly GCF_004153795.1 of Camellia sinensis. Lineage (NCBI taxonomy): Eukaryota > Viridiplantae > Streptophyta > Magnoliopsida > Ericales > Theaceae > Camellia > Camellia sinensis. The sequence goes on along the minus strand of NW_021026967.1, from coordinate 610,576 downwards.
TTCTCCGACAATGACAATAAGTAAAAATTTAAGGATAAGTTTGGTAGCATATTAAGATTAAAGTCGTATTAAAATGCTGAAATGATTTTTATCAATTTAAATATGAAATAGAGAGTAATAACAGAAGCAAATCTCATATTTTGTTGCCTCAAAAATAAACCCTAGTTCATGCAGCAATATTATCAATCTGCATCACATTTATTTATTTAATCTTATTATTCACTGATCCATGAGTTTTCTAGGCTCTTTTCAAGGCAAGGAATTGTTTAGAAAAAGCATTTCAATTCTCTTCTAAATTGCATGTACTAAAAATTCACAAAAGATCGACAAACTCTCTTTTAAAAAAGATTAAATAAATAAATAAATAAGTTTTGATTTTAAATGACAAAAACAACATGAAGAAATTGTCAAATGCTAGACCAAGTTTTGGAAAAGAAAAAAAAAATCCACACAATAGCAGATGGGAAAAACCACCACAAAATCCAAATTTAAAAAAACTTATTTTTGGGGGAGTGGGGGTATGCATTCAATGGGTGGAATGTTTAAAGATAATTTTGATATTATTTGGAGGGGAAAGAAATTTTAAGAGTTTCAAAATTTATAAGTAGGGGTCTAAAGAAATAGATGTCGAAAATAATTCATGAAATGTTAATAGCACCACTCTATAGAGATACTCCATTTCTTATTATCTCTCTATATTTGGAGGATCAATCCATGCTCTCCTCCCAAATGGAGATGATTTTAGAGGATGTGTTGGAAGTAAAAATAAAATATATGAAGATGTAGATGGTGAGCTGAAAATGCCCTAACAAAGTTGTTATAGTTGGAGAAATTTTAATTCAGGAATAATTTTAAAAAATAATTACAAATACAGAACAAATTTTATAAATATGAATAATTAAAAATATAAATTTATAATAATTTTTTTCAACTATAATCTATAATTTTCTCATTATAATTTAGCAATAACAATTACGGAGTTGTAGAAAAAAAGTGTTTTTATTTTCTATCAAACTTTTCTTTTAAAGTCGTGCGAGCTAGCTGACACTCAAGCAAGGAAATGAGTAAAAAAGTAGCAAACAAACTTGAGTGCAAAATGGGCCTTTGAGAATGAGATTTTTTTATTTTTTTTTAACAGCATTGAGAATGAGATTGATTTCTGTATGATTATGATTTCAACGGTAGAGAGTTTCAAACTGCTCCTTAATTCTCTCTCTCTCTCTCTCTCTCTCTCTCTCTCTAATATTGCTCTGTTTCATACATTCCTTCCTGGGATCTTTTGCAGCAAAGACGAGTAGACATGGAAGTGGTGGGAATCTTCGTCTCTCCCTTGCTAAAAGCTGTGATTAACAAGTTGTTGTCCTCTGATTTAATCAACTTGCCACGTCAAGGGGATGTCGACACTTCCATCAAGAAGCTGAAGAAGTCATTTGAAGATATAAACGATGTTCTTGCTGATGCAGAGGAGAAGCAGATATCCAAGGAGGCTGTCAATAAGTGGCTGAAAGAGCTCCAGCATTTGGCTTACGATGCGGACGATGTGCTGGACGAGTTTGCCACTGAAGCTCTACGCAAGAAGCTGATCATGGCGGAGACTGGTGCTGATGCTGATGTTGGTGAGGCCAGCACAAGTAGGAAGGTACGACGATTCCTCCTTCCTACTTGTTGCACTGGTTTTACTCCACGTGCGATTTCATTCAATTTCGCAATTGGGTCCAAGATAAAGAAGATCAATGATGAGTTACAAGATGTTACTACAAGAATTAAGGAACTTGGTTTGGTCAAAAAGGCTATTGGGGGGACTCATAAGCCTACAAATGCGTGGCCGAGACGAGAAACCACATATTTGCTGGATGATCCTTTTGTTTGTGGCAGAGATGAAGATAAAAAACGGATTGTTGATTTGCTTCTTAGAGATACACTAACTCAAAACAAAGTCGATGTCATTCCCATCACCGGCATGGGTGGGATTGGCAAGACTACTCTGGCTCAACTCATTTGCGATGATAATGGTGTCAAAAACCAGTTCGATCTGAAAGCGTGGGTTTGTGTACCTGACGAGTTTGACGTTACGAGAATAACAAAGGCAATTCTGGAGTCATTCACTCTCGATTCATGCAATTTGACAGAGTTAAATGCCCTTCAACGTAAACTTCAGGACACACTGGCAGGAAAAAAGTTTTTGCTTGTCCTAGATGATGTGTGGAACCATGAAGGTGAAAAGTGGAGTTCACTACAATCTCCATTTCGAGCCGGAGCACATGGAAGTAAAATCATTGTGACAACGCGAATCACGACTGTTGCGCAACAGGTGGGTACAACTGAACACCACGATTTGAAAGAGTTATCACCTGATGATTGCTGGTCAATCTTTGCCCAACATGCATTCAAGAATATAAATATTAGTGAACATCCAGAATTGGAATCAATTGGTAGGCATATTGTTGCTAAGTGTGGAGGCTTGCCACTGGCAGCAAGGGCCCTCGGTGGCTTATTACAATGTAACCAAAATGAGCATGAATGGAAAATGGTACTAACTAGCAATATATGGGATAAATCATACGAGGAAAGCCGCATTCTCCCATCACTGAAATTGAGCTATCATCATCTCCCTTCCCATTTGAAGAGGTGCTTTGGTTATTGTGCAATTGTCCCAAAGGATTACGAATTTGAGGAGGATGAATTAGTCTTGTTATGGATGGCAGAAGGTTTAATTGAACACCCAGCAGATGGAAAACAAATAGAAGATGTAGGCCGCAAGTATTTTCGCGAATTGGTGTCTAGGTCATTTTTCCAATTGTCAAGGCATAATAAATTGCTATTCATAATGCATGACCTCATCAATGATTTGGCTCAAGCAGTTGCAGGGGACATCTGTTTTAGGTTGGAGAATAATTTAGAGGGTGGCAAGCAGAACAAGATTTCAGACAAAGCTCGACATTCATCTTATGTTGGTAGCCAATATGAAGGAATCAGAAAATTCAAAGCTTTCAATGATGCCAGATGCTTACGAACCTTCTTAGAGTTTTTGCCAAGTAGATTCTTCAACTACAAAACAAGGTACTTGATTCATGATCTGTTGCCAGTGTTAAAGTGCTTACGTGAGTTGCGTTTGTGTTATTCTGGGATAGACGAACTACCAGATTCCATTGGAGATCTAAAGCATCTACGGTACCTTGATGTATCCCATTCTCGAATTAAGAAGTTACCCGATTCGGTGGTAACTCTCTACAATTTACAAGTCTTGTTTTTGAAATTTTGTGTTGAATTTCAGAAGTTGCCTCTAAACATGGGGAGGCTAGTGAACTTGCGCCATTTTGACATGACTGGCGTGCATATTCCATCATCAGAAGAGATGTCACTACATATAGGTAAATTAATTAATCTCCAAACATTGTCAAATTTTATGGTGGGTAAAGATTGTGGGCGTAAAATAGGAGAGTTGAAAAACCTATCACACATTCGAGGGGCAATATACATATCAAGAATGGAGAATGTCAATGGTGTTAAGGATGCAGTGGATGCCAATTTAATGTCTAAGGAGGAGTTAAAAGAGTTATCACTAGAATGGGATGAATCTCATAGTTCACACAATGACATAGTTGAGAGGGATGTGCTTGACGTGATGAAACCTTTCAAATTGTTGGAACGACTCACCATCAGTGGGTATAGCAGTACAAAATTTCCAAACTGGGTTGGAGATGTTTCGTTCTCTAAAATGACGTTCATGCAATTAAAAGGTAGTAAATGTTGCACATCTTTGCCACCACTTGGACAGCTACCCTTGCTTAAAGACCTTTACATTGAAGGAATGAGTGCAATAAAGCAGCTGGGTTGTGAGTTCTATGGGAAGCAGCATGGTGCCAAACCATTCCCCTTTCTAGAGACACTAAGCTTTGTAGATATGCCAGAATGGGAGGATTGGTCTGCTTTTGAAATAGAGGGAGTTCAGCCGTACCATCGGCTCAGTGAGCTTTCGATCATAAATTGTCCCAAACTTGTTGGAAGATTACCAAATGATCTTCCTTGTCTCAATTCTCTCAAAATTGATGGTTGTCCAGAATTGTTGATTGATGTTTCGAGCCTCGTTCAACCATCACTTGCGTTCTTGTCCATGACTAATGTTACGCTCCCAAGCCTTCCAGCACTCTTAGGGACGAAGAACACGATTGAACTTGGTTCCCTCACCTTGGATATTAGCCATGTTACAGTTCTCGACTCCCTCAGCAATCCAAGCACAACTGATGAAGAGTTACTGGCTAATGAAATGTCTAAGCAATTGACTTCAATAACTGCTTTGCGAATTTCTCATGTTGAAAAACTGGTGTTCCTACCGACATGGTTTACTCAAGATTTGACGCGAGTCGAGAAATTGGACATTAGTAACTGCCAAGAACTCAAAACATTGTGGCGGAATAAGGTGGGAATACAAGTATGTCTCCCTACCCTCTGCCATTTGAAGATTTCTCATTGCCCCAACGTCGTTTGCTTGTTTGAAAAAGAGCAAGAAAAAAGAGGAGAAGGTTCGAAAAAGCAGCAACATGAGGGGCTGCCTTGCATGACGAGACTCGAGTATTTAACAATTGAAGAGTGTGGAATGCTGAAGATACTGCCACAAGATCTGCACACATACACATCTCTTGCGGTGCTTAGAATTGATGGTTGTGCAAATCTGATGTCTTTTCCAATGAAAGGTTTGCCATCTATGCTGAGAGAACTAAGCATTTCAATGTGTAATGCTTTGACGTCCCTACCCGAGTTGATGAAAGTCAATAATCTGCAAGAGTTGCGGGTTTCTTACTGTGCATCAATCACATTTTTATTGTCAAGAGGTGGGCTACCATCCACACTAAAACAACTTGAGATTGGGCAGTGTGAAAATCTGGAGTCACTTTTTGCAGAGGAAGGGATACAAATTGATTGGCCATCTCTTGAAACTATTTGTATCGAATTTTGTCCGAATCTGAAGTCCCTGTCACGTGGTGGTCGTGATGAGAACAGCAACATCAACCAACTCACTTCTCTTCAAAAGCTGGGTTTAGTTGATTGCAGAGCAGAGATGGTCTCCTACTTTGTCAAGGAAGGGAGTTTCCCCACCAACATCACTTCACTTGAAATCGGGAGGTTCAGAGTAGACGACGTGGGTCAACTTCCAGTTCCGCCTCCATCTCCATTAGAGTGGGGTTTGCACAAACTCTCTTCTCTTACAACACTCGAACTTGTAGGCTTACATGGGCCGTGGGGAAATACGGTGTCCTTTCCAGAAGAAGGGATGCTCCTGCCCACCTCTCTCATCAATTTGACCATTTGGAACTTCCGAAATCTGGAAAGATTCTCTTATGAGGAGTTTCAAAACCTCACCTCTCTCCAAACACTTAATATCAGGAATTGCCCTAAGCTCGCGTCCTTTCCAAAGGAAGGGTTGCCTCCCTCTCTTTTGCATCTATTGATCTTGGAGTGCCCTGAGCTTGCGACCTTTCCAAAACAAGGCTTCCCTCCCTCGCTTTTGTCACTGGCGATCTGGGGATGTAATCCAATACTGAAACAGAAGTGTGAAAAGGGGAAAGAATATTGGCCCATCATCCAATACATTCCTCAAGTATATTTAGAATGGTATTAAGCAGCCAACTGCAAGGTACAAACAAACAAACACAAATTCTGTCATACCATTTTTATTTATTTATTTTCTCATTACCAATATCATCTCAGATTTTTATCACTACTGAGAGTTTACAATCTACTTCTCTTGGATCACAAGAGAGTTCCAGTTTGTTGTGAATGTTGAAATTACCAATACATTACTGATTAATTAAACACACTGCTCTCATTTTCAATTCATTCTTTGTCTTTTCCTTTCAAATATTTCCTTTTCTCTCAATTTTCCCATAATAATGAATGGATAATTTTCATTCTCATTTGTTATTTTATCTTGTATTATTCATAAGTGCTAATAGAAAAATTGCCCTATTCATTTTGACAAGAGTATGGTTATGACTTTTGAAAAGAATTTTGAATTGTGTTTGGTTAAGAGTTTTAAACATAGTTTTTGAATTGTGTGTTTGATTACGAGTTTTCAAATTTTTTTGATTAGAATCACAATTCCAAAAGTAAACCAAATGCAACTTATTTTTCTATAAAATGTTTTCTCTAGAAAATGATCTCCTATGTTTGATTGCAACTTGAAACTAATGTACTAGTGGTTGCATTAGCGGTGGCATTAGTTGGGATGGGGGGGGTGGCGGCGGCAACAACGGTGGTGGTGGTGGTAGTGTGGTAGTGTTGGCAAGACTTTAGACCAAAAAATGTTTTACACTTCGGGAAAAAAATTTCACCTTCAAAAGTGTAAAGCATTTTTCACTCAAAAAGGCTTATTTTTTATTGACCATAGAAAACATTTTCCATTTAACTTTCATTTTCTATCATACTAACCGCCATAAAATGTGACAAACATTTTTCCAAAAAGCATTTTCGGCCAAAACAAACAAAGCATAAGAGATGAATTTTTTTCTAGGTTTAGCAAATATTTTGTCAAAGGGGTGGCTATTGATGATTGTTTGGTTTCAAGTTTATGTATCAAGTTTGTTCCCCAGTTTTTACTCACCCTGAGCTCAATTCATGCATAATCAACTGCCATTTTTCTAAAATTCTATTTGTTCCCACATTAATTCATCCATGTTTAAGTAAACAATAGAATCCTTGCACTTTTGTTCTGCAAGTACCTGAATGGAAGGAAAAATTTTACTTCTGCACCATGTTTCAGTTATATTTCAAGTTTGCATTTTTGTTAGGACATTAAGAGAATCTTTATTTTACTATTGTGCATTTAACATGCATTCCATCTCATTCTGAAAAAAAATGCATGTATAAGCTTTGAACTTTATAAATCTGGTTTTTTGAAGTCTATTGAAAAGTATAGCATCACTTTTTGATACTCTTCACGACAATAACTCACTCAAACATAATTCTTCTATTGTTACCATCATTGTAATTTCGAGTTGTTTCAGGTTCTAGCTTTAGTAGATTTGAAATTTACTGATGATGAGCTTATGCATAAATTTTGAGTTTCAGATTTTAGGGTCTTTGCTTAGAATGAATGGCTGGCAGACTGAAGAATTTTATTATCCTTAAAAGACAACAATGCTTCTCTCCCAAACCGTGTAAGTGACAATCTCTAAAGATGTGGAGCTCATCAATCATCCAAAATCTTAGTCACTATGTTCATGGTCTTCCATGTTCACCTATGGATGACAATCAAAATCTACTCTATAGGTTGTGATGGTTCACTTCACTTTAGGAATAGATTAGTTCTCTAATTCATCCTTGTCACCAACTCACGCAAAATATTTTTTTTTCCAGGTTCTTCATTCACAATCCGAGCTAGAAGGTGCCTTTTCTCTTGATCTTTCATTTTTCCTATACTGCTGCTTCAATTCCAGGTAATTGGCAGACAAAATTTCCTTTGTCTTTAATTTCATTGTGTTATCCATTTGGAGTCCATACCATGGCTTCTAGTTTCATTTCAATAGAGTTAGAATTATGTATTCCACTTTTCCAATTTTTTGGACTTAGTTGGGACACGAAAATTTGGTGTGTCGCATTTATGCAGAACATATAGCAGTGCCAGAGACAACATAATGTATCATATCCATGGCAGCACGGAATATATTTTGGGAAAATTAATCTATTACATCAACAATTGAAATGCGACATATGATGTATTAGCTAGCTTTATAATGTTTCCAATGGCTACAAAATAAATGGTTCAGTAATTTGTATTAGTTTGAGTTATTTATTCTTTTTTGAAATTGCCAAGACGAGAGCTAATGAGTGGTTCCATTTCACTTGGAATGCTGATATTGTTTTTCATCTGCTTCATGAGTACGTTCGCCTACTCCACCAAATACAAATACACCTCCATGAGCGTCGAGAATATTTTTAACCCTAAAGAGGACAACTTCCTCAGTTTGTTAAAACCTGCCGTTGTAGCTTGTAAAACTGTGCTTTTCTGTATTTTTTCAATGTTTTGTTGAAAATTTAAATAGAAAAATGTACTGACTATTGTCATTACCTTTTTGTTCTCAGGGCTTTGTTGTTGTGGAAACAAACTTTAGGATGTATGCACGCTCATCATCTAAACTGCACTGCAAGTTTTTGTGCCTCTTCTCAAGGTATGCCAGAAATTTGCATGATAAGTACTTTGGATAATGTAGAAAACTCTCATAGGTAATAAACGAATAAGAGACAGGAAAAAAAAAATCGAAAAAGGAGATAATTGAGAAGAAGTCCTTTCCATGATTGAAAAAACGTCCCTCCAGCACACTCCTAGGCAAGACTTTTGATCATTTAAATTTCCAGACCTTGCAAAAATCACTTTGTGTTTTTGAGCCTTTCTCCTTGCATGCTATTTTACATTAGACAGTTAGGAAGCCACCTTATCTGGTCAAAATCCATGTGGGCAATCCATAGTTACTTTGTCTCCCCAAAAATGTCAATATGGAAGAACTGGTCATTTCATGTTTTACTTAATAGAGTAGCTAAGACTTTACAATAATAGTTAATAAAATGATGAAGTTTGGTCCTTTTTCCTTTAAGTGAGCTTGAGTTTGGTTGCTAATTTCAATTTATCTGTTATTAAGCAAATTCACTTGCCTTCTCATCTCCACTACAATTGTGTTCATGTATATTACTTTGAACCTCTTATCAACTTATGGTTTTGTTTCCTTATATTGCAGGTAGCTGTTGAGGATGCTTGAGACTTTGCACAACAATATGGAGGTTTGTCATGGGAAAACTTTAAAAAAAAAAAAAATGCTAGTACAGGTAGAAATACCCATGCACATCTAACAATTCCCTCGTCGTCAAAGGCAATAGATTTTGTGTGCAATCTCCAAGAAAGGGTTTGAAGGGATTTGAATGTTTGGTGTGTGATGATTTGGAAAGTTTGACGGATTCCACGCCGATGTAAAGTTTTCTCCCTTATTGATGAAAGCACTGGTGTCAGGAATGGAATGAAGCTCTCATCACATGGTGCTTTTTGGATTTTGAAGCTGAGTTGATATGTAAAATCCCTTTTTTCCCAAGGCTTGCTAATGACATACTGGTTTGGCACTTTACTAAAAATGGCCTTCTTTTTTTCTCTTAATCAGCATATTATTGGGAGATGGATTTGCAAAGAAGAGAAACACGGTTCAGTTCTTCAGATGGTAAGCAGCAGATCGTAGCTACCTAAAAAGGAATGAGTTTTTAATGGGCATTTTGGTAGAAGATTTAGCTGCTGAAAGTTCTGAATAAAGTGAAAATGTTTGGATGGAAAATCTATTCGAATATCCTTCTTGTTCAATGAAACTTAAGTACGTGCAAAGTAATTCAATTTGATGACTGCTAACTTGTACATTAGTGGCAAATTAGAGATGTTTTTGGTGGTTTGAGTAAGCTTACAATGTGATTGACAATGTTAGCATTGTAGTCATTCACTTCCACACCCAACACAATTTGTGGATCAATGCAGTTCTTGGCCCTTTTTAAGTCTCTTGACACATCTTCATTTGTAACTCTGCTTAGGTAGCTGATTTATTAGAATTTGACTTTCTTCTAGTCTTTGCCACAAGGGCCTCAGTGTTCACATGGTATTCACTTTTCAAGAGCATTCTTGAGAGACAATATGTTTTGTTACTTGCTCATATAAATGATGTAGAAGCACAATTACTTGAACAAAGTTCTGATCCTGTATTCAATTTGATGTTCTGAGGCAAAATGCTAGTTTGGCACTTGGAACATAATACCTACCTGCCCCCCCCCCCCCAAAAAAAAAAAAAAAAAAAAAAAAAAAAAATTCCTATTGAGTGAAGTATAAAATTGTCTAAAGGAAAAAGACGAAATATGTATACGTGGACATACATAATATATATGTGTGTGTGTGTGTGTATTCAAAGCCTTAATCTCATTTATCTCTTCTAATTTCTTCCCATTATTGTCATAATGGCTGATAATATTATTCCTCAGTCTATGGCTATCAACTTTAATTTTATTTTGGCATTGTAGTTGTGGAATGATTCTTTTGCAACATACGGATTAATATAATGTTGAAGTGCCTCTTGTTTTTCTATAGCTATATGGAGAGTTAAAACACGTGGATCTAATTTAGTTTCTCTTTGGTTCTAATGACTCTCAAACTAAAGTTAAAGTTAGAGTAGTGTTTTTTGTTCAATTTCCCGAGTCGAGTCTTTTAATTTTAATATTCATTCTCAACACTCAAACTAAAGTTAGAGTAGTGTTTTTTGTTCAATTTCCTGAGTCAAGTCTTTAATTTTAATATTCATTCTCAACACTTAGAGAATCTAATACTTGTTGAATTTTGAAAAATCTCCTTGATATGTCATGCTTCATCCAAAAATTCAAGAATTTGATAAGTTTTCTCAATTTAATTTCGGGCATTTAAAGTAACAACAGGAAACATTAGGACAATGATATTTAAAAACTTTAACGCACTAGGTATTATTAACTAGTTCTCTCTCTAACTTGTTGGTTTTTTTTTTCTTTTTGCATTTAAAAACATTAGGACAATGATATTTAAAAACTTTAACGCACTAGGTATTATTAACTAGTACTCTCGCTAACTTACTGGTCTTTTTCTTTTTTCTTGTTTTTCAGTCCAAGTAAGTCAAAACCCTTTAGCATTAAGGTCTTCTGTATGTAGTTCAACAACGCAACCACTGAACTCATGTATTGCAGCTCATCATGTAAAGATGTATGCCATTCCATTTGACTTATGCACTGCTCTTATGGACCACTTGTATTTTAGATTACTGCTTCCGCACTTGTGAGCTCCCTATATCTATACTCTGATTATGTGTGAATTTTGAAAGTTGGCCTTCGGTAACTACGGATTACTGGCCATCACGGCACCAAACTACTAGGGGCAGTTTGGGGTCGTGACACAAACGCACTCTAAGAATATCCTCATCCCAAGTGGGGGTAGGAATCATGTCATGTCATGTCGTGTCATTGCGGGTTTGTGTCTAAAACGCCCAACACTAACATGATACACTAAAATGATCCATTTAATTAAACGTGTCAAATATCATAACATTGACCTAACCTACTTGAGGTCGTGTCAATCCGAACATGACACGGCTAACATGATTAGTATTAGAATTTATTTTAGATTATAAGCAGTTAGTACAACCTAATTCAAGCAAACTAGTTTTAAATCACATACAAGGGTAACTTATTTAAATATTACACCCACAACATAATATATAGAAGAAAATACATTAAAGTGTGAATAAGTTAAAGTAATTGCACTTATATGGAGATCCAAGTCAGAGCAATGTGAGAAGTGTATCCCATGCCACATATTTCACGTGCAGCTCGTTACTCTTGTATCACTTTCATTGATTTTGTATGTTGGTAAGGTGATTGTGGGGGGAGTCATCACATTTGTCTTGATTTATGCAGTTTATGCATTTGTTGTTGCTGCAAATGAGATTTTGAGGAAACAAGCTCGGAGGTTGAATTTGGTTGTTGTTACATTGTTGTTTCTTGTCAAAGGAAGTGCATTCTCTCAAGGGAACCAAGAGGATGACTCTATCTATAGTACTTTGCTTGACATGGACAGAGAAAGTGATACAACCGTGTCCCGTAATGCATTGCCTAAGTAGATGTGGGTGTCAAATGTCGCAATATATTCAAATCAGTCAGCTAAGGTGTCTAACAATGAAAGGCATGTGTGGGGTTGGATTGATGATGGCATAGAAACTGAGCACTCGTCATTCTCATGTTCTAAACTATGTTCAATAATGGAGTTGCCTTTAAAAGTGCCACGCCGGTTGACAATTCCTCTAGTTGAGGAGGAATCTTAGTCAAAGGTCTCTACGCTGTAGGCAGTGCTTCACTTGCTCCCATTCTTTTGGCATTTCTCTGGAGTACTCAAGACTCTAGGTTCTAAAAGTAGAAAGGTTGCTTATATGCTTGGTGTTTCCATTGGTTGTGCACTCAGTTTTCTTGCATTTCGGTACACTAGATCACACCGTCCACCTTAGAAGTTTTTACTTCCATTGGTTTTGGGTGGATTTTTGATGAGCATTGTTTGGTTCTACATGATTGCAAACGAGCTTGTTGCTCTGTTGGTAGGATTAGGTGTAATTCTAGGGGTTAATCCATCAATCCTTGGATTAACTATATTGGCATGGGGCAACTCGATGGGTGATTTAGTGTCAAATGTTTCATTGGCAATGAATGGTGGAGATGGTTTGTAGATTACATTGTCTGGATGCTATGCAAGTCCGATGTTCAACACACTTGGTGGTTTGGGGATCTCAATGCTACTTGGAGCCTGATCAGAGAAACCTGGCTTGTACATTGTTCCACAAGACAGAAGCCTCTTCTATACTATGAGATTTCTCATCTCAGGACCTATCTGGGCACTTGTTGTTTTACCAAGGAATGATATGCGTCCTACCAGGAGGCTTGGAGTGGGCCTCATTGCCCTGTACTTGATATTTCTCCCTATTAGGGTAATCAATGCCATAGGAACCATATCATTGGCTGGTCGAAGTTAACATTTGATGTAGCGAATATTCAGGAAAAGCAGGTTAACAACAAATATTTTTGAAGAAGATGATGTGTATTTTGTAAACCCTGGCCGTGCTATGCATTGAGAAGTAAGCCCCAACTTGCTAGACATGGAAGTCAAGCAAGTCCTAGCCCTGCTAGGCATTCAAACATTAAAGCCCTAGCTTGCTAGACATAAAATTTAAATAAGCCGTAGCTTCTTAGGCATTCTTTATGAATTACATGGCTTGACTAGAGCTCTGGGAATAAAACCTATATCAGTTGGCATTCTTTATCAAGGGTCTTCTTCATAAAAAATTTGGCACCCGCTGGAAAGTCTAGCTAGAGACCTAACTTGGCTAGGCATGAGTCATGGTATCTACGTTACACGGACTATCTGTTTTGTGAGAGGTATCCGTGTCAACACGACACGACACGGGTATAGGTGCGGAATATGGCCGGGACGGCTAGATACAAACGGATACGGCTGAAACTCAAAGATGGGTTTTTTTGGGGGGGGGGGGGAAAAAAACCTTTTTTGGGTGGTTAAAATTAGTTGGATTTTTGTTTGTTTGGTAAGTAGTTGATTTTGTTACTTTTTTGAGTGGTTATGTATCTGTTTGTGATTAATTAGTCACCGTTATTTGTATAGTGTAGGCACCTGAATTTTCTATTAGGTGCAAAATCAAACTTCAAATTATAGTAGTGTTCTTTTGGCTTCCATTTCTGGTAAGTGTTATTTTTTTTTATTATAGTAGTGTTTATGTTTATTTGTATTATCTTCAATACCCGCTTGCTCACTTTGATCTTCTCTCTTCTCTCAAAATTTTGAATGAAATTTGTGATTTGAATATGTATATATATATATATTTATATATATGCAATTATGAAGTTAATAATCCAGATCTGAGTATATATTGCAGATATGAAGGGGTATGAGTTTTGGAGTGGCCCCTTGAATGAGTTTTGGTTTTGATTAACCTTGGATCTATTATATTGACTAATTGTTACTTTTTCCAGTGATGAAATTGGAGGACAAGCAAAGGTAGAAGGGTCAATAGTGTCCTTGGCTCAATGAGGTGTGTATATTTTGCAGTGTTTAATTGATTTATTTATATATATATAGTTGATTTTTTCTTGTTGCATTTCAAAATGGCAATTTTAATAAATTTGCACTAGCTTATAGATGGGTCACTCCAAAAGCATGAAGATCCGTAAATTCTATTAAAAAAAATTAAACTAAACAACATTTACTTTGTTTGGTTTTGAGTGATTTTGAATTTTCAAAAACAGCTCAAGTTTTTTTATTTTTTTTTTATATTTTTTTTTAGATGTACCTAACCTATATTTCAAAATGGCAATTTTAATAAATTTGCACTAGCTTATAGATGGGTCACTCCAAAAGCATGAAGATCCGTAAATTCTATTAAAAAAAATTAAACTAAACAACATTTACTTTGTTTGGTTTTGAGTGATTTTGAATTTTCAAAAACAGCTCATGTTTTTTTATTTTTATTTTTTATTTTTTTTTAGATGTACCTAACCTATATGCATCTAAAAAGTAAAATATTTGTAATTTTTTAAAAAAAAATTTAACAAATACAAAAAAAATTAAATATTCTGATTTAAATTTTTTTTTTTATGTAAGTGAATTTTTTAAATATTTTTCATAAATATTTTACTTTTGAAAGGTATCTAAGTATCTAGATTAAGTGAATCCACAAAGTAAAATAATTACATAAAATATTTTAAAAATTCACTAAAAAATAAAAATAAAAATAATTCAAAAACTATTTTTAATAATTGTTAATCAAACAAAGTGATTTAGACTTCTCAAAACAATAAATTGTGGATTTGTATTTGATGGAGTCTCTTAACTTTTTGATGAGATTAATTTATATTAAACAAAATATTGATAACATAAATAATTTTTTTTTTTAAATTTTTTTGATAGTTTGACGGGTTCCTCGGACCCCATCGGTTATTACGTGGAGTTGACCCTGAACAAGATATATCTCCACTATTTGGCAACGATGGTGGACGTTGATTGCATCAACGACTACAATTGAGGTGGCGCTACTCTAGTCACCCTCTATATATACGCGAATGCTGTCATGCGTAGCTGAGAGATGACCATCAAAGGGCATTAGAGATTATGGGAGGTAAAATGTACTACTTTATGTCATTTCTACGTTGCACGTGTCATTTATGCATTTATTCTGAAATTTTTCCCTCATCTTGTTTGTGACTTGGGCGTTGTGGGCAAGTGTGGCTTTGGATGTCATGGTGCACTTCATCGCAGTGCTCAACATCACTCTGGTGAGTTGGAGAGGATTTTGCTGGAGGGCCCTTCTGTCGATCGAGTTTGGTATTTGGGCAAGCGGTGATGCAAGGATGCGACTAGTTTATAGGGATGGCCGCCCCTAGAGTGCCTGCTACGATACCAGATTGCATGCGAACCACTGACATCTTCACTTATAGGACATCATACTAGCCATAGAGGGCACTAATGTAAAGATCTTCTATGGTGTGGCATCTAATTCCTTCATGACCACGACCTCCCTACTAAGTGAAGGCGGAGAAGCATATATGGCACAGTACAATCCCTCCGTCCCCAATATTATATGATCAATTCACCGTGCATGCACCTTGTGTGAGATAAGAGTGTCTGTTTGTGTGTGACTACTTCACTTTTTTATGAAAAATGCTAACAACTCATCCTTAACTTGTCTAGCTAGTACATGAGTCCCGGTTAACTTTAGAAATACAAAGAAAATCAAAATCCTTACTAATTAGCTTAATATCATTAATAATAGTCGCAATGCTCCAATCAAGGATGCCTTGCCCTTGCAAAGTAGATATCAAAACTTGACTATCTGTACAAATGGAGATGCTTAACAGATGTTGGCCTTTAGCCCAATGAAAAACTTCCCAGCAATGGAGAAGGAAGCTGCATCCTAGAAGCATAATCTTGAACCTGTGATTGATCTATATTGAAAAAAACACATGACACGCCCGCACTTTGATCAGCTGCCCGCCATGAACCATCTATGACAAAAGTCTACACCTAGTAATCTATCACATTAGAGAGAGAATTTGCAAGCATACATATATCATCATTATTATAAACACCAGCAGTAGATGTTGAAGTATTAAAGCCTGCTCTAAACATGGGAATGACCTTCAAGTAACATTAGAGGTGAGCTCTTGAGCAAGAAGATTTGCTTGTAATTGTGTCATATTCATGAGTTTAAACACATAACTATTTCTCTTATGCAAAATGGCCCAAAGAATAGCAATGGGTTGGACAATAATTTCATGATCCCAAACCTTCATCTATTGTTTGAACCATTCCAAAAAAAACATGGGATTTCCTCTAGAAAAATTCAAGCCTAATGAAGAAGCTCGCCAAACCAGTTGAGAATACTGGCATTCAAAGAAACAGTATTCCACAGTCTCAATCCCTTGATCACATCATGGACAACTAGGCTTAGTGGAGACTTCTCTCCCATATAACACCTATCGGACTGAAAAGATACAGGGAAAACACTTCTATAAGAAAAGTGTCCACTTAGGAGGTAGTCTAAGATTCTACAATCACTTTCAAATGGGATCACCAGATTGGTGACGTGTACCCCTACGACCTGAACGCGCTGCATATAAATAAAAAGCCTTAGTGGTGTATTGGCCGGATTTAGTAAAGCCCCAAATAATTTGATCTCGTGAAGGCACCACTAGTAAATGAATAACCCTAATATAATCTATGCACTCCAGTGGAGAGAATACTTGTAGAAGATTGATCCTCCAAGCATGATTTGGAGTATCAATGAAGTGAGATAGATTCAAGCATGTTGGATTATGAATAGTTGAAATCCATTGATCCTCCTAAGAGGATTAATTAACTTACCATCCCTTACCACCCATCTTATCTCCCGTTTTAACAAGTCTCTTCCTCATAAAATTCCTTTCCATCCCCATGAAGCATGCTGTTGACAGTATCGATAAGAAAAGATTGAGACGAACAACATTTCCCTGACAAAACCCTGGAGAATAGGGATTTAGGGTCAATCAAAATCCTCCACACATGTTTGGCTAGAAGTGCTTGATTAAAGACTTAAATATAATTATCCCTTGGTCTACTAATCCTAAACGCCAAAAACATTTGATAATTATAATTAATAGACCGATGAATGACTTGAAACTGAGCTTTTTATTTAGTTTTTGTGAATTATAATATGTTAAATAGTCTTCAGTCTCTAATATAAACATCAATGAACTATTTTTGTATTTTTATTTCTGTATTTCAATTTATATATGCAATTCATGGTTGGGATGCATATTTAATTTAATCTATTGAAAATCAAAATAACATTTCAACTAAATCACAAGAAAAGGGCATGTTTTACAGGACAAATCGGTTCTTTTTATAACTAATGAAAATGATAAAAATATGGACTTCAAAACTTTTAATGAAATAAAAGTGGGAATTTTACTAAATAATTATGCTTATGATAATTAATTTTCACTGAATTAATTTTTTTTAAATTGAAAAATGATAGTCAGTAGTTTAAAGGGGAAATATCATTTTAATGTCAGTGCAAAAAATATTTTCAATTTAGTAATTAAAGTTAATTAAATTTTCTTTTGATATTATAAGGTTTCCACTAAATTAATATTATTTTTTTCCACCTTTTCATTAAAATGGCATTTCCCTTGTTTAGTTGGAGTTGGAGTAATTACTACATAAACTTATGGAAGTTGGAGAGAGCTCAACAATCAATTAAGAATCAACAAATACAGGATCTCAATCTACCTACTGTGTAGAAAAGAACTACTCAAAACACGCCACTTAAAAAAAATAAAAATAAAAATAAAAAATAATAATAATAACAAATAAAAATAAAAAACTCACCCAAAACACGCCGCTTAAAAAAAATTTAAAAAAAAAAAAAAAAAAAAAAAAAACTTTCAATAATTATAATTATTATTATTATAGTAAATGATATTTTTGAAATTATAATGGGGCAATTCCCCCCCTCTGGCTCTAGGTCTCACCCCCTCTTGCTCCGCTGGGTCCATCCATGCTTGCCCACGGTTGCAATGCTCAAAACAAAACCTAGGCCTCGTTTGGGAACCCTTCATTTTAGTCAAAAAGTCAAAAAGTTATTAATCTCCAAGCTCCAATTTGCATATCCAGTATTCTCTCTCTAATAATAAAAATTTCTGGACAAAACAAAACCAAATTATCAGCAAAATCAATGGTATTTAATTGTTGTATCAACCAAAATAACGACAAGTTACAATACAAAAATGGATTATTTGTGGGACCTATATAATTCTCAAACGCATGAAAAATAAAATACCTTTTATCTTTCAGGCAAATTTCTAACATAGTACGATTATGGGTTAATTACATTTTTAGTTCCCAAATATGAGTTAATTGGAATAATTGGGGACCCCATTGACACAATTTAAACATTAAGGACCAAATTGAAACACTTTTATACATTAAGGACCAAATTAACACAATTTAAGTATTGAGGACCAAAATGACACGACACTTTTTGGAGACCAAAAATGTAATTAAGCCTAAAGATTATAGTAGGGCCCTAATCTTGGCAACTTTACCAGAAACCAAAAAAATAATAATAAAAAAAAAAGGGGTGGATGGACAAAATTTAGGAGGGCAACACTATTGCCAAGGCAAAAATTATGTTGACAAAACTGCCATCTAAGTCAATTCTCCTGTTAGGGAAGGTCAACTATGACTATGAAGAAGAATGAAACGAGAAAATGCGATAATAGCCACCCCAAGCAAGTAAAGACTAATTATTTAGATAATAGATTACCTGCAATTGCTGCTGACTAAATAAATGGAGAAACCCAGTTTCAGGCGATGCAACTAGTTCAATTAGCTCATCATGGCTTTCAGGTGGATTGCCCAACTCCATGAGCGAAATAGAAGCCTGTGAATTTAGCAAGAAACAAAAACTAAAAACTACTATTCTTTACTATAGATCCTTTGTTTCTCTTACAAATTTCCTTGAGATTGCGAAGAAAAATATATATTATTTTTTAAAGGAAGAAATTGGCAAAATGGTATAGCGTTACATGGTAAACCAACTAATTTGAAGAAACACAAAAGGACTTCCGGCTTCCAGAAAACAACTTTACCTGCATACATCTAAGAATAACTTCTGGAATGCAACACCTTCGACGAAGGCCCCGCACGATGTATGTAGCTGGGCCTTCCGGAGAACCATCTTTGCTTGAATACCAGGCATCTAATCGTAAGATCTCCATTGTTACACCAGCTTGAAATCGAGCAAGCTCTCCTGCATTCATACATTATATAACCCAGAAGAAAGTTGTTTTAAACAATACACAACAACCTATAACTAGCGGCTCACATCCAGGTTTTGCATTGTGTTTACATCTCCATTTACTAAATACCATAGCCTGTGAATTTAGCAAGAAACAAAAACTAAAAACTACTATTCTTTACTATAGATCCTTTGTTTCTCTTACAAATTTCCTTGAGATTGCAAAGAAAAATATATATTATTTTTAAAAGGAAGAAATTGGCAAAATGGTAGAACGTTACATGGTAAACCAACTAATTTGAAGAAACACAAAGGACTTCTGGCTTCCAGAAAACAACTTTACCTGCATACATCTAAGAATAACTTCTGGAATGCAACACCTTCGACGAAGGCCCCGCACGATGTATGTAGCTGGGCCTTCCGGAGAACCATCTTTGCTTGAATACCAGGCATCTAATCGTAAGATCTCCATTGTTACACCAGCTTGAAATCGAGCAAGCTCTCCTGCATTCATACATTATATAACACAGAAGAAAGTTGTTGTTTTAAACAATACACAACCTATAACTAGCGGCTCACATCCAGGTTTTGCATTGTGTTTACATCTCCATTTACTAATTACCATGTAGGACAGGACATATGATGTCAAACAGCTCCTAGTAATTCCTGTTGGATGCCTTGTATTAGACTTTACCCGATCTGAATATAGAACTGAATTGTATTTCAGCAAATTTAGACAAGGACCTGAAGGTATTGGCCAATTTGTGACAGAAGAGCCAACAATCCAACTGCCAATATGCTTTTTTCAGGCAACGTGCAGAAAGGGCCAAGAAACTTTTGTAGACTTTCAAATTAGCATGTTCCACTATATCTTCCGTCATCCTTTGTATTTTAGTTACTTGTAAATTCTATTCAACACATAAACATGGCATGATATTTTTGGAAACCAAAAAGTATTTAATTAAAGCCACAAGCTTGCAACTCTGCATACATGTCCATATATACATATAACAAGCTTTTATTTTTTCAAGGTGTGTTCGGATGTCCCCTCAAATTTGATTAGTTCTATTGCAATCATGTGGAATCTAAAGTAAAAGTTGATCACCTAAAAAATTGAGCCATCAAGTAAAATAGGAGTCTTCAACCAATTCCAGTTATCAGATTTAAGTTCCAAAATAATGAATTTTGAAAGGATAATGCAGTTACAACCATCCCTTACCTTTAAAGCCAGCAGCAATCACTGTAGCAAGAATACCACCATCATTAAGTGCATGTGGACCAAGTCCATCACCGTCTGTTGCCAAGCAACGAAGAACAACCTCAATGCAGTAATTGTCTGCTGATGAGATAGAGACGCTCACCTTCCCATCAAGGAAAAATGTCAGAGACAAAAGATGTGTGTGTATATATATATAGAGGAGAGAGAGAGACCTAACTTAAAAAGCTTATCTGATGAAAAATAGTTTCGCAGAAGCAAATTTTACATATTACATAATTATATCCTACATCACCTCATCAAACTTTGTAGATTATACAAGACTTAAGTATCAAGTGATTCATAAACAAATCAACAGATATGTAATCGTATTGTTTCAGGAACTGAAAGGTTTAATTTGAGTTGTGGTCAAAGTTTTTAAAGGCAAATGCGTAACTTGAGGTTTTTTTTTTTTTTTTTCCGTTTTTTCTCTCTCGGCACCAGGCTGTCTGGGTCAAGGCCCAACTAATTCCTAGGGGTGCATACGCCCTCGGCAAGGAGTTTTTCACAAGTGGACCATGGTTAATTCAAGGGTTTTCCTAAGAGGTTTCCATCCCTGAACCTTGGAAGGAGCACACCCCCAAGACCCAAGGCCTCGCCAACAAGCCAACCCCTTGGGGTTTAACTCGAGGGGAGGTGAAAGCCTTAAGGGATTGAGGCATAAGCATTCAAAATTTAAATTTTAATATTTAGTTATTAAATCAAATATTTTAAATTACTAAATAAATAAATAAAATTATTAAAATATAAAAGTGTAAATACTTTTCTCCATAAGGCATTAAACATTTCACTGTAGAGAAGGAAATCTGCCTTCATTAAAAGTGAAATTAACATTCTTAGCTTTAGTGATTGAACTTCTCACTTGAACATTAATTGTGTTTTTTCTTGATTGATCATTTCCTCTTATAAAATGTAGTTGCAAAAATGGTTCTTTTTATTTTTTATTTTTATTTTTATTTTTTGCTTTTTTTATGTTCGTTTCATCTACTAGATAAAGTTTAACAATAGCCTAGGGGAACTCTTCATATGCCCTCATATGGCTTATGTGCAAAAAATGTACAAGGCTCACCTAAGGTGCATGCCACAGACTATGATGCGCAACCCTTTGGGAAACATAGTCTAAAAATCAAAGCCTTGATACGTTTTACCTTAGCCTCAAGGCAAGGTGAATATCAAGGCAAGCCTCAGTAAAGCCTTTTAATACATTAGTTGTTGTATGAAACCCAAGAAGTAAGAATACAGACAACACAGCAAGTTCCAAATAATTAGGACACAACCACAGCCGAGTCATGGCTATTATCTATTTAATATGAAATTAAAAACAAATTATTCATTTTTTTACATAGCAAAATTTCTATTTACTATATGAAAATAATAACAAATAGTTCATGTTCTACATATAAATGTTGAAAATAATTAGGAAGAGAACTTAATGTTTTACTTTTAGAAGTCACAATTCACAAACAATTTTGACGTTGTAAAGGCTCAGGGTTCCAAATATTAAAAAATCCAAATGATCGATAAATATATAAATCCAATTATTCTCTGAACTTCTCAAAAAACCTCAGGTTCACACTATATACATCATATTCTATGAAGCGCGGACACTTCATCTGACCTAACATATCAATGTCAAATACGCCTGGGACACAAACATGTTCGAAGACGCGGCAGATACGTGTTGGACACACCCTCTCCTATATCCCATTTTTTTCACTTCTTTTGGTAGTTGGACACACCTCTGACATTCTCCGAACATGCGTGTCCCTTTCTGGAACAATCCTTGGACAAGATGCTGGCCCCCCCCCCAAAAAAAAAATCACTGATTTTATTCATGTAGCCTGCAGGAACCCTAGATCTATGATTCAAAGAAAAAGTAGAACTAATCATATCAGCATAACTATAATTAATGTTAAAAAAAGGAAAAGGCAAAAGAAAAAGAAACATACTTACCTGGGTTCAGCTTCGTCTTCTTCAACACATCTTTACTTTTTTATTAGGATTTGTAATCTTTACATCTCACCAAATGGGCTAGGCTGTAAAAATTTCTTTTTTGTTGGTATGTTGTACACCTGTTATGGGATTTGTTGGGTGTTTTATTCTACATTTCCATCGATCCAATTCATTATGCAAGGCATTGTATTTGGATCTTAGTTGCACAAAGCGGGGGCAGGTGGGAGAGAGCATATAGAAGTTTCTAAGGTTGGGAATGCCTATGGAAGCGTGTATATATATTTCATATATTAAACGTATAAATATATTATAACAATTAATTTTCTACGTAGACATAAAATATGAATAAGAATTTGTGATTGATGTCAATTATAAATTGTTTTTGTCAAGTATGAATACACATATTATATAAATAGAAAGTACTATCATTAGTTTAAGTTGTTTTTCTTTTGTTTCTTTGATATTTGTATGTTTTTCGTTTCTATCTCAGTTGAGAGCCAGTTTCTTCCTTGATGGAAGGGACTTTCTTACTTAGGAGCACAGAAACACGTTTCTCAATAAGAAGCGTCAGCTAAGTAGAAGTTTTTTGCTACTAAGATTTGGATATCATCAAGCCCATCATTTCAAAGGATGATGCGTGGAAAAAAAATATTGCAAACAAAAAATAAATAAATAAACAAATAGTTTATTATTAAATAAAAATATATCCAATAAAAATGAAAAAAAATAAAACTCAATATTAACTTAGTATTTTCGAAATTCATGAATATTGTAATATGTATTGCATATAAAATATATAAAAATGTCTTTTTCACGCGTCCATCGACATGTCGTGCCTCGCTTTTTTTAAGATTGTTGTGTTGGCAAATCCGAATCATGTTGTATATTTGTCACGTGTTGAGTGTCTATGTCCATGCTTCTTTAGATCATAATAGATAGACCTAATCATGGATAAAGAGTAGTGACCTTCGGAAAATAGTGCACCTTAACACATTACCAGACTATCCCACTAAAAATAATGCAATCAAATTTGGCATATAGATCCTTAAGGCACAATAAAGCACAAAAGTGTAAAGCTATCCTCAAATTACCAAAAACTAATACAACATTTCATTTGGCTCCCATCCCTCTGAATCATATGACAGGACAAAAGGAAGCAGCATACCATGAGCTGGCGATTTAAGACAACTTCCTCGCTTATTGAAGAATAAAGGGCACTCAGTAGTGTTGCACACAAGGTGGCATCCGGGCACATACATTCACCAGAAGGCAAACCAAGCATTGCAATGGCATGCAATTCTAGGAACAAAGGTTCTACTGATTCATAAACATGATCTTCAGTGGGAACCAACCATGGATTTTCTTTTCCTAGAAAATAAAATATATCAATTAATTCAAACCTGAAAGCTCTCACAAGTAGAAGAACATAAAATGATGTGACCAAGTCAACAATCCACAATAAAAACTGCACAAATAAACACGGTGGCTAATCCAAAGATCTCTACGTGCAATGTTTGTAGCATATAGGTACATCAACTCACTTAAGAGCAGTGAAAATGATGAATTTAGTGTTTCCTTAGCTGCTGCAATCGCTCTTTGCTTTTCCTCAACTGACAATTCAAGGGGAGAAACTTCCACATTCTCTAACTCAACTTTCAGCCAGTTGTGATAAGTTGCATCACAGGAGTAGTACTCGCTCTAATTTAATGAAACATTGTACAAACTTGCAGTCTTAGAAGTGATAATATATCAAGGCCAAAAGAAAAGCATAAACAACATTGAGTGCAATGAACAAATACAGATCTAAATAAACCATACCCAGTCCTGGAACTCTCTTAGGTTCTCAGAAACATCATGATCCTCAGTAGAAAGAAGAGTTTCAGTTCAGCAAGAAAACTTAGCAATGTGTGTGCACCTATGGGCATTGCGGGCACCCTCCACATGGAAATAAGAGCAAACTCCCTGAACAGTATGTTGCTACAAACAATGAAAGATCAGTATTTAGCAAGCCAACAAGATGAGAACAAGAAAATAGGTAGGTAAGAAAAATAGTAAAGTAATTAGTCAAGCATGTATAAGAATAATGCAAGGAGAGACCACAGTAGCAGACAATGGGAGAAACTAGACAAATTCAAACCACAAATAGATGGTAGAGCTTAATCAAAGGTGTGAGAACCCGAATATAAAAATTAAGTAAATAATTAAATAATAATATTACAATCTCAAATATTTTGGTGGTGAATTCTAAGGTGCAAATTAAATATTATTGGAGGATCCTTTAATTAATTTTTAAACCTAAAATAAATTTATGGTGAAAGTCATTGATTTAGAAGCAAGATTTATTATTAAAAAAGAAAAATAGAGAAGAGGGTGTGACTTGAACTCTAGACCATAAAGTTAATAAGTTAGACTCCTACCATTTGAGTCGCATATAACTTATACATATGTTTTGTATATTTATCTATTTATTTGACCTATGTGTGCCCACCACTAGTATAAAATAAAATAAACACAAACCCTAACCTTGTAGCAAATAACCTCGTGGGTAAATCACGTGCTTCTAAAATCTGAACAACGAACCCAGCAGTGGAATGATACTACAAAATGAGTATCACTCACACAAGTCACAGTACAAAATGGCTTGATCGTTGTTTTCTAGGAGAGAGTCAGAGAGAGAGTCTGGGAAAAAAGGTTATGGGTAAAAACCACATAACGTATATCTGATATACGTATATCTTTAGATTAACCATATAATCTGATATATAACCAATATCTATCTATCCATCTATCCATATCTATTGATATGATAGATATAGATATCCTGAATGGTTATCCAAATAAGTTTTGAATTCAAATTCAAACTTACATGGATAAGGTTCAAAAAGTTCACGTTCAAAGGGTCATGCCACATGGGCACCCAATTTCTAACAAATTTTTAAAAAGAGGTCTGAAAAATGTATGAATTCGAGAAGGTAAAGGAAGGTTGGCAATACTATCATTTGATTCGGTAGAGGCATTAAGGAACATGAGAGAGGCTTTAGGAGACTAGATCAACGAATGGTGTGAAAACGTAGAAGAATGGATGGAAGGTCTTGTGTTTGAACAAGAAAGGGAGGTATGGTTACAATGCTATGGTATAACATTTAATTTATGGAATAATACAAACTTTAGAAAAATTAGGGAATTATGGAGAGAGGTATTAGAGGTTGAAGAAGTTACTATGTCCAAGTCACCCTTAGCATATGGTAAACTTAGAATCTTGACGAAGTCTATGAAGACCATTAACAAGTGTGTTAAGTTGATAAATAAAGGCTTCGTAAGCAAATTCAGGGTGCGTGAAAAGTTATGTTTATGTCAAGAGCAGCAGAGGGAAGATAATTCATCAAATTTCCAATTCAGTGAAGCTCAATGTGCAGAAATGGAAGATGGGAATGAGGAAGATGATGATGACGTGGATGAATCAGAGGATGAAGTAGATGGCAATGATGATGTGGCATATGACCACAACAAATGGACGGGTATGACAAATAAGGGCAGTAGCGGCAGTTCATTTGCTGTGTCAATAGTAAATGAGATGTGCTATAAAGTGGAAGACCTAAGAGTAGCTGGGACAGGTCTGGGAAAAGAGGAAGGCATGTACAAGGCATTGATTCAAAACAATAATAGGGGAAGTAGAAAAGTTACAGGGAGTGGGCCGTCAGTGGGTTTTATAAAGAGCATAAGCAATTCTGATCCACATAGGCCAAGCATTAACTTAAATGTGGTGTTGAACCAGGCCCAGTTCAACAGATTAATTAGAGGTCTGAACCAAAGAAGAATGAAATGGAAACAGGATGAAGCCCAAATCACAAAATATCAATCACCAGCCCAGTTATCCATTGAGGAGATTGTAGGCCCAATGGGATCAAATGAGCAACCGAATCAAGATGAGACAGAAATACAACGTAGAAGAGTAATCAATAGAAACCAAGCACTGATGAGTAGAAGCAGTGGTGAAGATCAGCTAAGTAGTGAGTCAAAAAGGAAAAGAAGAACGGGGCAAAATAAGGCATGGTCAAGGTATGGTTTTCAAAGAGAGGCAATTTTTAGGGAAGTAGCAGTGGCTCTCTCATCATCAGTGTCACAAACTAGAGATCATAACGAAGAAGGAAAGAAAGAGATCAACAGTATTTGCTAAATGAAGCTCAAGCTACAATCCATATTAGAAAAGCTCCGGGTGTGGATTTTGAAGATAAGGAAAGAGAGGTAACAATGAAAATTATCACAATGCAAACAAATGATAGGATTCAAGATTCAAAGAGGACTGAGGAAGTGTGTGCTTAAATGAGCAATTTTGCAGAAGTATGAGTAAAAATATTTTGTAATGAAGATAGTATCTTGGAATATAAGAGGGTTAGATAGGATTAAGAAGAGAAAGAGAATAAAAGAGTTCATAAGGCAAAGAAAGGTTGACATGGTTCTGTTTCAAGAAACAAAATATCAGAAATGTTAGAGTTATTTGTCAAATCACTATGGCCAGAAGAGTTGGTTGGTTTCATGGCAGTGGATGCTGATGGAATTGCTGAAGGATTGCTTTACTTATAGAGGCCTGAGGTGTTTGATCTGAGTGACTGCTGCAGTAACATAAATTGTATCATCCTCTCAGGTAAAATGCATCATTTAATTAAATGTGTAGTTATAAATGTTTATGCACCCAATGATAGGAGTAAGAGACGGAATTTATGAGAAATTTTGGGTAATCTAAAGCCTAAGTTCTCCAAACAATGGTGCATTGGGGGAGATTTTAATAAGGTTAGAACAGTGGCTGAAAGAAAAGGTTGTATTAGGAGGGATGGTGGAATAAATGAGTTCAATGATTTTATAAATACATTGGAGTTAGTGGATGTTCCAATGATTGGGATGAAGTATACGTGGTGCAACTCACAGGAATGGAAGATGTAGAGCAGATTGGATAGACTTTTAGTCAGTCCAGAATGGTTGGAATGATTTAGTTTCAAATTGTGGGGGTCATCTAGGTCATTATCTAACCACTGCCCAATATTATTAATGGAGGATAAGAGAAATTGGGGGCCTAAACCATTTAAATTTCTAAATGCTTGGGTTCTCTACCCCACATTCATGAATAAGGTAAAATCAGTATGGGTTAGTACTCAGGTGGATGGATAGGCTAGGTACAGACTAAAGGTTAAACTGAAATCCTTGAAGGAAGCACTAAAAGTATGGAACAATGAAGTGTTAAAGAGGCAGAGGATGCAATTATTTGTTTTTCTTGGTACCCAGAAAATTATTGGTGTTCATGTTATAATCTGTTTTAAGTGGAACATGTCGTTTATCATGTTCTTGCGAGACATGAGTATTTTAAGTGTTGATTTGTGGAACCTTCTTTTTTAAACAGATTGTATTTACCAAACTGTATGCCAATCTAGTTTCTGTGATATATATCTTATTTTGGAATTGAACCCTGTTTTCAAAACTGTATTTACTATCCATGTTGCTACTCACTGAGCTATCAGCTGACTTAGTTTTTATCACTTCCAGGTGTTAGAAGGACTTAGAGTGGACTCATGGCATAGCGGGGACTCAATTGCATGGACCTCTAGGGCATTCCTTTAGTTTAGAGTGTTATGTCAAGTTTGTGCATATTTATATTTATTCTTATCGAAGTTCATTTAGGATTACTTTTGATATGTGGGTTGTTTATATCCCATAAGTTTGGCTGGTTTTTTTATTACGGTTGATTTTTCCGTTTATAATTGTGACATGTCTGGATTAAGTTTTGGCTATTTATTATTGGACTATTGTTCAGTTGTTCAATGTGATTGGATTCGTGTTTAGGCTTACGTGTGCCTTGGGCTAAGTCCCTGTGGGCCACGGCCGGTCATGCCCGGATTTGGGGTGTGACAAAAGGAACAAGAAAAACATGTTCAGAACCCAGAAGCACCAGCAATAAAGACTATCACAAATGTAATTGCTTCCAATTTTAAATCAAGTAAAGAATAAAAATAAAAATAAAAATCACCAAGTTCTCATTATTCACTGAAAAAGGGCATTTTTTACATGATTTGTGGACATGTATACAAGCATCGAATGTCAATACTGGAAGCAAATGTATGATATGGAAAACCCCACAATTCAAGACACGGGGAAATGGACTCGTATTTGTATTCATCTAAGTTCGATTACCCTTGTACTAAATACACTCCTGTATCTTAGTAGACAGCAGATGGGCAAAGAAAATTTATGACTGGGTGAGGCCAAAGCCAGTTAGCTGGTGTTGGTTCGACCAATTGAAAGTATTAGGAGAAAGTGATTTTGGTAAGTTTGATCCATGTTCCATTTTTTTGAGATCACCATATCCCCGTGTCCATGTTCATGCTTCTTAAGTGCAATTAAGCATATAAAAAACAAATATAGGTATCATTCCGAAGTATTTACAATTCATTTAAAGCTTCAATAATTACTTGAGTACATGCGTATGGAGCACTTGTTTCCAAGTTGAATCTGAGGTTATGTAGAAAAGCCTCTTTTTGAGCATGGTGTTTTATTATTGAACTCAACTTCCAGTTGCACCCAATAAAGCACCAATAGGAGGGGGGGGAAAAAAAAGAATTTCACTCTAATGGACGCATCCTTTGAAGACTCAAGACCTCTAGTGACAGGAAAGGAAAACCATTTTCTTTTACTGTCATGTACACGTGTTCAATTGTTACAAGAAAATGTAGGTTCCACCATAACTATTTTCTTTAGTTTTCCTCAAATCCTTTCCTATAAAAAGCTCTGTTATCAGAATCTTACGATTCGCGATTCGATTCACGATTCGATACGCAATTTTTGCAAAATCGATACGAATCTATGAGTGAATCTATTTTGGAAGTGAATCTCTAGTGAATCGCACGATTCACAATCGATTCACAATTCGATTCATTTTTTACGGTTCATGAAATTTTTAAAATTATTGTGTTCGACATATTTTCGACTCATTTTTTCCATCTTTTCAGTGAAAATGACATAATACAACTTCTAATAACATTTAATACCAAAATAATCAACATATATATATGATTTGTTGTTATTTTAGTGATCATGGAGTTTTTTATAGGATCCAATCAAATTCAGTCAGACCTAACATATTTTTAACATTTCTTCTCATTTTTTTTCCTACAAAAAATTGTAATATATCTTCTAAAGATGTTTAAGATTAAAGTTATACTATGAATTACCTATTATTATTTTATTAAATTGAATATTACATATGTGAGGTCAATTATACCTTTTAAAATGTTTTAGGCTTTAAAATAAAATATCCTAAATAATCATTTCTTATTATTTGCTCACTCTTACTTAGAAAAGTATATATGCTTATTGTCCAAATATCAATATCATTGTTAACTATTGTTACTTTAGAAATTAATAGTTTGTCTATTTGGTTTTTATCTTTATTAAGAATGGTTGATAAAAAATATCTAAAAAACAAAAAAAAAAGTAAGATTGTGATTTTACATAGGAATCTTTGTTAACTTCTTACCTATTAAATTACGTGATTATCTTTCAAAATAACAATTTTGTTAATTTAAGTCTAAATATTTTATATTCATAAGATATATTTAACATCTAAATGTGTAGATATATATTTTTAAGTAATTTAGAAAAAGTGACTGAATCTTTACGATTCACGATTCGATTCGATTCGCGATTCGGTACGAGGCCATTTCGATTCACGATACGAATCTCGATTTGACAACTATGATAAAAAGTACAGGATTCAACATCGCGGAAAAGTTAAAATTATTTTTTTACATAAATTTTCTTTTAAACTGAATAAATAACGGGAAAATGAATTATTTCTATTTTATTTTCCTTTCCTTTCCTTTCCGTTAAACCATTTTCTCTCAAGAAACATTTTCGTGTAACGATATATGTTTGACATCAAGTTGTTGAAGGGGGCTAATCTTTTTTGACTTTTTCTTTACTGTTTGTATTAAAATAAGACTTCATGAGACAATTTTTCTACATTTCAAGTGGATTCAGAGCCTCATAGAAGGATCTACCTTTACAAACTTCACTTTCTAGAGTTGTTGCCAGGTGTTTCACATATAAAATATTTTTCCAACCAAAGAATTTTTTTTCACATATTGCAAGGCCTTTAGTTTAAAGCTACTATTGAAATGTCTTTGTGAGAATATATTGTATATATTCTATATTAGGCATACTTCTGATTGTATATATTAGGCTTAATTTAGGCATGGTTTTAATTACGTTATATTAGGTATGATTGTGATTATATAATTTTTGTATTTTCTTTCTAGTTTTAGGAGTTAGGGATTATATATACTGAGGTCTTGATGTAACTATACAATTGAATATACAAATTTCCCATAAAACCTACAGTCTTGACATATAAAATCATGAAATTCCTTTACAGATAATAATGGATCCACTATGGAGAAAACAACCACCAAAACATTTCAAATACCGTCATTTCCAAACATGGTTATTGAGAAGGTGGCAATGAGTAAACCAAATGGAAAAAAAGGTTTTAGCGGGAAAAAAGGTTAGCATCCATTACATTGGCAAGTCGAAAACGAACTGAGAAATACGTAGGTGTAGAAGTTATTAGGGATGGGATGTTGGGGTTAATAGTAGAGTTGTCATTACACCCACTAACCCGCATAAATCGTCCGACCTAGACAGCCTCAAGATGTTAGAGACCATTTCGAGCGGGTGAATGATCGACTGCGGTTTTCTAATATATTATTTCACGAGTTTGTGGTCGGAAATGGATACAAAAAATACACACCCGACCAAATAAATATAATTATATAGCATTTTATATTGGTGGCGTTGGAAGTACACTCTTGTCAATCTGAGTTCTCTATGACAGACTACTACGCTTTCTCATAACCATTCAATATCTTTCTCTCATAAACCCAAAGACGTCCCCAAAAAACAAAGATACTTTCTCTCTCTATCTCTCACTCACTCTTCACTCTAGGTCTCTCCCACTTTCTCCCATTTTTCTTCATAACCATTCAATGTTTTTCTCTCTCATAAACCCTAAGAGTCTTTTCTAGAAAACTAAAAAGACTATCTCTCAGTCTCTCTTCACTCTATAGGTCACTCACACTCTGTTTTTTCTTCTCTCCATTGGAGTCCAAGAAATACTCTCTCTCTCTCTCTCTCTTCCCCCATTTTCTTCCTCCACTCTCTCCTCTCTTTTTTCTCCCATTTCCTTCCTCCACTCTCTCCTGCACAGATCTGTAAATATATATATATATATATATAAATATAAGTTTTAAGGTGTATTGTTTTGAAATTTGAATTTCAATTTTTATAAAATTTTTTCTACTCTCTCTAACTTCGCTGGATCTTCAAAATCAACTAAACTGATAATCAAACCGAGGTCTATGATTCGGTTGATTTCGAACAATATATCGACCGATAAAGAGTGATTGATTTCCTCACCCAATGGTGTCGGTTCAGCTGACGAGCCAAGGGTAACCCGATCGGACTCAACATCCTCGGCC